>CM046031.1:13350684-13448894 GCA_025215565.1 Flaveria ramosissima | reverse complement strand
AAATTGATTAACACTTTCTTCTCGATCACGAGCCCTTTTTTGACCAGCTAACGATCCAGTGCTCGAAGACGAATAAGCAGAAGACGGTGAAATATTAATATTAGCACCACCACCACCACCAGATACAACATGTGTCAAAGCAGTCACCATAGCAGATAATTCACCCGACATACTATACTCCGTTGAAAACATATCTGGTGGCGATTGCGGTGGTGGCGATGACGGTGTTGGTGGTGGTGATCCTTCTTGTCCTTCATTTGTATAATGATCGAAATTGGAATAATCGCCGGAGCCCCTTGAGTTCGCCACCTTTATAAAGCACATGTAATATCCTTATTAATTTCGCTGTCTTCAACAAACCATCAAGGATAGTTTTAAACAAAAGTTGGTATTTATACGCTCCAGTTAGAACACATAATTAGCAGACGCCATTGCTACAGAGCCTCCGTACGATGACCACCACCAGTAGCTTTTGTAAGCAAGCGAAAACCCTTTTGGGTTTGAGTTTCTTTACCTAACATACAACAAAAAAACCACATAAAAATAATAATATTGAGGAATTTATTCTGATCACACCATGAGTTTCTTTAAATGTGTTTGAAACAGCTTCTGGATCGTCAACTTCAACCTCAAACGACAAATGTCGGTCCTGCGAGCAAGTGGTTTTTAGAGAGAGAAATATGGGGTTTTAGAGAGAGAAAATAAGAAGATCATCTTTGAATTGTGTTCCTTTTTAACTTTTATGTTGGCATATAAAAATTAAAAATGAAAATGAAATTAGATCATACCGACATCAAAATAGGATTGATGACTTCAAAGGTAGGAGTTAGGAAGGAAGGTGGATCAACTTTAAGAATACGAAAACAAATAATAATTATTAATAAGCATATGTATCATCATAAAAGTATACATGTGTCACTAGATAAAAACGTAGATGCACATAACACATTTACACATATGTCTTGAATAAACAAAAGTTATTATTAAAGACCACCTTTTATATTTAAAATAGCTTTTTGTCATAATTTATTCGAAGTTCACACTAAATCTAAAATAAGAAAAGACGTATTTGTTCTGGAGTTTAAAACAAACAATATTTAAGATAAACAATTTAGTAATAAAGCACAAAATAAAGACCTACATCAAAATGGTGTAAACTATTGGGATATGTTGTGCTTTGCGACGGTTTCATTTTGAACGTATAAAGGTGGATAAAAAAATCATGTTCTAACGATATATTTAGTAACAACTAAAAAAGTTACACCGTTATAGAAATGAATGTGAACAAAGAAGAAAGTTATAATTGAAAAATCATAAAATAAAAAGGATAAAATCATATAAAACCGTCATCTACATAATTAAACAAACATAACTTTATTTCTTAATTCAGTGCGTCAATTTAAGTATACAAATTACATTATCATCGTCTACATCTTCGTTGGCACCCATATATGTGTATACAAATATTAAAATTCAAGCATGAAATTAGAAAAGCAAAATATAAATTAAATCGATATCAAAGCATTAGACTTTACTATAACGAAGGTTTCTAATTAATATAAGAATAAATAGTTGAAGAAAGAACAGAAAAGAAAAGATTTAGAAAAAAGGCGACATGAAATTCTTTTTAATCGAATTTGATTTCTTTCATACCTCTTAACTATAAACTTGTGGAGCTCACAAACTTTTTGGTTATTCTTATTTAATGTAATAATGTGCGTAGATCCGGACATGCTTATAGAAAATGATAGTCACCTAATTATATAGTGGAACTAAATTTTTATTTAGATCCTCATGTTATTATTTTATACTATCTACTAATGAAACTTTATAGGATAGCTAGTTGGATACAACGCGTGTTGCGGCAAGTTATTTATTTCTACAAAATGATTACTATTAATCATTATTACTAAGATGTGTAAGTAATTAAGATCATAGAATAAACGACATAGGTTGTGTAAGGATCGTGTTTTCAAGGTAGATCGATCTCGTAAGAAAGACGCGGAGTGAAATCACTCATGGTAACATGATTAGAATGATAAAAACGTAAGAAATCGAGTAGAACACAAGCAACAAGTAAATGAACTTAAAATATTATTGCTCTTTGATTAGTGAGGTGCATTTATAGTAATATTTACGACCCGACGGATAACACTCTTACTAGTCAAATCATCAGTCTCATCAGTCTTTTGTTCAGCTCCAGACTCGTTTACAATCTCCCTTTCTTCAACCAATACATCTGAAAATAAACTTTTAAAACTGTTCCCAAAAACATCGATGTAATCTACAGCCTTATCAAGATCATGAAAAGTACCAAACTCCTTATCATATTCTTCATCAAGTATTTGTTGCTGGAATATGTAGGATTCATTTTCATACATATCTTTAGTAGCAGGATCTAAGAGAACATAGTCATCTGGATCATCAGACCATTATCCGGATATATTAGCAGAGACTGATGAACCAGAAGGACTAGCAGATGAACTAATATCTCCTCCCTGATCATCGTTATCATCTCCTTTCTTATTTCCCTTATCATCATGACCATCATCATCACCACCACCACGACCACCACCATCATCATCATCATCATCATAATCATCATCATCTATATCATCTTCCTCATCACAACTGAAATCCACCTGATCCAAACCATTATCATCATCATCATCATCATCCATAGGCTTAATACGCTGTATATCATGCTTAGGATCCACAAGCGACTATCCAGTATGTTGAACTACTTGTTGATCCTCGGTAACCTCATCATGAACAGTAGTAGTTGGTTTTTGATCAACACCAATAGTCTATTGCTTTATTAGTAGCAATAGGATTAATAGTAGTATTAGGACCAGCAAATTGTTATCCACTAGACTCTCCAACTTCTATAGTCCTTTGTTGAGCGAATGAGAATGGAAATATAGAAGTGAGGCCTTTGATGTTGTTCTTTGGAATCTAAACATAGTTGGATAAGAATTGTTGCTGATGTTCAAGTTTCTTAATCCACTCATCTTTCTATTGATTAAGAGCATGTAGATTGTATATATGTTGGGTTTTCTCCAACATCTCTCGCTCAAGTACTTGGACCCTATGTTCAAATGTAATAGGTGTAAGTAAGCTAGATGAGGTACCAATAGTCTACCTATGCTCTGGAGGGGTGTTAATGAAATGCTCCATACCAAATTTGTCATCATCGCCTTGACCTCCAAGAGGTGTACGCATAATATCATCTATAGTGGTCAAAGTAGATTCTGTAAAATCACTAGAGTCTCTTGAAGAACAGCCTCACTAATAGTGACTTGAGGCTCAAACACTAGTATATAAACACTAGAAGACACAATGGTTATCGAGGTCCGATACTTTCTTATCACACCTAGTCCTCTACCCTTACCACGTGTGCTTACGTCAGAATCAGCTTTCTTCCTCGCCATCTTCTTCTTCCTTCTCTAAGTGGACAGTGAATCCTCAAGAACAAAATCAGCATCAATATCCTCAGCAGTGCATTTAGTAGGTGTAACCTGCACTCTGGGTCTCTCTTGCGACATATACAAAACTTCACCAATCCGGTCACTATCCGTCTCACTATCATTGAACCATGAATCAACTCTTCATCAATAGACTTTCTAACAGACTGAGAAGAACTTCCTGGAGCATCACTAGGAGTTCGTGAAGATAAGAAATCGGATCTGTCTACTGTAGCTTAGTAGTATCTTGTAGTTGTGAGGGCTAATCACCAAGTTGAAATTCATCAATAAAACGGCCAAGTTTGGTGAAGTGATCACCCTTCCACCATTCCCTCGCAAACCCATCAAATATATTAAAATATCCTTCTTCATCTCCATAACTGTATATGTGTAAGGCCCCGTTCCCGGGAAGCCTCACAGTTGGTCAATCATAGCATAAAATCAGTTTAATAATGAAACATTGCAGCGGAAGTAATTAGACATTCATTTAAAACATAGAAATCATATTGTACTCATACACTTGTCCTTTAATTTCAAACAAAACATGCTAATTGTTCTTAAATTACAATAAAGATTTCTTAAGTAGGAATGCCATCCATAGCTCCCCAAGTAGCTCCATGTGCCATCCTCAGCATCAGCACTTACCTGCCAACTATTATGCATAAAAGTCAGCTTCGCTGAGCGAGTTCTAGTTTTAAAATATTATAAGAAAATATAATCTTTATCCTTCATATAATGACCATGCGTACAACATAGAATATAACATTACTTGCATCATAATAAGCATGTTAATTATCTTTCATTCATTCATTATCTTTCATTATCTTTCACTTTCATCATAAACGAGATTGCACAAAGCAAGAGCTCCATGTTGATCGACAACAAATGCCAATCCCTGTCGGTACACATGAAAACGGTAGCTAACCCCCGACAGTTGATCCACACTGCAAGGCACATAGCCCGCTCATGAATACAGATCCATCATCATACATCAGACTCACATAAGTGAAGTCTATCATAGTGCTTGCAAGACTTTTCATCATCATACGGGCCCGGGGGTAACATTCATTAAGTTTCACTTTTCTTTAATATCATCTTCCACTTTAATATATATAATACTTAACTTATTAAGTACACATCATGCCAAGTAAAATCATCGTAAAACATAACCGAACCGCCGCGGGACAGCGGGGGTTCGGGGGCGGCAGCCCCTGACAGCGGGGGTCCTAGGGGCAGCAGCCCCTAGTGGGGTCCAAGGGGCAACGCCCCTGGCTGGGGCCGGGCTGCCAGGTCAGCGCGAAAAATCTTGGTCATTTAAGAACGTTCTTCCTGTTAAAAACACCTTAAAATCTTGGTCATTTAAGAACGTAAATTTAGTATGCATAATAGCCCCAAAACATGGAAAACTTATAAATAGGGGATCTAGAACTCACCTGGATGCCACGAATAACTTCTAGGCTAAGCTTACAAGGCTAGGATCTCTCTACACAACCTGCAGAATAGCTAACACTTAAAGGGGTTACTTTTCTGCCTAAATTCGCTGCTAATTTCGCTGCAAGATCAGCAATTTCGCAGCTAGATTCGCCAACAGTTTCGCTGCTAGTTTCACCAGCAGTTTCGCTGCTAGTTTCGCTAGCACTTTCGCTGGCAGTTTCGCTGGCATCTTCGCTGCCAGTTTTGCTGCCAGTTTCGCCCAACTTTCGTTGGAAAAACCATGTCTGCGAAACTACCTGCGAAACTATAGTTTCGCAGGAAGATCCACAGTTTCGCTGATTGAATATGCAAATTCGCTGGATGAACACGCAGTTTCGCAGATCGCATAAAAATTACGGACTAGACCGTTTTTAACCAAAATCATAACTTTTTACGTCCAATCTCTTAGTTTATCATCCATGAGGCTAAATCTAAGCTTTATACATGTTTTCATACGTAAAAATGTGACCTTTATGCGATTCTTTGCAACTTTTCAAAACCCAAAACCCTAGAATCCGGGTTTGATCTACAGAAAGGTTTAGAGGTCGATTCTTACCTGGATTTGTTGCTTCTTTCTTAGATCTTGATGCTCCAACACCCAGATCTTCAACCTCTTCACCTTAGAATCTTCAAATCTTGAGTTTTCTCCACTTTCTCTCTCTACTTTCTCTCTCTACGAATTTTGGTGGCTAGGGTTGTAATGATGGAGATGGAGCTGATTTGGGTTGGTTAAGGGCTGATTATGGGCCTTAATCACTTAGGCTCTTGCCCATAAACCCAATTTTGGCCCATAACCCATTTCATTCTTTTATTAAATACCCATTAATTAAGCCCATTGTCCTTAATGACTCGTTTCGACTTTTCGGGGTGTTACAATATGTAACACCTGGAAAATTTTAAAGGAAGAAATAAAAGTGCATAAGAAGAAAGAGAAGCAATAAAACCCAAGTTGAGGGGTTAAAAGTGTGCAAAGGACAAAATATTATAATATTTTGTACAAAATGGGTGTGACCGCCCACACCCATGTTCCATCACCTTTTTAACATCGGATTTTTAGAGTGAGAAAGCAGAGAATTGCGGGTTTAGAGAGAAGAAGAAGATAATTCGGAATTCAGGTGTTTGACTCACAAGCATCCGGGTTTGAAGAAGTCTTGCTCGAGAGTTGTAAGAGGTGAGTTCTAGATCCCCGTTTTTACATGTTTTGACTTATTTTGGGACCCGAATTGCACTCTTTAATGTTTTATTAAATGTGAGTGTTTACCCGTATATGCGTGTGTGTCCTGTTTGGGAGGGTGTATGATTTGGGGAATGATTTTTGGTTATATTCATGTTTTAGGCTTGTTTATGATGCTTGTTATGTTAGAACTAGGCTTCGAACATGTTAAAATAATGATTTGGGGACTAATTATGATGTTAGTTACAAGTTAGTGTTAATATGCCTGAATAGTAGTCCATGTGCCCAACTGCCCAAATGCCTAAGTGTTCCCCAAGCGCCTAAGAATTATGCGCCTACATAGTGCCCGAACGCCCAAAGTGCCCATGCGCCTAAGTCAAGCTCATGCGCCTAGAAAGTTGCCCAGACACCTAAGTGTTGGCCATGCGCCCTTATAGTGCCCATGCGCCCAAGTATTCCCCATGCGCCTAAGCAGTCATGCGCCCGCATAGTGTTCCCATGGGAAAAAGGATTTTAGTCTACGACTTGGAATGTTTCCGGTATGATGTATGTTGATGATATGGTGTATGTTTATGACCTGTTTTCTTTATGCTCCTAATTATGTAGTATTATGTATTATTATTGTTGGATCTTGTATGCCCAAGACACATACAAGATTGATGTGGTTAGTACGTTATGATTCAAGTCGGGTCATACCCAATAACAAGCTAAACAGACACCAATAAATATTTATTTGTTGATGTGATCATACAAATAAATATTGACACCAATTTGGAAAATGGGCTTTTCAAATTATTGCTTTTGAAATAGAAAAATATTATATGGTAAATTGTTCATGAGAAGTTATTTGTATTACTATTTGAGTGGTTAAATAATAACAAATAAAAGTGTGTTCAAGTTATAAAATTAAAAGGGGTTTTAATTTTATAAACATATGGGTTAAAGAGTGTGGTATTTTATAAAATTAAAATGGGGGAAAACCCATTTTGAAGGTATTTTCAACCACCCCTTGGAGTTTCCTCTCCTTGGGATTCCTTTTCTTGTTTTATGCAAGACTAAAACATAAAACACACTCCACTCCATACACACACTCTCTCACACACATAGCAATTCTCTCTTCTTGTTTCTAGCTAAAATATTTCGGATTTGAAGTGGTTTCTAGCTGAAGTTTTTGGTTTTGATAAGAGGTGCAAGAAGAAGACTTTGGTGTTGCACTTCCTAACAAATTGGGTGTTTGCAAGGGCTTGTGGGTATACTAGCTTTAGGTCTTCTCATTTGGAGGCTTGGATTCAAGAACATCATCATCTTCTTCATCTAACATCCATCTCTAATCTCTTTTTTCTTAGAAAGGTAGCATTCTATGAACTCCCTATGGTTGGTGTTGTTTGATAGCATTTCTTTTCACATACATGATCCTCATTCATGGGTTTGTTTTGTTGGTAAATAAACGGCTTATTTTCAGCAACTAAAACAATTTTAATGTCACATTATATCCGCTGCGTTTTTGTTTAAATGGTTAAACAATCTTTGATAAACATGTTACAAACCCAACAATGACATCTAGAGCCGGTTATGTGGAAAACTTGCTTCAAAAATCCAAGAAAAATTAATTTTGTTTGGACTTTCTCAACCCATTAGGGGCTGATTTGTTTTGGTTATATGAATCCCTTGTCTTTCAAGTTTTATTTTACATGCTTTAGAATAAATCTTGAAAGATTGAAGTCAAATGGTTGATTATTTTGTTTGGACAAAAACCCTAAAAATCTTGGTTTATGTTGGCTGAAATTTTAAGGGTTAAAAAGGGAGTTCATTTTGTTCTTGAATTTTATATTTGGATACATGTTTTGGTGCATAACATAGCCTTGATCAAGTGTGTTTTGAATTTGGTTGAATGTTTGTCATGTTTGGTTTTATTCATTAAAGGGTTGTAATAATAATTTTGTGTTCGTATCTTTGGGTTGTAATTATGTAATAAATAGATTAGGTGCATTTCTTTTATTAGAAAATTTGTATTAGGATATAATTTTTGTAAAAGAAGATGCACAAGTTGTAGACTCAAAGGAAGATACAAAGGAAGGGCACAAAAACATGGACACTTGAAGAATTTGGATGTGGATTCAAGTGGGAATTCATGGACACATTTTATTGTGTTATTATTAACCCTTAGGAAAGACCAAATGACAACACTTGTGATGGCAAACAAATGTAGTCAACTTAGTGGCTATGGTTATGCACTTGTGATTGTATGGTTGTGCTTGTTTGGTTGTTTGTTTTATGGTTGTTGTTTGATATAAGGATATGCATAACAAACTTATTAACAAACATAACAAGCTGAAAAATTATGATTCCTTATCACTAAGTGGTTAATAAAAGGTTATTAAAAGGATTAATGATTTTAATAAAATGGGTTTTATTAAAAAGAGAACCATAGGGTACCATGTGTTTGAAAGCATGCAAATACAAGGTACATAGAGTTTTCTAAACTTGAAATATAAAAACTTAAAATTTCTTTTGAAAACAAGTTTAACACCGTCCTTTTGAACAACACTTGAGTCACTTGAAAACTCTTAATGGGATAAAGGGCACCTAACCATTTTGAGGGAACTTGTGATTTGAGGTGGGAATACCATATTTGTGGGATAAAGGTCACTAACCACTTGTGTTGGTAAACCCATATGTGTGTGTAAGTAGGGTGACTTGATTTGCAAACCATGTTAAATGGATCATCTACAATGTGGTTTACAAATGGTGTTGATGGGATTAACATGCCGACTATACATATGATGTTTAAGTCGATCCTATACCTCTAGAAGTTGCAAAGGGTTGCAATTGTCAAACGTTGACTACCTTGTTAATTTAAATAATAGGATAAAGGTCACCTAACCACTATTTAAATGTAACGTTGGATTCTAGAATTTTAAATTATGTAAGACACGTAAAAGGGTATTAGTAATTAAAATATGATAATATCGAAAATACTAAAATTGAACTTTTTTAAATTTTGTAGATGGCTACCAACAACAATGAAAACAATGATATCCCGTCCGCTCACACCCTATCACTAAGAACCATTCTCCAAAAGGAGCGTCTAAACCATAACAACTTTATCGATTGGTTTCGAAACTTGAGAATTGTTCTCAAGCAAGAGAAATGGTCATATATTTTAGACGATCCGATTCCCGATCAACCCAATGAGGAAGATGAGGAGGCCTTCAATAATTGGGTGAAATACACTGAGGACTCGGGCCAAGTGTCTTGCCTCATGTTGGCAAGTATGACTGCGGATCTCCAAAAGGAGTACGAACATCACGGAGCGTACGACATGATTACCCAGGTGAAGGAAACGTTCCAACAACAAGCAAGGGCAGAGCGCTTCGAAACGGTTCGAGCACTTCATGCATGTCGTATGGATGACACCCAATCGGTCTCATCTTATGTACTTAAGATGAAGAGCCACATTGACCGCCTCGAAAGGCTGAATTGTCCCATCTCGAAAGAGTTGGCTACGGATTTGATCCTCAACTCTTTGTCAAAAAGGTTTGACAACTTTGTTATGAATTATAACATGAACGGGTGGGACAAAAACATAAGTGAGCTTCACTCTATGCGCAAAATTGCCGAGGCGACCATGGGTAAAAAGGTTTTACCCGTTCTCACCATCAATGAAGGTGGGAACAAGAAGAGGCCTCACCCCGCACCCAAGGCAAGTGTTGCCAAGGGTAAAGGGTGAGTGGTAAAAGCGCCACCACCAAAACAAGCGGAGAATAAGCAAAAGGTTGCTTCAAATGACCCATGCTTTAAGTGTGGGGAGATTGGACATTGGTCAAGAAATTGTCCTATCCATCTCAAAGAGTTGCAAGCTAAGAGGGATGCCGGGCAAACCTCATGTACAATTTTCATGATTCATATTGGTCTCAATTTAATATCCTCTAACACATGGGTATTGGATACCGGATGTGGAACTCATATTTACAATTTGTTACAGGGGTTTAAAAGAAGTAAGGACTTCAAGAAAGGGGATGTAAGCCTCTACATGGGGAATGGGACAAAAGTTCAAGTTGAAGACCGAGGGAACTACATCTTGAAGCTTTCAAATGGTTTGGAAGTAATTTTGAACAATATTTTGTATGCTTCTAGTTTGACTAGGAACATTATTTCAGTTACCCACTTAAGACAATATGGTTATGTTTTGACATTTATTGAAAATGAAATTCATGTTTCTTTAAATGACATATTTTATTTTAAAGCTATTGCTATTAATGGTATTTATGAATTGGTTCGTGAAAACATATTATATGATAGCTCATTGTACCAAACCACCACCAAGAAGCTCAAATTGGATTTGAGTGACACCTATCTTTGGTATTGCCGTCTTGGTCATATAAACAAGAAGCGCATACAAACACTTCAAAAGAATGGTCTTTTAAAAGCAAGTTAATATGATTCATTTGATGTATGTGAATCTTGTTTACAAGGCAAAATGACTAAGGCACCTTTTAATGGCAAAACCAAAAGGGCAAAAGAAGCATTAGGTATCATACATTCGGATGTATGTGGTCATTTTAAGCCAATGAGTAGGTACAAAAAAAGATACTTCATTACCTTTACCAACGACTATAGTCGATATGGGTATGTGTACTTGTTAAGACACAAATATGAAGCTTTTGAAATGTTCAAAACCTTCGAGAATGAAGTAGAAAATCAACTCAACAAGTCAATAAAAATTCTTCGCACTGATAGAGGAGGTGAATATCTAAGTGATGCTTTTAGATATCATCTTAGAAGTTGTGGGATTGTCTCACAACTATCTCCACCCGGAACATCACAAAACAATGGTGTGTCCGAGAGGAACAATCAAACTCTATTGGATATGGTTCGATCTATGATGGCTAGAAGCTCATTGCCTCTATCATTTTGGGGGTTTCACTTTGCTCTCTGCAGCCCGTATTTTGAATATGGCCCCAACCAAGAAAGTGGAAAAAATACCTTTTAAAATATGGCATGGAAGGGTTTCTCTCTATCATATTTAAAGGTGTGGGGATGTGAGGCTTATGTTAAGACTCCCACCTCAAACAAGTTAGAAAGGTGTTCCACTTAGTGTATATTTATTGGATATCCTAGAGATTCTATGGGATATTATTTCTATGATGCATTGGAACAAAAGGAGTTTGTTGCCAAGAAGGCCGAGTTCTTAGAAGCTAAGTTCGTTATGGAAGGAGCTAGCAGTAGAACAGTGGATCTTGAGGAGGATCAAGAACCACAACCCGATAACCGTTTGTTTGACACTAGCACTCAACATGAGGATGTTAAGGATGATCAAATGGTTGATCAATACACACAAAACATTCGCGAATCTGGTAGAATTAGTAGTCCACCTGAAAGATATGGATTTTTCGTAGATGGATGCTATGTGGTAGATTCCGATGAACCAACCACTTACCGTGAGGCAATGTCTAATTTGGATTGTGACAAATGGCTTGAAGCCATGAACGTTGAGCTGCAATCCATGTATGACAACCAAGTGTGGGACTTGGTTGTACCACCTCTTAACTCCAAGATAGTTGGAAGTAAGTGGGTTTTTAAGAAGAAAACCGATATGTATGGAAACTTGGATACTTATAAAGCAAGACTTCTAGCAAAATGTTTCACTCAAACTCAAGGGGTTGATTATGATGAGACCTTCTCGCCGGTTGCAATGCTAAAGTCTATTAGGATATTATTTGCCATAGCTGCTCATTATGATTATGAGATTTGGCAAATGGATGTCAAAACCGCTTTTCTAAATGGATATCTAGAGGAAGATGTCTATATGGTTCAGCCTGAAGGTTTTGTCGATCCAAAACATCCTGACAAAGTATGCAAGTTAAAAAAATCAATCTATGGATTGAAGCAAGCATCAAGAAGTTGGAATCATCGTTTTGATGAAGAGGTAATCAAATTGGGTTCATCAAAACGTTGATGAAGCATGTGTGTATAAAAAAGCTAGTGGGAGCATCATCACTTTCCTAGTATTGTATGTCGATGACATCCTACTATTTGGAAATGACATTCCAACCTTGGAAGGTGTAAAAACCTGGCTTGGAAGCTGTTTTTCCATTAAGGATCTTGGTGAAGCCGCCTATATTTTGGGAATAAAGATCTATAGGGATAGATCAAGGCGGTTGATAGGTTTAAATCAAAGTGCATACATTGATAAGATCTTGAAAAGGTTCAAGATGGAAAACTCTAAGAAAGGTACCGTACCTATTCAAAGAGGAACGATATTGAGTACGACTCAATGTCCAATCTCAAAGGATGAGCAAGACAAAATGAAGGGAAACCCGTATGCGTCTGCTATAGGGTCCATCATGTATGCAATGATATGCATTATGCCGGACGTGTCATGCGCTTTGAGCATGACAAGCCGATACCAACAAAATCCTAGAAATAGTCATTGGATGGTTGTCAAGAACATACTTAAGTACCTAAGGAGGACTAAAGATATGTTCCTAATCTTAGGATCTGGTGAGGAGGAACTCGTGGTAAAAGGTTACATGGATGCGAGTTTCCAAACTGATTAGGATGATTCACGATCACAATCAGGATAGATTTTCATCTTGAAAGAAGGAGCAGTCTCTTGGAAGAGCTCTAAGCAAGATATGGTGGCATTATCAACTACAGAGTCAGAATACATCGCCGCTTCATTAGCAGCTCAAGAAGCTGCATGGTTGAAGAAATTCATTGCCGATCTAGGGGTGGTCACTTCCATTCAGGACCCTCTAGAAATTCTTTGTGATAACGAGGGTGCGATTGCTCAAATCAAGGAACCCGGTGCACATCAAAAGACTAGGCACATTGAGCGGAGATTCAACTACATAAGGGATGAAGTTGAAAAGGGAAAGATATGTATTCGCAAAGTTCACACGGATCAAAACATTGCGGATCCACTCACGAAGCTTCTTGAAAAGGCAAAGCATGAAAGTCATACTTGTGCCATCGGACTTCAATATTCTAGTGACTGGGTTTGATCTTTAATTTTATATTTGGATATTGTAACCCTTTATTACTTGATGAATTATTTGGTTATAATGGTTCAACTAATATTCCTATTTCGCATGTTTAAAATCAATGAGTAAATCGTCTACTCAGAACGTCCATAGTCGTTCATACTTGTGGGAACAAGTACGAGGTTAAGACTATTATGAACTTGGATTGGTAGATATTCATATGGATGAATATAGAGCAAAGAATTGCTGCCAAAGTTCATAGATATTTGTGGGATACAAATATTGGACTGACCCACATCTCAAATATTACTACATGGAATCTTCTTGATTGATCATAAGTAAATTTGAGTGAAGGCGAATATCATTTGGTATCCTCTGACCTGAGATACATATTGGGGCTTGATATTTACCGAATTATACTTTGACTTAGTTCTTCACTGTTCTGAAACGTGGCAGTACATAAGGCTGAGTTCAGGTATAATACGAGGTGATTGTGAGAGAAGTACGTAGTCAAGATGGGATTTGTCCCTCTTATTCGTTGAGAGTAAGATTTCTAAGGCCTGATAAAGTTAAATGAATGGAGAATGATCAGTCTGTGTCTTTGGGATTTAACATGACATCTATGACAAAATGATAGATGATTGATTCACCTAAAACAATTCGAGTAAGGTACTTGAAGGGGATGATGTTATTAAACGGCACTTAGTCATACGTATTAAGGGTAGTAAACCATTGTGTTGGATCATAAGAGGCTGTTGCAACCAAAACCATATCATAGAAATTTTGAGTACTACATACAAAGGACTTCCGAAGCCAAGTGTGGGACTTCCGAAGGAAGAAAGAGCTCTTCCGAAGTCTAAGTGTAAAATACACTTCCGAAGGAGAACCTCCAACTTCCGAAGGTAAAGAAGTACTCCGAAGGTTCAAGACTTGAAGACAAAGATCTGAAGTCAACTTCCGAAGAATAAAGAGTCCTTAAAGCCTCGGAAGCATAGAAGCATCTTCCCAAGTATAATGGGCTCGGAAGAACTTGTTCTTCCGAAGCCAGTTAACCTTCGGAAGACACTTCTATTATCCAGTAGACATAAGTATGGTCTGTCTGACAGTCCGCTGCAAATTCTGAGATACTGCATGGCGTTTTCTCAAAAGCCATGTAGTTGACCATACTTTAATCTACTGTTTACCTTTTTAGGTTAAGTACAGTTGCCATCTTTAGTTGGTGACAAAAGGTAAGTCATGGACATGTCATGACTACCATATCTTAGATAATACTTTATCTAAGATACCCTTAACTATAGCATTGTAGTAATATGCTTTAGTCTTAGGTTTCCAGCTGGTATCAAGTATACCGGCTGTAGGATCTAGTATATATAGTTTCTCATTGTAACTCTCATGTTCTATGGCTTGTAAGTGTCTTGTAATCTTGAGTTGGAAGTAATATATACAAGTACCTTGAAAATTATTCGCTTGTTGCTTTGAATACTTATTATAATTAGTAGCAACTCTTGTCAAAGACATTGCTTCATCTTGTTTGAGTGACATTATAAGTGAGTTTGAGAGAAATACAAGTGTTAAGTGACAAAACCCGATCCTGCAATTGGTATCAGAGCTTTTTAGGCTCTTGATTGTGAGATCTTACCATCCTAATCAACCAAGTTTTTCACTCCTCCTTATACCTCACTCAAAAATGGCCCTCATCAAATCTGAAGTGGAAATGGGAACGATGACCAAAGCTCCCATCATCGATCCTGAAAACTTCAGGTCTTGGAGCAGAAGAATGGAAGGCTTCATCAGATACCAGGATAGCAAGATGTGGCAGTCCATCGTGAATGGCCCGTACAAGCCAAAAGTTGCTGGTGGAAACGGTGCCATGATCGAGAAGGATGTTGAAGACTACTCCGATGAAGACAGGAAGAAGCTCGACATTGACAGCAATGCTATGACTGTTCTCATGACTGCAATCCCAAACTCCATCATGGTGGGGTTTGAGCATTGCAAGTCAGCCAAAGAACTCTTTGATGCACTTGCTCAAATGTACTCGAGCTCTAATGATTCAAAGAAGGACTCACTGAAGCAGCAGTTCGAGAACTTCACCTATGTTGCTGCTGAGAAACTTTTAGCCAGCAATACTTCAGGTATATGGATCTTATCTCCTCCCTCCAATCTGTGGGAATCACTCAAGAACTTAGAGACCTTACCAGAAAGTTCATGAGTGCTCTACCCAATGAGTGGACTTTCTACTGTGTCTCCATTAAGAGAACAGAGAATTTAAACACTCTCACCATGACCGAACTCTATGGATCCTTGATGGATACCGTTTGGAAATGGAAAGCAAGAAGGGTCACCAAGCAAGCAGACCCTTGAGCCTTCCTGCTAGCAACGCTTTAATGGTTGCTGAAGGCTCAGGTATCTCACAGTCTCAGCAGTACCTGTCATACACCCAGCAGCCATCTTGTTCATCTGGGCCTTACATCACATTCCCTGAGACTCCAAGGTCTCATCAAGCTCAGCAAAGCTCCTTTCAGGAGGGCTGTGCGTTTGTCTCAGGGAGTGGACACTCCAATGATCATCAGTTTTGCTTTGATGATCTTGAGTGCTTTAGTCCAGATGACATAGAGTATGTGGACATTGTCCAGCAAATGGCTCTCCTTACCTACAGAGCGAAGAAGTTCTTTAAGAGAACTGGAAGGCAATTCCCTCAAAACCCAATCACTAGCAAGTTTGGGTTTGACAAGAGCAAGGCTAAGTGTTACAACTGTAACCAGCTTGGCCACTTTGCAAGGGAATGCAAGGCTCCCAAGTCCAACCCGGGAACCTCACAGGCCTCCACACATCCTTCTACACCAAAGCCCATGGGAAGTCAACTGAAACTGCAGCTATGGCTCAAGAAGTTGACTGGAGCTTTATGGTTCAAGATGTGACTCCTGCTCAAGCACTCATGGCAGGAACAGATGAAAATAAGGTATATGAACATCTCTGTACCCCTGCTTGTATTGCTAAGGTTAAGTTGTACCAGGACTACAATATGGAAATTAAATCCGATATTGAGTCTTTAAATGTGCTAAAATCTGACTTTAAAAGAGCTGAATCTGACTACCAAAAGAAAATTGAGGAGTTAGAGAAAACTGTATCTCTTTTAAAACATGAACACACCAACTACAAGACTCAAATCAAGGATTTAATATCCAAATTGACTGAGGCTCAAGCCCAGCTTGTCACAGCTGAGGCTCAAGCCAGGAAGTATGCTATTGCTGAGCAAAACTTCCAAGCCATACTTGCATCATCCTCTCACTCCAAACTTTGTTATCAAAACAAAAGTGGGTTGGGAACCAATGAAATTGCTCCACCACACTCTTATGAGTCTGTAAGACAACCAAGATGTGGTACTGAAGAGCAAGAGGTTCCATCTGTTGACCCACCTTGTAAGAGTCAAAGAGTGATGCAACTGTGGAGACCATGACCATCACAGGGAAGGAACAGGTAATTGAGCCCTCCCAGACCAATGATGATCAATCCCTGACCACCAAAGCCAGAAGAAGCAGGGCTAAAGCAGCCAGAAAAACTGCCAAGAAGGTGGCTGAATCCAAGCTGAAGATAGACCCAAAGCAAAAGGGTGTATTCATATCAGCAGGATTCCAGGTGGTTGGACCTTCTGATTCAGGAAAGGAGTATAATACCAGTACTCCTGTCCTACCAAAGGATCAGAAGTTAAAGGGAAAGGTTGCTGATGAGGAGAAAAAGAACAAGAAACAGCAACCCTCCAATTCCCAGAAATTAACATTGCATGCATAATGTGTGGTTTGCAAAATCACATGGCTAAAGATTGTTATTACAATCCTGCTAGCACACATTATGCAAATAATGTTAAAAGAGAAGGAGTCAGGGAAGGTTTCACATTTGGACCATATCAGATGGTTCAAGTGTTGAAAAAGGGAAAGCTTGTTTCCGAAGCAAGGCTTGTCTCGGAAGAAAACTCTTCTTCCGAGAGGAAAAAGGCTTCGGAAGTGAAAGCTGCAAAGACTCACAAAAGAGTCCCCTTGAAACCATCCCAGAAGAAGACTGCTTCGGAAGAAAGGTGGTGAAGGTCTCTTCCGAAAAGAAAGAAGCTTCGGAAGAATGCCAAGCTACAAAAGCTTCATCAAGCTCATCTTCTATGATCAACCAAGGGATGGAATGGAAGATCAAGGAAGATGCTGTAGCCCAAACCTCTTCTTCAAAGACATCCATTGAACCCCCATGCATAAATTTGGTTCAATCATGTCACTTTCATTGGAAGAACCCAAGACCAAAAAGGCTTGGGTTTCCAATCAAAACTAATTATCTCACCTTATGTGCAGGGACATCCATATGACAAGAATAACAACATTTGGATAGTAGATAGTGGATGCTCCAGGCACATGACAGGAACAGATCTCTCCTTCAACAATTTCAACATTATGATGGAGGTCCTGTCCAGTTTGGAGGTGAGGCCGGAGGATATATTTCTGGCAGAGGAAGTATATCCAATGGAAAATTAAAAGTTGACAAAGTTAATTTTGTCAAACAGCTTGAACACAACCTGTTAAGTGTTTCTCAGTTTTGTGATCAAAAGCATCAAATGCTTTTCACAGAACATGAGTGCATCATCCTCAAACCTGGGATGACAATTCCTCAGGAATTGGTGCTTCTTAGATCTCCCAGGAGAGGGGATATGTACAAGCTTGATATGAACAATGCTTCCCCAATGGGAGAAGTATCATGCTTTCTTTCCAAAGCTGATAGTGATGAGTCAACACTGTGGCATAAACGAATGTGTCATTTCAATGAATAAATTGGCTAAAAATAACTTGGTACATGGTTTGCCTAAAAAGGAATTTTTCTGCAAAGATAACTGTGTTGCTTGCCTGAAAGGGAAACAACACAGGTCTTCTCATAAATCCAAAGTTGTTAACTCTCACTCACTACTCCATTACACTTATTGCACATGGATCTATTTGGTCCCACAAGTATAATGAGCATTGGAAGGAAATCATATTGCCTTGTGATAGTTGATGATTTTACTAGATTTACATGGGTATTCTTTTAAGAACTAAAGATGAAACTGCTGAAACTTTAAAATCTTTTATTCTTAAAATAGAAAATCAAGTTGATCACAAGGTTAAAATAATTAGAAGTGATCAAGGGACTGAGTTTAAGAACTTTGTTCTTGACTCATTCTGTAACTCAAAAGGGATTGCCAGACAATACAGTGCTCCTAGAACTCCTCAACAAAATGGTGTTGCTGAGAGGAGAAATAGGACACTTATTGAGGCTGCTCGGACTATGTTAGCTGATTCAAAGCTGCCTCTAACATTCTGGGCAGAGGCAGTCAGCACTGCATGCTATGTGCAGAACAGAGTTCTTGTAGTAAAGCCACATGGAAAGACCCCTTATGAGCTATGGAACAAGAGGCCACCGTTCATTGGCTTTCTAAGGTCCTTTGGCAGCAGGTGTACCATACTTAACACAAAAGACAATTTAGCAAAATTTGCTGAAAAGTCAGATGATGCCATCTTTGTTGGATATTCCTCCCATCTAAAGCTTACAGGGTTTATAACATTAAAAACCAACAATTTGAGGAATCCTCCAACATTGTAGTTAATGAGCACACTCCTTGTGTTAGGGGGAATGGCCCTGATCATATTTTTGATTTAGAATTGTTTCCAAACTATTCTAAACCATCTTGTGAGAATGTTTCAGCTGGAACAGGTGCTCAAGGCAATTCTGATGAAGATCAACTATTTGAGCTTCCCAGACCTGCTCCAAGTTCTCCAAGAACAACAAATCAAGTTCCTACTATTGAAAGATCTGACAGTATAACCATTTCAAGAAATAGTGGAACTTCAACAAGGGATTCACCTGATGATCTTCAAGTCTCCTCAGGTGATCCTACACAACACCAAGCTGATGAAAGCAGCATTTTGAAGGAACAGGCAACTGTTAATGATGCTTCACAGCAAAGAAATGATGATGTTTCTCTTTCATTCAATCAGTCCTCATTGAATGAGATTGAAACAACAGCTGGACCAAGTATTCAAGCTCCAGAGCAAAATATGTCCAACTTGGACCTATCTTTGCAGCTGGAGGTATTCCAAGACTTAGAATTCACAATACTCATCCAGCTGAAAACATCATAGGGGAAGTCTCTGAGGGTGTGAGAACAAGGGGACAAACTCACAATGGGAATGTCTGCCTGTACTCATGCTTCTTATCCCAAATGGAACCCAAGAAGGTGGAAGATGCCTTAAAGGATAGTAGCTGGGTTGAATCAATGCAAGAGGAGCTGCTTCAATTCAAAAGACAGAAGGTTTGGAACCTATGTCCGCTACCATCTGGTCAAGTACCTATAGGCACCAAGTGGTTTTCAGAAACAAAAGAGATGACAGAGGCTTGATTATCAAGAACAAGGCAAGACTAGTGGTTCAAGGATACACTCAAGAGGAAGGAATTGATTATACTGATGTCTTTGCACCTGTTGCAAGACTTGAGGCAGTTAGGATCTTCCTTGCTTATGCTGCATCCAAGAATTTCACTGTCTACCAGCTTGATGTCAAGTGTGCCTTTCTATATGGGGATATAGATAGGGAAGTCTATGTATGCCAGCCTCCAGGATTTGAAGACCCACAGCATCCAAACTATGTGTGCAAATTGGATAAAGCTCTATATGGGCTGCACCAAGCACCTAGGCTGTGGTATGAGACATTGTCTCAATTTCTTCTGAAGAATGGCTATACTAGAGGAACCATTGACAAGACTCTCTTTATCAGAAAGTCTGGGAAAGACATTTTGCTAGTTCAAGTCTATGTCGATGACATCATATTTGGTTCTTCAAATGACCAAATGTGCAAAGACTTTGAGAGCATTATGAAGAAGAAGTTCGAAATGAGTTCTATGGGAAAAATGGACTTTTTCCTTGGAATTCAGGTAAAGCAACTGAAGGAAGGGTTTTTCATCAATCAATCTAAGTATGTCAATGATATCTTAGAGAGATTTGATATGAAGGATTGTAAAGCAGCAAAGACACCCATACCCAGAAACCATGAT
Source organism: Flaveria ramosissima (assembly GCA_025215565.1). NCBI lineage: Eukaryota > Viridiplantae > Streptophyta > Magnoliopsida > Asterales > Asteraceae > Flaveria > Flaveria ramosissima. The sequence continues at coordinate 13,428,735 of CM046031.1, read as the reverse complement.
TTATGCCCTGACTCTGAGGGGGAGGATACTGATCAACATCAGTATAGAGCAATCATTGGTTCTCTGATGTATCTTACAGCAAGTAGACCTGATATCATGTTTGCAACCTGCATTTGTGCAAGATATCAGGCTGCTCCAAAGGTGTCTCACCTAATTGCTGTCAAGAGAATCCTCAGATACCTCAAAGGAGCACCTAAGTTAGGTCTCTGGTATCCAAGAAATAGTGATTTTAATCTCTATGGATACTCTGACAGTGATTATGGTGGCTGCAACATCAACAAGAAATCAACATCAGGTGGATGTCAATTTCTTGGTGGAAGGATCATCTCATGGCAATGCAAAAAGCAATCCTGTGTCTCTACATCAACTGCTGAAGCTGAATACATTGCTGCTGCAAGTTGCTGTGCTCAGCTGCTGTGGATTCAAAACCAGATGATTGACTATGGATTCAACTTCATGAGCACTCCTATCCACATTGACAACAACAGTGCTATATCCATCACTGAAAATCCAGTAAAGCACTCAAAGACAAAGCACATTGACATCAGGTATCATTTCATTAGAGATATTCATGAGAAAAATCTTATCAAACTAGTCAAAGTCGATTCAAATGAACAATATGCTGATTTGTTCACCAAAGCATTTGATGAACAAAGATTTAAGTATCTTATTACAGCTATTGGGATGATAAACATTGACTAGTCAATCTCAATTGAAAACCTTTTCAATATGTAAAGTCTTATGTCAATACAATCTAAGCCCTGTTACAAAAGATCCTTTCTTATTTAACTAAGTATAAGTTCTTCCGAAGAGAAACTTGCCTTCGGAAGATATCTAGCATAACTTCCGAAGCAAATTTCTCATAGGATAATTTTCTTCTCGGAAGTGTACTAAGTCTCGGAAGAAGCGATTGAGGTAATCTCAGATCTACTTCCGAAGCACTTAATACTCTCCACTTGAAAGCAACATGTATCTTCGGAAGCAATTTATTTACCTTCGGAAGTACATTTGCCTTCGGAAGAACTTTACCTTCGGAAATACCTTATACTCGGAAGAAGGATTTTACTGTGTAACGGAAATCTTTTGGGCCCCACTCTGTAAAAAGTAAAGATTTTGTTAATGATGTCGGATTATTTAAATGGCTTAACCTTACCGCCCCTGTCACATCATCCTCTGAACCCTCACATCATCTTATCCAAACCACCCTTTAAACCGCCATTTCACCCATTTAAATACTTCCGGTTAATCACTTACACTCTTTTTACCAAATTCACTGCCCTAAAAGCTTTCTTCTTCTCCAATTTACCTCTCTCTCAAGAACTTTTCCTCTGCTATCTTTCTAAATGGCTCTAAACCCTCAGCACAACCAAGTCGCACTCCTTGACTCTTCAAGGGATGCTGACTTCTCTGATATTATCTCTTTCTTAGCCCAATCTTCATACTACACAGCACTGACTGTAAACCCTACCATTTACACCAACCAAATGTCCGAATTCTGGGCAAATAGTCGGGTTGAAACCCTAAATGGGGTTCGTGCTATCAGGTCAAGTGTATGTGGCCAAGAGTTGGTCGTTACTGAACAAATCATCAGGGAGCATCTTGAGCTCCATGATGAAGGCGCACCGACGGAATTCCCCAAGTCTGAGTTAGATAACTCTTATCTCCAAATGGGATACGGTGGAGATGTAAGCAGGTCTACAGTCTACAAATTCAACTTCTCCTACAAGTGGAAGTTCCTGCTACATGTGGTTCTTCACTGCTTATCTAACAAATCCGGGGGATGGGATCAAATTCCCTATGAACTCGGGTGCCTAGTTCATGGGTTGGTACAAGGCCTGCGCTTCAACTACTCCAGGTTTGTGCTGACTAACCTCATGGGAAATCTGCAAAGGGACACATTCTTTATGTATCCCAGATTTCTACAGCACATAATCAACTGCGAGCTAGATCAGAGTAAGCTTGTCTGTGCAGCTGCTCTGTCTGCTCCTCAAATGAGGCCGACCATCTTCAAAGTTTTGAAGAGAGTGTCTACCAACTACACTGGAAGGGATACCGCACTACTTCCAGGTATGATTGAGCCAATGGCTCCTGGTGACATCCCTGTTATCCCCACAGGTGATGAACCCACACCAGCAACTACCCTCACCATTCCAAATCTACCTTCTCCTCCAATAAAAGTCACCTATCAGAGACGTACCAAACGAACCCTTGTTCAATCTACTCTGATTGAACAAGCCCCTCCTCTTCAAACCAAAAAGGCTAGAGTGGAACAAGGGGCTCCCACTCAGCCAGAGGTCCCCCAATCCTTCACTATTGACCTCAATATGGGTCTTGAGTCTCCTCAGTCTCAGACCCATGAGCCCATAACCCCAGCTGATAGCCCTCAGGGTGAGTCTCTATACTCCCCTGAGCAGCCACCAAGGGACAGCTCAATGCCTTTTGACATTGATCAAAGTCCCGGGTCTTAGGTCTTCATTCCTTCTCTTTTACTGACCTATTGACCGGAGCTGGTGAAGAGACTATGTCTCTCCAAGGCAATGAAGTTGATCCACAACACCCCATTAAGGATCAACAGAGCCTAGAGAAACCTCTTGTCTCTAGCCCACACCAGCAAAGCCCTACTGAGGTGAGTCCCACTGATGTGGAGGGGACTCATGTAGATTCAGCTGCCACTACTGAAGGAGCCTCATTGGATCCTCAGGACAGTGGTAACAATAGTCAGACTGAATCTACGGCAACCATGCCCTATGATGCCTCTGAAAGAGACATCATTGTGCAAGGGAAACCAGGGTGCCAAGAAACCACATCTGGTGGTGAGGATGAACATACTAGGTATGTTACCTCATCTCCCCGTGATTCTTCCAAAGAAGATGAGGGAAGAATGCAACTCACAATAAGAGACCTACTTTCTAAAGTCTCAAACCTTGAATCAAAGGTTAAGACTTTAGAGGATAGGTCTGCCACTCAGCAACTTGAGATTGAAAGTCTCAAGGTCAAACTAGCTGAGAAACAGATTGAGAGATCTGTTAGGCATGTACCCGTTCAAGTCTCCTTGACCTCTTCCTCTAGCTCATCTACCTCTCAAGATGATGCTACCAAAAAGGGGGAGAATGTTGAGGAACAAAGTCAAAGACAGGATTCCATCAGTCAAGCTCTCACTTCTTTGAGCTCAAGACAACAAGCTGCCATCTTCCCTGAGCCTCCTCCAGTTGTGTTTCAAGTGGATCAAAGGATGCTTCAGGATCTAAATAGGATCTTCAACAAGTTCCTTTTAGAGTCCCTCATTGATCAACCTAGTCCGGATATGTCTGTGATATACTTTGGAGCTCAAGAGCTTCAGAGGTTGAATGCACCTCCTACCACTGTTGAGGAAGTTGGTCAACCTAAGGCCCAAGTGGAACCTGAGATTGATTTCGAAGGGGAAACTAGGACTGATGGCCCAGCAACTGAAACAGTTGGGACAGAAGGTGTGTTTTCACAGGCTTCCGAAGCACAATTCGAAGCCTCGGAAGAACCAACTCAAACTTCCGAAGCTGAAATTGCTGCTGCGGAAGGACTGTTCTCTCTTTCCGATGATCTAATAGTCACAGATGCAATTCTGGAACTTGCATCTGAGGTTAATAGGGAGGACTTTCTCAGCCAACCACTAGCCATTACATCTGCATTGACCTCAGCTCCTACCCCACCATCCAACCTGAGTCTTCTACCCAAGAACCACCAAAGTCTAGCACTTCGAAGACATTAAAGGCAAAAGGAAGATGACTTCGGAAGAGCTTCAGGAAGAAGAAAGGCTGGAGAAACTTAAAAGGAAAGGAAGACTGCCAACTGGGAAACTGTTAGCTGCAAGTTCAAAAGCAGCTGCAGCCAACCAAGAGGCAATCAACAATAGAAGAAGGGTGGAGGTAATTGATAGACTTGTCAGTCTAGGGGCTGCCTCGGAAGATGTACTCCTGCTACCATTAGAGGAGCTGATAGAGCTTGAAAAGGCAACCTTGCTGCAAAAAAGCAAAAAGAAGAAGCTGCAAGGTTGGCCTTGGAAGAAGAAAGGCTGAGAAAAGAAAGAGAAGCTGATCTGCAGCTCAGGAGAGAAAAGATCACTTTCCTACTCTCCAGAGGATTCTCTCAAGAGGAGTTGTCTCCACACAACAGTGACACGATCTTGTGGCTCTTTAACAAAGAGCAAGATCAAATGGAGAAGGAGAGAAAGAGAGCTGCAAGGGAGAAGCTGGTAGAGAAGAAGAAGAAGGAAGAAGAGGCTGGACTGTCTGCCGCCAAGAAGATAGGTGACAAAGCTTGGATGAAGAACTATCTTAAAGCTCACGGCTTCTCTGGCAGGCAAGTGGGTCCAATGTCTGAGAAGACTCTCCAACGACATGTCAGTGACATCAAGGCTGACATTCGTGCAGGGAGAAGAAAGGAGATGTATAGAAGGGGACAGGGGATGACCTTCAAAGCCACCCCTCAGCCAAATATCCAAACCCAACATCAACCTGAACCAATACCCTTTCCCTTCCCAATCAAAACTGAACCTGAACCTTTCACCCCTGAACCTACACCTTCACATCTACCAACTCCCTCACCTCAACCACCTAAACTACCCATCATCCAACCTAAAGCCTTACCCAGAACCCAACCTCCTAAACCTACCCAACAACCAATCAAACCATCCCCTCAGCCTTCCAAACATCTCTCAATGGAGGAATTCAAGGAGATCAAAACCAAGCTCATCAACTGCACTACTCTGAGCGACATCTCATGTGAGGAGGATACAGTCAACCTGACTTATGTTGATGGATCCTCAAGTTCCCTCACAAGAGATGAGTTTCTTGATCTGCCAAGAGGAACTTTGGACCAAGCCGCAAGACTCTTTGGCCTCAATTCAGATACATTGAATGAGGAAGAAAAGAAGCTGAGGAGAAGGCTGGTGACTCTGCTGGACAGAAAGAAAGGAGATAGGGTACCAAGACAATCTCTTGTACCCAGAAAGAAGATAGTCCAGTGGAGGTTCGAAGACTCTTCTCACAACTTTGTTGTTGAGAGAGAGAATGGTGAGATTAACAGGCTGAATGCCTCATCTCTGCTACACTTAAGCAGATTTGATATTGCTGAGTTAGCAGAGAAACCATTCTCCAACCCCTCAAACTCCGAAGTAGCTGCTCACATCAGAAATCATCTAGGCAGCCTTCACATGGCCGAGCTCACTGCAAGAAGCAAGGTCAAAGAGGAGTCAAAACTGAGAGAGGAGGAGGAAAGGAAAGGATCAGCAACCAAAGGCAAAGCCTTTCTTCAAATGGTTGAAGGTCCTGAACTTGAGTCCATAGTTAGATGGGAGTATGACTACAACTCCCGTCAACTAACTCTCTTCAGGGGGTCACAACAAAGGGTACATGTCATTCAAAGTGATAGACTGGATCTCCTATCCACGAATGACTTGTACAAGCTTCTCAGCACCACTTCCGGGAAAAACGAGAGACAGACAAATATCTTTTGTCCCTGGTGCTGAAAACTTTGAGAAGTAGAGATAAGTGAAGTTTTGGTAGCATCAGCCTAGGGGGAGTTTGTTGGATCATAAGAGGCTGTTGCAACCAAAACCATATCACTTAGAAGATTTTGAGTACTACATACAAAGGACTTCCGAAGCCAAGTGTGGGACTTCCGAAGGAAGAAAGAGCTCTTCCGAAGTCTAAGTGTAAAATACACTTCCGAAGGAGAACTCCAACTTCCGAAGGTAAAGAAGCTACTTCCGAAGGTTCAAGACTTGAAGACAAAGATCTGAAGTCAACTTCCGAAGTATAAAGAAGTCCTTAAAGCCTCGGAAGCATAGAAGCATCTTCCGAAGTATAAGTGGCTTCGGAAGAACTTGTTCTTCCGAAGCCAGTTAACCTTCGGAAGACACTTCTATTATCCAGTAGACATAAGTATGGTCTGTCTGACAGTCCGCTGCAAATCTCTGATATACTGCATGGCGTTTTCTCAAAAGCCATGTAGTTGACCATACTTTAATCTACTGTATACCTTTTTATGTTAAGTACAGTTGCCATCTTTAGTTGGTGACAAAAGGTAAGTCATGGACATGTCATGACTACCATATCTTAGATAATACTTTATCTAAGATACCTTAACTATAGCATTGTATATATGCTTTAGTCTTAGGTTTCCAGCTGGTATCAAGTATAACCGGCTGTAGGATCTAGTATATATAGTTTCTCATTGTAACTCATGTTCTATGCTTGTAAGTGTCTTGTAATCTTGAGTTGAGAAGTAATATATACAAGTACCTTGAAAATATTTCTGCTTGTTGCTTTGATTACTTATTATATTATTATCAACTCTTGTCAAAGACATTGCTTCATCTTGTTTGAGTGACTATTATAAGTGAGTTTGAGAGAAATACAAGTGTTAAGTGACAAAACCCGATCCTGCAGGGACCGACATCCGGATTTCAAAATTTATCCTCTTTCATTAACTTTGTCTCAAATCCTTTTCACATAAATATCCAACGGTTCCCCCCTTTCACTATCTTCTTCAATTACACTATTCTTTAAACCTAAATTCTCCTAAACCGCCTTTGTTCTTCATCTTCCTTCACCGTTAAGCTTCTCAAAATGGCCAACCTAAACCGCAGAAACAACCCAGATTTCTCCATGCTACTTCTTAGGCAACACAACCAGGTTGCTCTGTTGAGCTCTGAGAAAGATGTAAGTTTCTTAGAGGTTTGCCGTTTCCTGGCTCTATCCAACTACTTCACCTCCCTAACCATTGATCCTACTCTCTATGAGGATCATCTGCTTAAATTCTGGAAGACCTGCCAAGAGGTCATTATGGATGGGGAGAAAGCACTCTGCCATAGTGCAGGGGAGGACAATCTTCATCACTCCAGCCATCATCAACACTCACTTACAACTGGATGATGAAGAAGGTGAGTTGTCTTTCCCAAAGGAAGTTGTAAATCATTCCTTTGAGCAGATGGATTATAAGGGAGATTTGTTCTATAAAGACCTTCAGGAAAAGGAAGGTCTCATTGTTGGATTCTTTATGCCCAAGACACATAGAACATTGATGTGGTTAGTACGTTATGATCCAAGTCGGGTCATACCCAATAACAAGCTTAGCAAACACCAAATAATATTTAATTGATGATATGATCATGCAATTAAATAAATACATCAATTTAGAAAATGGGTTTTCTAAATAAGTTGCATATGAGATTGAACAACCTATATGGATATTTTGTTCATGGATACTATTTGTAATGTTGTTTAATTTAGTTAAATAACATCAAATAATAAAAGTGTGTATATGTTATATAATTAAAAGGTTAATTATATATCTATTTTAAACAACTAGTTTATAAAAATTGAAGTTTGGTTTTGGGGGGAAAACCCCATCTCATTAGAAACTTTCGGCCTCCCCTTTATGGGGAGTGGGTCTTGTTTCTTTTGAGACACCATACTCCAAGAACAAGACACACACTTAATCCTCTTCTCTCTCTCACATGCAAGAACCCAAAAATTGAAGATAATCTCTCTTTCTCTTGAAGAACTCACAGCTGGAAGGTTGTTCCAGCAGCTTCTTCTTTGGGTTATGGTGTTCAAAACCTAGCAGGAAAGGTGCTTGCTTGATGCTTATGGGTATGGATGCTTGAGGACACCTATCCTTGGTGTTTTGGTCATTCAAGAACCTCATCTTTCTTCACCCAAATTTGTTTTTCTGCAGCTCTACAAAAGATAGTTTGTATGACTTGTTTTGGTTATATATTATTCTTGATAGCTAGTTCATACACATATAAATGATCCTTATGTTCTTGGGTTTGTTGTTATTATGATATGAGCCTTAATTTCAGATTACAAATGATAATATTAAGGAATTAATCCGCTGTGTTTTCAAGTTTAAATGGTTAAACTACTTTGATATGGTCCAACAAACCCAACATTGGCATCTAGAACCGGATATATGGATGACTAGTTTCATTTGTCCTTGTAAAATTGGTTTTATGGGGCTTTAACAACCTTATAGGGGCTGTTTTGTGGTGATGTTATAAATCCCCAACCTTTCAAGGTTATATCTAACATGCTTGTGATTAAATCTTGAAAAAAAGATATCAAATGGTTGATTGTGTTTTGTTTGGACAAAAATACCCTAAATTCTTGGTTTATGTTGGCTGAAAATTTAGGTTCATATGGGGATTTATTTGGTTCTTGAATGTTGTATATGATGTTTCATATTGGTGCACAACCTAGCCTTGACCTTGTGTTGATTTGGTTTTGAATGGATGTTTGTTTTGGTTGATTTCATTCATAATGGGTTGTAATATTATTCTTTTGTGTTTTGTATTTGGATGTAATTTATTTATTTATTCAATGGCAATGTAATAGACAGATTAAGTGTGTTTTCTTTTACTAGGAAATTTGTATTAGGATATAAATTTTATAAAAGAAGATGCACAAGATGGAAGCACAAAAGGAAGACACAAGAGAAGGACTTGAAGCATTTGGTGCAAGTTCAAGTGGGGGTCTTTGGAGATCTCATCTTTTGTGTTGTATTCAACCCTTAGGAAAGACCAAATGACAACACTTGTGATGGCAAACAAGTGTTGTCAACATAGTGGCTATGGTTATGCACATGTGGTTTTTATATATATGCTTGTTTGATTATTCATTTTATGTTGATTGTTTGATATATGGATATGCTTAACAATCTAAATATATTATCATAACAAGCTGAATTTTTTGGTTCCTAATCATTAAGTCACTAATAAAAGGTTATTAAAAGGATTAATGATTTCAAAATAAAAGAGATTTTATTAAAAAGGAACCATAGGGTATCATGTATTTGAAAGCATGCGAATACAAGGTACATAGAGTTTTCATAACTAGAATTAATGGAAACTTAAATCCCTTTGGTAACAAGTTAAACACCATCCTTTTACACGACACTCAAATCACTTGAGAACTACTTGTGGGATAAAGGTCACCTAACCACTTTTAGGGAAATTGTGTGTTTGAGGTGGGCTTAACATATTTGTGGGATAAAGGTCACCTAACCACTTGTATGTGTAAACTCACACGTGTGTGTAAGTAGGACGACTTGAATTGGAAACCATGTGCATAGGGTCACCGAAGCATGGCGTACAATGGTGTTGATGGGATTTTACATGCCGACTAAACATAATATGTTTAACCGATCCCATAAAGCTAGAACTTGCAATAGGTTGCAATTGTCAAATGTTGACTACCTTGTTAATTTAAATAATGGGATAAAGGTCACCTAACCATCATTAAATGTAACGTCGGATTCTAGATTTTAATTATTAATTGTTTATTAGACGTGTAAAGGGTATTAAAAATTAAAATGCAATTTTTCAGAAATACTAAAATGAACTTTGTAATTTTGTAGAAATGGCCGCAAACAATAATGCTACCACCCCGACAGTCCCTACCCTATCACTGAGAACCATCTTGGAAAGGGATCGTCTTAACCATAATAACTTTTTGGAATGGTATCGAAACTTGAGAATTGTTCTCAAGCAAGAGAAAAGGGCCTATGTACTTGACGATCCTATTCTTGACCAACCCGACCCCAAGGATGTTGAGCCTATAACGATTGGCTTCAATACATTGAGGATTCCATGCAGGTTTCCTGCCTCATGTTGGGAACTATGATTCCCGAACTCCAAAAGAAATTGAAGCATCTTGGGGCATATGACATAATTACCCAATTGAAGGAAATGTTCCTTCAACAAGCTATGGTAGAGCGCTTCGAAATGGTTCGAGCGCTTCATGCGTGTCACATGGAAGAAACCCAATCGGTATCATCTTATGTTCTTAAGATGAAAAGCCACGTTGATCGCCTCGAGCGGCTTAATTGTCCCGTCTCAAAGGAGTTGGCCACGGATTTGATCCTTAATGGCCTAACTAAAAGGTTTGAGACATTCATAATGAATTACAATATGAACGGATGGGACAAGAGTATTGGTGAGCTTCATGCAATGCTCAAAACAGCCGAGGCAGGAATGGGTAGAAAGGTTCTACCTGTTCTCTCGATCAATGAGGGTGGAAATAAGAAAAGGCCATTCCCTGATCCCAAGGCAAATGTTGTCAAAAGAAAGGGGTACATCAAAGGAAAGGGGAAAGGAAAGGCTAAAGCGGAACCTCCAAAGCCTAAGCTTAAGAAGCCTAAGGTAACGGAGAACGATCCATGCTTTTAGTGTGGAGAGATAGGACATTGGAAAAGGAATTGTCCAACCTATCTCAAAGAGTTGAGAAACAAGAGGGATGCTGGGCAAACCTCAGGTACAACTTTCATAATTCACATTGATTTAAATGTTATTTCTTCAAACACAAGGGTATTGGATACCGGATGTGGAACTCATATATGCAATTTGTTGCAGGGGTCCAAAAGAAATAAGCACTTCAAGAAGGGAGACACAAGTCTCTACATGGACAACGAAGCAAAAGTTGATGTCGAAGCCCAAAGAGACAATATTTTGAAACTTTCAAATGGTTTGGAAGTTGTTCTTAAGAACATTATGTATGCTCCTAGTTAGACTAGGAACATAATTTTGATTTCCCTTTTAGAACAATGTGGTTAGGAATTAAAGTTTGTTAACGATGATATTTATGTTTGTATGGATGATGTGTTTTATTTCAAGGTTATGCCTTTTAATGGAATCTATGAATTGGTTCATAATGATTCATCCTATAAAAGCTCATTATACCAAACAAGCACCAAGAAACTTAAAATGGGTTTAAGTGATTCTTATCTTTGGCATTGTCATCTTGATGACATAAACAAGAATCGGATTCAAACACTTCAAAAGAATGGTCTTTTGAAAAGCAAATGAAAATGTTTCATTCGATAAGTGTGAATCTTGGTTACAAGGTATGATGACCAAGTCGCCCTTTAGTGGCACTAACGAGAGGGCAAAAGACTTGATGGGAATCTTACATTCGGATGTATGTGGCCCTTTTAAGACAATGACTAGAACTGGTGAAAGACACTTCATTACCTTTACCGACGATAATACTCGCTATGGTTATGTGTACTTGATGACGCATAGACATGAAGCTTTTGAAATGTTCAAAATCTTTAAGAATGAAGTAGAAAATCAACTCAATAAAACTATCAAAGTTCTTCATTTCAAATAGAGGAGGTGAATACCTCAGTGATGCTATTCAGTACCATATAAGAAGTTGTGGGATCGTCTCACAACTTACTCCAACTGGAACACCACAACATAATGGTATGTCTGAAAGGAGAAATCGAACCCTATTGGATATGGTTCAATCTATGATGGCTATAAGCTCACTACCTCTATCATTTTGGGGTTTCCCAATGCTCTCCGAGACTCGTATTTTGAATATGGCCCTGACCAAGATAGTCGATTCACTAAGTGTATATTTGTTGGATATCCCAAAGACTGTATAGGATACTACTTATTTGATCCAACAGAGCAAGAGTAATTATTGCTCGAAAGGCTGAGTTCTTGGAAACTAAGTTCCTTATGGAAGGAATAACGTATAGAATAGTGGAATTTGATGAGGATCAAGATCCACAAGCCGATACACGTTTGGTTGACACTAGCAATCAACAAGAGGTTGTTGATGATGATCAAGAGGTTGATCAATACACACAAAATGTTCGTAGATCTAGTAAAGTTAGCATTCCACCTGAAAGATATGGATTTTTCATGAATGGATGCTATGTGGTTGACTTCGATGAGCCAACTACATACCATGAAGCAATGTCCAATTCGGATTGTGACAAATGGCTGGATGCCACGAACGTTGAGATTCAATCCATGTATGACAATCAAGTTTAGGAATTGGTTGACCCTCCACTTAACTCCAAACCGGTTGGATGCAAGTGGGTTTCACGAAGAAAATGGATATACATGGAAACTTGGATACTTACAAAGCAAGACTTGTAGCAAAAGGTTTCACTCAAACTCAAAGGGTTGATTATGATGAAACTTTCTCGTCTGTGGCAATGCTAAAGTCAATTAGGATATTATTTGCCATAGCTGCATATTATGACTTTGAGATTTGGCAAATGGATGTCAAAACCGCTTTTCTTAATGGACATCTCGAAGAGACTATCCATATGGTCAGCTTGATGGTTTTTGTCGATACACAAACATCCTAATAAAGTATGCAAGTTAAAGAGGTCAATCTATGGATTTGAACTAGCATCAAGAAGTTGGAATCAACGTTTTGATGAAGAGATCAAGAAATTTGGTTTCATCAAGAACGCTGATGAGGCTTGTGTATATAAGAAGACTAATGGGAGCATAATAACATTCTAAGCATTGTATGTTGATGACATACTACTTTTGGAAATGATATTCCAACCATGGAAGGTGTTAAAACCTGGCTTGGAAGTTGTTTTTTGCATAAAATATCTCGGTGAAGCCGTCTATATTTTGGAATAAAGATCTATAGGGATAGGTCGAGGCGGTTGATAGGTTTAAACCAAAGTGCATATATTGATAAAGTCTTGAAAAGGTTCAAGATGGAAAACTCTGAGAAAGGTATGGTACCTGTTCAAAGAGGGACAATATTGATTACATCTCAATATCCAAGCTCAAAGGATGAGCAAGATCGAATGAAGGACATCCCATATGCATCGGCTATAGGATCCATCATGCGATGGTATGCACTAGACTGGACGTGTCATGCGCGTTAAGCATGACAATCAGAATCCGGTAAGTAGCCATTGGATTGGCCGTTAAAATATTGAAATACCTTAGGAGGACTAAGGAAATGTTTCTAATATACGGATCTGATGAAGAGGAACTCGTTGTAAAGGGTTACACGGATGCGAGTTTCCAAACCGTTCGAGATGATTCTCGATCACAATCGGGGTATGTCTTCATTATGAATGGAGTAGCATTGTCCACTACAAAATCGAATACATAGCCGCTTCATTAGCAGCTCAGGAAGCTGCATGGATAAAGAAATTTATCGCCTACCTAGGGTGGTCTCTACCATTCAAGACCCCTAGAAATCCTTTTGTGATAACAAGGGTACAATTGCATAAATCAAGGTACCCTGTGCATTTCAAAAGGCTAGGCACATTGTGTTGGAGCTGGAAAAGATAGTCTATATTATCAACACAGTGAAAGTCAACAAAAGTCAACGTCACGGGTCAAAGTCAACAAAAGTTCAAAACCGACTAACAAGGGTACAATTGCATAAATCAAGGTACCCTGTGCATTTCAAAGGCTAGGCATATTGTGTTGGAGCTGGAAAAGATAGTCAACAAAAGTCAGTCTCACCCGACACGTTCGAGACGAGGAACCGAGACGAGATGTTGAAGATTTAAATGACTAGGAGTTTTATTGTAATAATATATTTTGTGTGAACAAAATATATTTTGTCTTGTTTTTAGTCATTTTTATGCTTTATATGTAATTTTGGGTTAATTAGCCTAAGTCTAGGGGTTAAGTGCAATTAGTGAATATTAGTCTTGACTATAAATAGGTTAATTTTCATTAGGTTTTGGTTAATGGTTGCATGACCAATTGATTGAGGGATTTACTTGTAAACAATATTATTAGCAATCAATAGAGATCAAAGGGGTTTTATTATGATTATCATTATTTTGATCTAATTCTTCATGATTTGATTCAAGTTTGATCATCCTGGATTTACAATTTGGTATCAGAGCCATTTTGGATCAAATTCACTGAAGATTTGAAGATTTTTAGAGATAGAAGTTGAGGTTTTGGTTGTTTTTGTTCATATCATGTTTTCATCAATTTCGGATCAAATTTGAGTGTAATTGATATGGAAATTGATTGAAGTTTGCTTGTTTGGTTGGGAAGCTCTGTTAATCATCAGGTTTCAAATCTATTGAGATTTGGGCGTTTTCTGAATGATTTCGTGTTGAAAAAGTTTTTCAGCTTCGTTCAGCGAAATTACCAGTTCATCCAGCGAAACTACGAGTTCTTCCAGCGAAACTACATCAGTTATCCTCATTAAAGTTGTTTTCTGTTATCCTGCGAAACTAGTTTCATTGAACGAAAGTTCAACAGTGCTTGTGGTTGATTTACAAGCGAAATTGCTGCCGAAAGTATCATTGAACGAAAGTTCAAGCTTGTTTCGTGCGAACTTATCAGCGAAACTAAGCCATTTGTGACATTCGGCTAGCGAAACTACTGCCGAAATTTCATAGCGAAACTAGCTCTGCGAAACTATAATTTCGGCGAAAACTATCATTTATGAGTTCATTCTGATAAAGAAATTTTCACTGATTTTGAAAGATTTATAAAAAAAAAAAACAAGCTGACCTGGCAGCTTGACCCCAGTTGCTAAGATTTTCTAGCGTGACATTTACAAATAATATTTTTCCCGGGGGAAAATTTTTCTAAATTTTTTTGGGAAAAATATTTTTGGGGCGTTTAATTTTTTAAACAAAAATAAAATAAAAATGGCTTTTGCAGAACTGATTAAATCCTTCGAATCTGATGATCTCACAATTGCACAATGTCGGTTTGATAATTTTGCAGCTTTAAAGAATGAAACGATGACTGATTTTGTTGATCGTTTTATGTTGGTGCAAGTAATCTGAAGAAGTTTGATGCCCAACTGGGAAATCATGAACAAGTTCTAAGATTGCTTGATTCCCTCTCATCAGAATGGAGCTCACACGGCAAGTCGATTCAACGAGATAAAGGCTTTCAGGATTACAAACTGATGGAGGTGATCAACAAACTGAAAGAGATTGAGTTGGATATCAAACGTCGTGAGTACTATGAAGCAACATATCTAACTCCAAAGATCACTTCAAACTCCAAAGAGAAACCAGAAGAGAGATCAGATTTTGACACCAATTCCGACGGTTTACCGAAACCTAAAACTGAAAGGTACAAGAAGAGCTTAAGCAGACATCAATGGATAAAGGTGGAGCTGATTTGAAAGCTGAAGTTTGTGATGCTAAGAAGGAAGAGGAATGGAAGCGAAATATTAGAGTTTGCAACTGCGAGAAGGTTCTTACTGCTGAAAGAGTCATCTTGGATCTTCCATACGAGACAATTTAGGATATGTGTTCTTCTGCTTGTAAAATTCGTTTATTTGGTGTGTATAAAGCTAATAGGTTACTTTTAGATACCCAAAAGGAATTAACCACCATAAACACAGATTTTAAAAACAATGAAGCCAAGTATTTTATAAAATTAAATGAAGCTTTAAAAGAAAATGATCATTTAAAACGAACTCTTCTTGAAAGAAATGTTGAAATTAATCTTTTAAACGAAAGAGTCACCTTGGCTGAATTTGAAACAAGCAAGCTTAAAACAAAGCTTGATAAATGGACCATATCCGGAATGAAACAGGAAGAGCTACTGTGTAAACAGAGGGGAGCTAGGATTAAAACGGGAGTGGGTTGTAGTGAAAATCCATACGTCTATCCTCCTCCTAGCACCCATTGTTACTCTCCTATGCCTCAACCTCATCCATCTAATGATTTGATTGAAGCTGCAGAAACTAATATTTTAAATGCAGGTTTAAGCAACGTTAATCTTAATGAGGTTAGAGATGTGCAGGATTCTCCTTTAGGTTTGGGATTTCTCAGGCAGGGGTCTGATAAGAAGATTAATGACGATTCTACCTCTGATGCTCCAAAATCAATATCAGTTGCTTCTCCAACTTTCTTCAACAAATTCAAAACAGGTAACATTTCTTCATTTGTTCCTGTCAGGTTTGTCAAA
Organism: Flaveria ramosissima; assembly: GCA_025215565.1. Taxonomy (NCBI): domain Eukaryota; kingdom Viridiplantae; phylum Streptophyta; class Magnoliopsida; order Asterales; family Asteraceae; genus Flaveria; species Flaveria ramosissima. The sequence continues at coordinate 13,413,026 of CM046031.1, read as the reverse complement.
GAAGGAACAGTTGTTGAATCGTCGGGCAATCAAAATCCTATAACCGAAGCCAACACAATAGGATGTGTCAATCAAGATCCTTTGGAAGCAGATTTGTGTATACGAGATTGGATAAGCTCAGATGATGAATCAAACACAGAGGAGCATGTTTGTTCCTCACAGATCGAGATATCTTCTGACATTGTCAAGTATCGAAAGTTTCCAAAAGCTGAATCAAGACCAATACGGATCTCTTCTCCAATTGCAAAGCATCCCAGTCAATCAGTAAAGATCTCATTCACTGCTCAGCACGGGAAACTTCAGAACAAGCAAAAATCTGCTACAAGTTCCAAGCAATCCTCATTACCACCTACACAACACGAGACTACAAAGAATCAAAAGCCATTCAAGGTTGTTTTGAGTGTGGAAAAGAAGGGCATGTGGTAAAGAAATGTCCTCAAAGGCTTGCTACGAATGGTAAAGGCAAAACAAATTGCTTCTCCGAATGTAAGTATAAAAAGAATGTTCCAGACGGTAAAGGCAACACGGGTTGCTTCTCTGAATCAAGAGGTAAAAAGCACACATCTTTGAATGATTGGATGAAAAACTCTCCATCCAAACCTTTTCATGTGAAGCCGGTTTCACATGATTAAAATATGAAAATGACCAAAGGTTTAAAACCAAATTCTTTTCCTTCCGGTCTTAAACAGAAAATGATTTCCAAATTTAATTCATTCAAATCCAAGTTAATTGAACCAAAACAAATTTGGCAAATTAAAAAGAAGGATACAACAATCCCCGATTGTTTAAACGGTTGTGTGTAGAAGCTTGTTACTTATCTTGATGAAAAAGGAACTTCCAGGACTACGATGGCCTGGGTTTCCCTTTCTAACTAATTTGTTAATGAGTGCAGGAACAATTCAGGAGGACTGTTAGTATTCCGGTTTACTGACAGAGATTGTTCTTGATTCAAATTTGAGGCGGAACAAACAGGTTAAGGTCATGGTATTTTATCCACAATCTGGATATTATATGCACAATCACCGTTCTCACTTCACAATCACTGCATATTTCTTGAGAATTCATTTCTTATCTTCATATTAGTGTAGTTTGGAAGACCTTCTTTGATAAATTTTTATTTTTGTACAGTTTAAAAAAAAATTTAAAAAAATTAAAAAATAATTAAAAAATAATTAAAAAAATATATACAAAATAATAAAAAAATTGCAAAAATAAAAATTTAGGGGGAGAGTATAAGTAAATAAAAATGAAAAGAGAACTGGAAACTTGATTCGAGATGACTGTGAAATGATTGTATATCATCTTGAAATGCTTGTTTTTGCATGACTTGCGTTTATAAATTGAGAAATGATAGTAGCTGATGCTGTTATCTGATTTACATCTTATTTTAATTGCCAATAATAGAAAAATAAACAGATTCTTTAATGATATGCTTGGTAGACTCAGCCTGAAAAATAAAGTAGACAGCAGTATGATGATTTAAATTAAAATATATGCTTAAGGACGTCTGGATTTACGCAATCATTTTGGCCTGCACGAAAATTGAGTCCCGACAAAAATTGGATTGAGAATTGATCTTTCTCCCACCATGATACAAATCATATAAGCCATATCTTTGAGCCGTGATTGGTGTATTTATGTGTCTTGTGTTTGTGCTAATCTCCTCTGCTGTACGGAAGTACTGACCTGGAGTGATGATCTCCTCTGCTGTACGATAGTACTGACCTGGAGCTCTCATCGGCACATGATTAAATGGTCATCTCCTTTGTTATACGTGAGTATAGACCTAGAGCTCTCACCATTTTGGTCTAAGTAGTGTCAAATCATCTAATTCACAGAATGCTATATTCTGTTGATAATCACTTGCACACTAATGCACACGCCTTGCTCTATAAAGATCGTAACAAAATTCAAGAAATTCTAAGGTTGGGTGAGGGTTTTTGCCAAATGATTGTGGGGTCCTAGCATTCTAAAGTATTTAATCGAACCTTAACGAATCATCTACTCCTTGTTGAAAAAGATAGGGCATGAGTTTAAGTGGACAAACATATCAGCAATCGTTATTGATCTGTCTGAGAATTTCAAAATCATTTAAAGACTGTGATTAGATTTAGTTATCAGTGTGATCTCATTGCTTATCGATGATTAAATTCATCTTTGTGCTAAAGTATATCTTGAGGATATGATCTCATGATCGATTCAGTTCTCGTTTTAAAAAAAAAAAAAAAAAAAAACACAAAAAATTATATAATAGATATAAAATATGTTATAATACATGTATATAATAAAAAATAGAAAAATATAATAAAATTTCTTTTCAAATTTTTTTAGGTCTTCTATATTATGTTGTTACAATTTTATCATTTTCATGCATTTCACAGAAATTGCGTACAACCGAACACGGGTTCGCTTGTTTTCAAACACAAATAAACACGGGTTTATTTTGTTAAAATGAAATGATCTAATTAGAAATGTCGAGATTGTGTTTTGTGAATGTGTTTCAGATTTTTGCTTTAAGTGATGGCCGATCATCAGTTGAGCAGTGTACCTGATCAGAGAATCTGTTCCTCAAGTTTGCAGAAGATACCGAGCTAGGAATCCTCCTCCTACATCTTCTGAAGCACTCAAGAATAGAGATTTGGGAAAGCTGTTCCATATTCCTCACAAAGGATGCACTCGAAAAGGGAGAGCATATAAATAGGGGGAGCTTATGAGATGAATAACTTTTCTCATCAAATTCAAAAAGCTTTAATTTGAAGATCTTTCTACTGTTTACTTCTCGGGGCTGAATTCGTATGAAGACGTTGATAATGATAGACTAAGGGGGAGTATTGTTGGAGCTGGAAAAGATAGTCTATATTATCAACACAGTTAAAGTCAACAAAAGTCAACGTCACGGGTCAAAGTCAACAAAAGTCAAACCCGACACGTTCGAGACGAGGAACCGAGACGAGATGTTGAAGATTTAAATGACTAGAAGTTTTATTGTAATAAATATATTTTGTGTGAACAAAATATATTTTGTCTTGTTTTTAGTCATTTTTATGCTTTATATGTAATTTTGTGTTAATTAGCCTAAGTCTAGGGGGTTAAGTGCAATTAGTGAATATTAGTCTTGACTATAAATAGGTTAATTGTCATTAGGTTTTGGTTAATGGTTGCATGACCAATTGATTGAGGGATTTACTTGTAAACAATATTATTAGCAATCAATAGAGATCAAAGGGGTTTTATTGTGATTATCATTATTTTGATCTAATTCTTCATGATTTGATTCAAGTTTGATCATCCTGGATTTACACATTGAGAGGAATTTCAACTACATAAGGGATGAAGTTGAAAAGGAAAAGATATGTATTCGTAAAGTTCACACCGATCAAAACATTGGGGATCCACTCACGATGCTCCTTGAGAGGGCAAAGCATGAAAGTCATACTTGTGCCTTAGGACTTCGATATTCTAGTGATTGGAATAGTGATCTGTTTAGTATTAAAAGTTTGAAACAATGTAATATTTAACTCTTTATATACTTGTGATATTTTGAGTTATATTAGCATGTATACATCCATGAATATGTTTATTATTCTAAATGTCCGTAGTCGGTCATGTTTGTGGGAACAAATATGAACGTAAGACTATTATGAACATGGATTGGTGGATATTCATAAGGAATGAATATAGAGCAAGTGGTTGCTGCCAAGGTTCATAGATATTTGTGGGATACAAATATTGGACTGACCTGCATCTCAATTTTTACTACATGGAATCTTCTAGATTGATCATAAGTAAATTTGAGTTAAGGTGAATATCATTTGGTATCCTCCGACCTAATATACATATTGGGTTTTGATATTCACCAAATGTTATACCTTGAGCTAGTTCTTCACTGCTCTGAAATAATGGGCAGTACATAAGGCTATGTTCTGATATGACACGAGGTGATTGTGAAAAACGTATGTAGTCAAGATGGAATTTGTCCTCTTATTCGTTGAGAGCAAAATGTCTAAGGCCTGATTAAGTTAAATCAACAAGGAATGATCATTCTATGTCCTTGGATTTAACATGAAATCTGTAACAAAAGGATAAATGATTGATTTACCTAAATCATTTCAAGTTGGATACTTGAAGGGGATGATGTTATTGAATGGCTTTCAGTCATGCGTATTAAGGGTAGTAAACCGTTGTTAGGCGGTATTTACTGCTTGCATCAATCTTCTATGAATCTTGTGCAAGTGGGAGATTGTTGGATTCTTTATGCCCAAGACACATAGAACATTGTTGTGGTTAGTACGTTATGATCCAAGTCGGGTCATACCCAATAACAACCTTAGCAAACACCAAATAATATTTAATTGATGATTGATCATGCAATTAAATAAATACACCAATTTAGAAAATGGGTTTTCTAAATAAGTTGCATATGAGATTGAACAACCTATATGGATATTTTGTTCATTGATACTATTTGTAATGTTGTTTAATTTAGTTAAATAACATCAAATAATAAAAGTGTGTATATGTTATATAATTAAAAGGTTAATTATATATCTATTTTAAACAACTAGTTTATAAAAATTGGAGTTTGGTTTTGGGGGGAAAACCCCATCTCATTAGAAACTTTCGGCCTCCCCTTTATGGGGAGTGGGTCTTGTTTGTTTTGAGACACCATACTCCAAGAACAAGACACACACTTAATCATCTTCTCTCTCTCACATGCAAGAACCCAAAAATTAAAGATAATCTCTCTTTCTCTTGAAGAACTCACGGCTGGAAGGTTGTTCCAGCAGCTTCTTCTTTGGGTTATGGTGTTCAAAACCTAGCAAGAAAGGTGCTTGCTTGATGCTTGTGGGTATGGATGCTTGAGGACACCTATCCTTGGTGTTTTGGTCATTCAAGAACCTCATCTTTCTTCACCCAAATTCGTTTTTCTGCAGCTCTACAAAAGGTAGTTTGTATGACTTGTTTTGGTTGTATATTATTCTTGATAGCTAGTTCATACACATATAAATGATCCTTATGTTCTTGGGTTTGTTGTTATTATGATATGAGCCTTAATTTCAGATTACAAATGATAATATTAAGGTTTTAATCCGCTGCGTTTTCAAGTTTAAATGGTTAAACTACTTTGATATGGTCCAACAAGCCCAACACTCATCTCAGTGGAAATACCTGCTTCATGTGGTTATCCAGAGCTTGTCAAACAAGCATGGAGGGTGGGACCAGATTCTTGAGGATCTCTCCTTCATAGTGCATGGAATGGTTCAAGGGGTCAAGTTCAGTTACTCTCAGTTTGTTTATACAAATTTGCTTGCTAACTTGGACTCCTTAGAGTATTATATATTTCCTAGATATGTTCAACACATTCTCAACTGTGAACTGGGCTCACAGTTGAGGGAAACAGATAATATTGTTAAATTGGGACAGATGAAGCCCGACATCTTTAAAATTATGAAGAAACCAACTGTAGGCTTCTCAGGGGTAAAAACAGCCCTTGTCCAAAAAATATTAGAGCTCATTGCTCAAGGTGACAACCTAGCAACACAAGCTAGTGTTGAACCCACACCTTCTACCTCCCAACCACCAAAAAGACCACTGATCACCCTCACCTACCAAAGGAAATCCAAACGAACCCCTGCTCAAGCTATTGAGTTTGTGCAGGCCCCCATACACTCACCCATAGAGGAGGAAGTGGACACTGGAGCTTCCACTTCCCCTGAGGAGCAAAACACTCCCATCTCTTCAAGAATTAGTGGTAAGGTTCCTCATGCTCACCCTGATAGGCTCACAAGCCCAACTGCCTTAAGCCTTCACTCTGAGTCTCAACACTCAAGTGAACAACCTTTAGGGGACAATTACCATCCCCAGCCTTTAGACTTAAATCAACCTATTCCAAACCTCTCATTCTATACTGATGAAGACTTAGGTTTTAGTGAGTACCATGAGTCTCTCTACTCTTCCCCTACTCAAAGAGAGATGAGTACTCCTGAGTCTCTTTTGTCTAGCCCATATCAGTCACCTGTCACTGAGGTGGATCTCCCTGAACCTGTTCAGGAGGTCCATATGGAAGAGGTTGTCACTTCTGCAAGTGATTACATCATTAAGACCTCAACCATGGAAACTCAGCCCATTGACACTTCAACTGAGGCTGTCAATATGCAGAGAAAACCCAGCAGCCAAGAACCTGAAGCTGGTGGTGAGAGAGAGGACTATGGGCCAATCATCTCATCCCCCAATGATTCTTCTGATGAAGATGAGGGGAATTTGAGACTAAAGGTGCAAAAACTGTCAAAAACATGCTCCTATTTAGTCTCTAAGGTTAGTCACCTTCTGCACAATAGGATCAATGATCAGCAACTTGAGATATCTTATCTCAAGAAAAAACTAGCTGGGAGACCTTTAAGGAGAGCTCAACCAAGAACACAAGAACCTGTGAATGTGATTGACCTAACTCCTAGCTCATCTATGTAAGAGGGTGATGCTACCAAAAAGGGGGAGAAAGTCATTATAGTCACAGAACCTGGGAGTTCTTCAGGGAGTATGGACATTGAGGACTCACCATCCTCAATTTCAATTGTGCATACTCAGCAACTTCCTCAAGTTCACACTGATGTGGACACTATAGACTCTGTCATTAGGAGTCTCTTTGAGGAAGGCATTCCAAGGGCTATATCATCCCCACCTCAAGGAACTTCAAACTACATTATTAGGTGGAGGTATGATGCTGATAGAAGAGCCCTCATTCTTCAAAGAGTTCAAGGGCAGCAAGAGGTGTTCAATTTTCAGACCTTGAACTACTATGAAGGTCTTGACCTGATCAACATGCCATTTGTCAACCCAAGTCAATCTAGACAAGCTGATAGGTTAGCACTCAGGATTCAAGACAGAATTTCTGAAGAGTTCAGTCTTAGAAGGAGACAAAGGCAATCAGGTAATGTCATTGGTCAACTGCATGTTGAGGCATACCCTGAGATCAGCTTCAAAAGGAAAACCTTGGCTAAAGGCCCAATGATAGAGCCTGAGAGCCCTGTCACACCAACAACTACTTTAGAAATTCATCCCCGCAGTGAAACACCTGCTGGTGATGGTGTCTCACAACCTCTCTCTAGCCAGAGCTTCAATGCTACACCAAGCAATGAAGGCCAAAGCTCTCTCTACCCTGTGTCACAAAGGTTTGTGGGTGATAAAGGGAAAAGGATTCTAACTTCTGAGGAGATTGAGGAGGAGGAGGAGAGAGAGAGAGAGAGAGAGAGAGAGAGAGAGAGAGAGAGAGAGAGGGGTAGAGGAAGCTAAGGGGAGAAAGTTCTTCTGGGTCTTTAGGATTTATGCAAGATGCAATCAGGGTTGCCCCCAGACCAAACACTTAAAATAATGAGTTGGGGCAGTCAGGATTACTTTTCTGCAGACCAGGAACTGACATAGATGAGATTATATCTCTCCCCTTAGAGTAACTAAATGAACTGGCTGACATGGAAGTGTCAAGAGAGATGAAGGAAGCAGAGGATGCAAGACTACTTCTCCAATTCAAAGAGGAGAAGAGAAAGAAAAGATTATACAAGCATGTTCTTACTCTCTCCCTAGTTCAAGAATGCAAGAGGCTATGGCAGCTACACAAGAACTTCAGGTAGACAAGGAAACATATAGGCAAAACATGATCAACTACCTGAGTGCCACAGGTCTCTACCAGGCATCTGCACTTCTTCCTTGTCCTTTGAGTACATTGAGTTTGAGTATCTCAAAAGGCAATAAAGAGAAAGATGAGGGAAGAGGCTGCAAAGTCAAGAGCCATCATCCAAAAGAGTATGAAGAAGTCTGTTGACAGACAAAGGATGATGAGCTTCTTGAAGTTGTATGGATTCTCCGGAAGGAGAATTGGCCCTATGTCTCTATCCACAATGGATGAGAATATTAGGGTAATCAAGCAGAAGATCAAGAGTGGAGAGCTAATGGACTTACACTCCCCTCCAAGTCAAGCTCCACCTAAAGTGGAGGTTAAGGTTGAACAATTTGAGACAACACAACCTAGACCTCCTCCTGAGCCTCAGCAAGCTTCATCTTCTGATCCACAGCAGGGTCAAACTCCCTCTCCTTCTGAACCTGTGAGGGAGGAACACCCAACTGAGCAAGACAAGACTGATCAACAAGGTGTTGCAGACCAGTCTTCTCAGTTAAAGTCTTCAACGAGGAAAAAGAGGATGGCTTCCAAATCAAAGTCAAAGAAGAAAAAGAAGCCTGAATCATCCACCTCTACCCCTCAGGCTGAGTCAGATCAACCTGAGGAAGTGCATGAAGAGGCAGACAATCAACTCCAATTCAAGTGGCTCCTCTTGCAGCTGAGAGACCTATCTTATCTTGGACTTTCACAACTAATCCAGAGAGATAGCATGAGATCAGAGATCAAGGTGGTGAAAATGTCTACACATGGCAAGACTTATTCAACCTACCTCTGCATGATCTCTTTGAAATGAGAAGATATTATGATACTTTGAGTGATCCTGACCATCTAATGAAAAAGGGCATGGTCATCATCATTATGAGGACTGTCAACAGCTGAAGATCTTCAAATGTTTTGGTAGCATCAGCCTAGAGGGAGTTTGTAAGGATTCTTATAAGTCTGATGCAGCCAAAACATCCAAAGTCTCTTTGCATGCATGCATAAAGAACAGAAGCAGAAATGCTTTGAAAGTTTTACACCATGCACTAGAAATATTCTAAGTGTAAAATCTTTTGAAGCCAAGACCAACATCTTCCGAAGCCAAAAGTGAAGTCTTCCGAAGCTTCAAAGACAAAGTCTTCCGAAGCCAAAGAGTGAAGACAAATTTCTTCCGAAGACTTTTAGAGACATGCCTTTATCTGATGTACTTTACCATAAAGCTGGACCACTTTCCACTGCAACTCTGTAAAGTCACCAACTTACATGAGTTGGTGAAAAGGTCCATGCTTTTGGTAATCGTACATTGAGGTCTTGAGTCTGTGCTTTCTACTTTATGTACTTTTATCCTTTTTGTAATATATAAGGATGTGAGCTATGGCATGTCATAGTCACTAGTCAAAAGGCAAATCTGCCTTTTGACTCTACATTTGATTTTGTAGTTGTCTAGTCTTATGTATCCAGTTGGCCTTCAAAGTATGACCGGCTGTAGGATGAAGTATATGTATCTCAGGTACTTGTAACTTTCCTTTATGCTTTGTAACATTTGTAATAGAACTTGAGAAGCAATATACAGCATTCTTGAAAACCAATTAGTTGTGTTGTTTGCTATCTTATTCTGTCTCATTCTTACTTGTGTTCTTAGCATCTTTCACTAAAGTTAACCAGTTCCCTATTTGATCTGTTAAGTGTGCTAAGTAACTCTCCTCATTGTGTTGTTGTGCTGTAAGTGCATACACTTCAACGGTCCTGCAGTGGTTGTCTGAAAGATCTTTGAGATGAGGATGGTTGGTGAGATTGATGTTGCTGATGTTGTGTCAAGTCAGGATTTGATTGTTGATTACATTCTCTAGAGAAATGTCCATAAAGATTGTACTTTAAACATCTTACCTTTGACTTATCAACACTAATCTTTGATGATTTACTTGCAGAAGCCAAATTTTTATTTCTCATGAGATATTGTTTGGCTCTATAAGCAATCATTGCCATTTGCCATTATAGATCCATCTCCTCTACTACATCTGGATGTAGTTCTTCCAAGTCTTGCTGGCAAATGTTTACAAATGTTAAGGAGCTTCCCAGGTAAGCTTGAAAACTTGAACTAAAAGCTGCAAAGGTTGTTTTTTGTTCTTCAGAGTCCAGAATGACAGTGATGGGCTCTGTTTGGTTGTTGTTTGATGAAGATTTTGCTGATGATGTATCTCTTCGATCATCAGTTCTTCCTTTTTCTTTTCTTGACTTACTTTGAGAAGATTTCTTTGAAGGCTTTGATGCATAGAAACTTACTTCCTCTTCATCTTCACTCAAAGTACAAGAGTTATCACTATCATTGTTGGAAATAAAGGCACTTCCAGCATTTTTTGTTTCCTTAAAGTGATAGGGTGAGACATGTGTTCTCACACTCTTGTTTCTTGATTTTTCATCCAATTCAAGAGCCTCAACTTTAGCTACGAAATTATCTAAACCAGTTGCTTTGAGGTCAATGGTGTTCTTGAACATGGACACAGTTTGCTTCCAACTTTCAGGCAAAGTATGGAGCATCTTTTTGTTTAATTCCTCATTTGTATATGTTAGCTCCAAGATATTCATCTCTGTTACAATTTGCATAAATCTATGGTGTTGTTGAGGAATTTATTCACCCTTAATATGATGAAAGGTTTCATATTATGAACGAAGGGTGTCCTTCCAAATGCTTATGATTTCATCACTCCCTTCACAGAGTGTATGAAGAATCTTCCACAAGGAATTTGTTGTTTTATAATTCTCATATCTGATTAATATTTCTTCAGGTAAAGCCATACTAAGCAAGTTGTATGCCTTAATATTAACTTTAACCTTCTTAATATCATCATGTGACAGATCCTTTGTACTTATGGGTTGATTATTGTCATTATAATCCGGCCCAAAAGTGGGTGGAATATATGGACCTTCAGTTATTGACACCTATAAGTCAGAATCTATATAATTCACATGATTCCTGAATTTGATTTTCTAGGATTTAAAATCTGCTTTTGTTTCCAACTTTGGAGGTTGGTATGATGATCCACCAAAGTTACTCATGTTTTGATTTGTTGAATCAAAGATTTTGTTAATGTATTTGTTCAAATAAACTTGAACAATTGATGAATGTCAATCAATAACCCAAATCTACTATTCAATTGATTTGAATATTGATCCAAGTTAATCAAGCAATGAAACGGTACTTGCTGAAAGACAATTCACTGTTTTTTATCAATTCACGCAAAAACGATTTGCTTATAAACAGTAGATCTAATCAGCAAAAACTGACAAATCTAGAGAAACAAGCAAACAATTAAACACTATTAACATTGAAAGATCAATTGATCTAAATCAATGAGCACTTGGCTCTGATACCACCTGTGAATCCAAGGATCGCAATAAGGAATTATCGGTGTTAATAGGGAATCAAGTTAATGTTTGGGGAATCAACATTAACCTTGTTTAATTGTTTTAATAAATAAATATCAAATATAATGATTAATTATTATGACGAACCCAATGATATAAACACAATTAATAAGCAAAAAGAATTTGATTCAAACGTATTTCATTAAAATTGATTAATGATTACAGATGAATAAATAATGAACAATAAATGCTATAAACGTGTTGATGTTGATGTGACGGCTGCTAGGGTTTATGCTTGTGTGAATTGATATGATGTTTTGGTTTGCCGTTTGGTTGTTTGGGTGTTCGTGTTCCATACTTGATGTGAAACCTAAGATCCATATTTATATGCACATGTGTTTCATTTAAGGAAACACCAGATCTCTTGGGATTTGCACAACTGTCTTGTTGACTTGTTTACTTGTAACACTTGTATTATTTAAATACAAGTGTTTGGAATCCGCAATTACATAGTCTTCCGTAGGTGTTTGTTCTTCCGAAGGTACTTTGTTCTTCTGAAGGCATTCTGTTCTTCCGAAGGTACTTGATCTACTGAAGGTATTTTATTCTTCCGAAGGTACTTTTTCTTCCGAAGGTGTTTGCTCATCCGCAGGAGTCTTCACTTGAACTCTTTGATTCTCTTGAACTTTAGAGCTGATTGTTCATCCGCAGAGGATCTTCGGATGATTGTTACTTGTAAGAAACATATCTATGGAAGAACAAAATGTTCATTCGCAGATGTTTCTTACACTTAGTCAATTTCAGTAATTGACCAAGTATTATGTTTGTACCATACAGAGATCAACACACATATGTGTTAACCTATATACACATTGCAGACATCAAAATAATGAGTTATAATCATTCATTACAAGTATTGATTGAAGTTCTAAGCCTATACAACATGATCTAGATCTATTGTTCTTAGATCTAACAATATTCTTATATCTATTTCTCAAAAAAACATGTGAAATTTAATTTTATATTTAAATAAAACAAAACAAATACAAAAATTAAGCAGCTAAACTTCCTAGTGTTTAAAAGATATGAAAATAACATTTACCGTTAAACATGAAGTTGGAGGGGACATTTAATTTATGGAAATTACAAGCATTGAAACTTTCTAGTAAAGGAAATAGGACGTGCAATAAACCAACCCATTGAACTCAACACTATATTTTCAGATCTTTTTATTTTCTTTTCTTCATTTTGTGAATGGAAGAAGCTAAATCACTCCATGGCTATTTAGTACCTCTTGATGATTCTATTAAAATACTATATGTAAATTGGTCAGAGGTAGAGTGTGTTTGGTTAATTTAAAAGTCGTCTATTAATGATTCATAGAGCTTCTTAATGGATAAGTTTCAGAAAAATGCTGAATGATTTAGAGTTTACCTCTTATTTAAGCTAGTTTCTTTATGGCTAAGCATAAGATTACCAAACATTCCCTCCATCTCATTAATTTACAATGTACCTTTGTGAATGTAAAATAGGAGGAATCAGATATGTTCCTGTACGTAAAAACAAGATAATTTTATTTTAATAATTTTTAAAAAGTTACAATATTTCGTATGTTTAGAATCATATGAACACCATACATGATCGAAAGAACACCATACAAGATCATGTTGGTCATGTATACGTTGTAAGCTTAGGTACTATTGGCCATATAAATGATGGTAGTTACCTAATAAAAGTTCTATACTTACGCGACTTTGACTTACATATCGATTTTTTTAAAAAAAAATAGGGTTTTTTTAGAGTTGATGTTGACAAGAGGGTTAAATCTTGTCGGGTGATGACTTTAAGGGTTCCCGCCCCTGGTAGGGGCGGGTTCTGCTGAGATGATGTGACTGCTGCTTCCATGTGACTGCTTTTGACTGTTGACCGCTTTATGGAGAACTCGCCCTTGGCAAGGGCGGGTTCTCAAACAAATGCCATCCACACATTTAACCTACTACTCACTTACGGATTATATATAAAACTCAACCGAATTCACTCAAATCTATATACAAAATTCAATTTTACACTTGAAAAAAAACTAATTATTATCATGTCTCGGCCTTATTTTCTACAAATATATTGGGGTGGGGATATTTCATTCGAAAATAGAAATATCATATGTGATGTTTCTACTAGAAGTTCAACTATTATTCTTCGTAATAGAGTTTCATACGAAGAGTTTGTAGATTTGATTTATAATCATCTTCAGGTTCAAAAAGAGTATTATAATTTGAAATTAAAATGATATTACTCATATGCTGGTTTCTCTTAAAGTTCTGAAATTTTCAATGACTCAAGTCTAGATGTTTTGTATTATTTGGGAGAAAATGTTGAAAATTTTCGAGCAAATGTTTATGTTATCATTGAGCCAAAATTGTCTGTACAACAATCCAATTATATGGATCTCGTACGCGGTTTCTCTGTATCTCAAGCACCCGATCCGTCAAGCAATTCTTATCATCAAGGCAATGTAAGATCGCATGATTATCAAGCCGGTCCGTCAACCAATTCTCATCATCAAATCGATGATGATAATGGAGGTTTTGATAAGTCGGATGATGGTCGTTCAAACAGCAGTGAAGATACTGAACTCATTCCATCACAAGAAGAATCCAGTGATGATGATAACAACACTTATGGAGTTTCAAACAATTATAATTCTGGTGTTAATCCAGGATCTTACGGAGAGGTGAACTATTCTGAAGATCCTCAGGAGTTAAGAGATTATGAAGCTGCTGATTTTGACGATGAAGACCATATGGATATATGGAATGAAGAGTCAAAAGAAATTCGTGTTGGAATGTATTTTAAATCGAAAGATGAAGTGATGCATGCCGTGCGGTTATGGAACCTTGCACGTAATAGAGAGGCTGTTGTAGTTAAAAGTAAACGTATAAGATGGAGAGCAAAGTGCTACAACACCAGCCCTAATTACAACAATAATCTTCATAGTGGTCCTCCATGTTCATGGTATGTTTATGCTTCCAAGAACCATGATCATCACATGTGGAGAATTTCAAGATGGGTGAATTCCCACAACTGCTTTGGTATTGTTGTTGGTAACAATAATAGAAGTTTCAAATGCAGAGATATTGTTACCTGTATCATCCATTTTATTCGTCAAGATATTGCTTTTCCCATCAAGCAAATTCAAGCGCATTTGAAAGACACGTTAAATGTTGATGTTTCATATAATAAAGTCTGGCGAGCTAGAAAAGCTGCTATTAAGAATATTTATGGTAGTTGGGACAGTAATTTTGAGAAATTACCTACGTACATCAACGCATTACAAGAGAAGAACCATGTTATCGTGGAATGGTTACATCATCCGACCGGTACATCTGGTTATTACACATTTAAATATGTGTTTTGGGCATACGGTCCAATAATTAAAGCGTTCAGCTATTGTCAGCCTGTGATATCTGTTGACGGTACTTTCTTGAAAGGTTCTTACCGTGGTAAAATGTTAATTGCAGTTGCAAAAAATGCAAACAACTACGTAATGTCGATAGCTTATGCAATTGTAGACGAAGAGACGGTAGAAAGTTGAAGTTGGTTTTTCCACCAATTCTGGTCACACATTGCAGTTCACCATAATTATATTGGATCGGGAAAAAAGTTATGTGTTATTTCCGATAGGCACAAAGGAATTATTCGTGCAATGAATACCCTTGAAGAGTGGAAAAATAATGTTGTGCATCGATTTTGTCTCCGACATGTTCGAAGTAACCTCATGCAAAAGTTCAAGGTTTCTAGGTTAAAAAGGCTATGTTGGTCTATCGGAAGCACCACCCAACAAAGGAAGTATAACTACTGTGTAAGTCAAATGACAAGCATCAATCTAGAAGCGTGGGAATATTTAAAAACTATTAAAGAGAGTAAATGGACGCTTCTACATGATAAAAATCATCGTCGGTGGGGTAACCTGACGACGAACATTTCAGAAAGCTTCAACAATACGCTGCAAGGTGTCAGGCTTATGCCAATAAAAGCCATTATTAATTGTACGTTCGAGAAAACAGTCGAACAGTTCAGAAAGCACACTGACATCGCTGCCAACTGTAAGAAAACAACAAAAAAATGCAGGGTGGTGGTTTCGAGGTCCATAACCCGCCCCTGCCAAGGGCGGGTACCCCTAATGTCAAACTCTTCCGAGAATTTCCTCCCTTGTCAACTTCATTTTTAAAAAAGTCCCATTTTCAAAAAAAATTCCTTACATATCACTGCTTTCTATATATATTTGAAATTGAAATTACAACAAAATATTTTAATTATCAATGTAGGAGGTTGTTTAACATCCTTGTGTTAAGCCATTAAGATACCTGATTGAATAAGATGTGACTTTTGAATCATTCAGTATATTTCTAAAAATAACCCATTATAGCAATCAGATATGTTTTTGTACACAAGAACAAAAGAATTTTATTTTAATAATTTTAAAACGTTGCAATATTTCGTATGTTTAGGATCAAACGAACACCATAAATGATCGAACGAACACCATACAACATCGTGTTGGTCATGTATACGTTGTAAGCTTAGGTACTATTGGCCATATAATTGATGGTAGTTACCAAATAGAAGTTCTATACTTACACGACTTTGACTCACATATCACTCGCTTTCTTTGTGTATTTGAAAATGAAATTACAACAAAATAATTTAATTATCAATGTAGAAGATTGTTTAATATCCTTTTGTTAAGCCATTAAGATACATGATTGAATAATATGTGGCTTTTGAATCATTCATTATGTTTCTAAAAATTACCCATTATAGGAATCAGATATGTTTCTGTACACAAAAACGAGAGAATTTTATTTTAATAATTTTAAAAAGTTGCAATATTTTGTATGTTTAGGATCAAACGAACACCATATATGATCGAACAAACACCATACAAGATTGTGTTGGTCATGTATACATCGTAAGCTTAGGTACTATTGGCCATATAATTGATGGTAGTTACCGATAGAAGTGCTATACTTACGCGACTTTGACTCACATATCACTCGCTTTCTATGTGTATTTGAAATTGAAATTACAACAAAATATTTTAATTATCAATGTAGGAGGTTGTTTAACATCCTTGTATTAAGCCATTAAGATACTTGATTGAATAATATGTGGCTTTTGAATCATTCAATATTCTTCTAAAAATTACCTATTAAGAGGTTCCTTGAATTATTAAAGAGATGACTTTCAAGTGAAATAAACACAATCTATCTCTGATTGATTCAAGGATAGCCACTTATTGATTATGAAATCATTTAGAGGCTATCAAACAACCCCAAGACATGTCATATTGATGATAAATATAACAAAAACGTATTCATATAAAAACATGCAAAGATAGATCGTAAGATATTAAAGTGACAAATGTGATCCAAACATCGTGAATGAATCAAGAACAAGATAGTTTCAAACAGCTATAGAATCTTGTTATCAATGCTAAGAACTCACACGCATATAATATTAATATGAATAATAAAATAGTAACACAAAATTACTTTAATTTCTTTGTATATTTCACTTAAGTTTGCAAGTTACGATACAATGCATAGCTGCAAGTATAAAAATTGTAACTTATCAACTATTACATTGAAAGGTTTTGTAGTAAGAACTACAACCAAATATATGTCGACAACCGGATGGAAAACCAAAAAACTATCTGTACCTATTATTCTAAGGTGCTAGATCATTGGCTTGATTTCAGCCATCAATCTACATAATATGACATATCATAATTATGTGTTGTTATTGGTTAATGAAAAGTGAATAAGAAGACAACCAAAATCTATTCGAGAGATGAGATGTAATGGAATACAATGTGGATTAAGAACCAAAATCTATTGTGGAATATAAACATAGAAATTATTGGCTATAATATAAAATCAAAATTAAGACATAATTGGATTCCCTCAATAAACGACACATGATTGGACCTATTGTCTATACACTAGAGATGTAAAGCCTGTCAAATATAAAGGGTCTTTGTGCGAAAACGTATGAGAAAAATGATATTTTACGATACAATCGTAAAGATTAGATATTGATAATAAGGAGACATTCTCTAGTGGTCGATCCGGCAATTTTTCATTAAATACAAGATGGGATTGATTTTCATCTAATGGATGTTATGACAACTTGTCTCTAAGACTCACTTGATACTGATTTTTACATTAAACTTATGAAGGATTTCAATTACCAAATTCATGTAAATTTAGTTCTTGAGAATACCTTTTAATAATATTAAAAAATATGTATATGGGCTAAAACATTTGGGCGCATGTAGGAAATTTACCTTAGTGGGTATTTGTTGAAAGAAGATTATAAGAACGATAATGTTAGTCCATGCATTTTTATAAAGAGGTTAGAATCTGAATATATCTTCATCATGATCGACCTAGCAGTGTAATTAGTAGAAGCTAACTTCAGGTGTTTTTTCTTGATTCACGGGATGGTACAGTAACCGCATTACCCAGTGGATTGTTGGTTGTCATCTTATGTGAATAGTGAATATATAAAAAACAAATTAGTGTCCTTTTTTCATGCTATCGTGAAGGGTAATTTTACCCACCCCTTATGTATTGGCATATGCACCACCTCGCTATCTAAAGAAATCAATTAGATCAGAATTGATCCCTCTATAATACTTGTGACTACCATACTCTTCTCGATTTAATAGTTTCCTATTTTATCAATTCTTGCACACAACACGACCCAATATTCTTCAAAACAAGACTCCTTTTCACACTTTCTTGGCATATAAAAGCTGTAACTTTTGATCGCAACTTAATGTCCTGCTTTACGCCGATCTGTATCTTGCGGATTCATTTAAGCGTTGAGCCAAATCACTCTGGTCTAGTCGCACCAACTTGAATCATACAAGTTCGGTCATGCCTTTTGAATCACACAACTTAGAGATCTCCTCTTAATACCGTGGTATTTCGTGCAAGACTGATATGAGAATTGTAAAATGTCACCTTGACCATCACAAAACAATCCATATGGATGTATGATGTTTTTCCATAAAGATGTACAAGTGACATGTAAGTCTCAGCAAATACTGATTTACTTTTCAAAGAAAAGGATACTATAGTCGTATTTTAAAAACAATTGTTTTTTATGACATTTATATGCATTCGAACTTTGTTACACTTTATGGGTAAAATCATATTTTACATCTGGTCTTGAGTTTCTTAATCTCATTTGCCAACTATAATTGAATTAAATTTTAAGCTTAAGTTAATACGAAACATTTCATGTACGATACATTTCAAGTAAGCTTAAGATTTAAATGTTTGAATTTCTTAACATATCAATTTTACTACCTTTTACAAACTCTTCATATGTTTAAACAAGTGCTTGCTAAATCTTCATCATACTAAAAATTTTCATAAGTTGAAGGTTTTTGTAAAGATCTTCATTTTACTGACATTCAATATTTTAGCATACTTTTAAAAATATTATCTAGCAATAAAAATATCTTCATATTCAACCATGTAAGAAGAAGAAGACGACGATGAAGACAAGACCAGCAACAACAGTTAATAAGAATAACAATTAACAAGTCAAGCATGTACGGTTGCATCGTATTCGCCATATTATCTAGCAGGCATTCATCACTAAGGTTCGGTCATATTAGCCATACTATCTTATTTTGTGATTAATTATTTTAGCCAATAATAACAACTCAAGCATGGAAAAGAACTCTTCTGAAATATTAAGTTAAGATCAAGAGTAAACACTTAAAAAAAACAAAATAATAACCAAATAAATATTGCAACAAATAATACCAGTAGCTTATTATAGCAGAAAACTACACTCTAGTCTAGCACCAACTCTCAACACATATCATCACCATTTACCACCCACAAATTATGGAAAAAAACAACACACCTTCAACTCCACCCAAACCAACAACCAAAAGATCCTTCAAGTTATAACCATAAAACACACGAGCGAGTACAGGATCATCCATCAATCGCCAACCTTTTAGTCTGCTCTCGACTGACCAGCTCTAGAAGAAAGAATGATGCCAACAATAAGACCATAAAGAGCAAGAGCTTCAGCGAAGATAAGAATCAGGATCATCCCCACAAAAAGCTTTGGTTGCTGTGCATTGGCTCTGAACACAATTAAGATTTAATCAATATTCACCAAAATAAACATATTATGAACATATGTTACAGGTCTTCTAAATATAAATCAAACCTAAGTACACAAATACAAGAACTGCAGATACATAAAACAGTAGCAAGAATTCATTGTGTGGCCAAATATGATATTACAAGTAATTTTTTTTTTCTAACCAACGCTTCAAAGAAAACTCACAAGGCCCACCAATAGAGCTAATAACTAGTGTGACCAGGAAAAACCCAACATATACTAGGCAGGTGGCCTTTAGGGTTTAAGACAAAAACCAGTGGAAGCTAGATTCAAACTTGAGTCCTCTACTAGAGAGGAATCATGTTCTTATCACTATGCCACCCCTTGAGGTGCCATTTCCACTTATTTACTTATGAATGGATCGTTTTATGTTATGGTTTAGACCTAAAAGGAAACAAAGTAAATGGTGAAATGGGTCAAAGACTCAAAGTAGTTCAAAACCGCTCAGCATTTAAATTTTGGTGCACACTACTAACTAAATCATTTAATTAAAAAATATATATTCTTATTGTTATAGTCTATTTTCTGTAAGCAAATTTAACATGGAAATTATTCACAAGGAAACTAAAAAAAAGGAGTTCCAATCAAGCCAAAACTCACACATTTTACTCATTACTCAACACTCAAATCAGTCCATTTTCATGTTTGAATTTGAGCTAAAGCAAATCATACTACACTACTTACAAGTCACAAGCAATTCTTTTTTACCATAAATTTCTCCGCAGCTTCATTTCTGTTTGCAATTAATTCTAAGATATAGAAAATTCTCCTTTCTCAAATCTCATATATTTTCCTACTTCAATTCGATACATGTGACTAAATTGAAAAAACAATTGGGGATGATCACAACTAGCAGCATTGTTTTTGGGGAAGGGGATCAAATAATTAGATGTTTCATTCATATTTACGATAAACACTTCATATGATATTGATTCGTGAAATTCTGGGCACAATGAGCAGAAACAGAAAATAAAAAAAATAAATAAATAAATAAAAAATCTCTTGAGGCATAATCAAAATCAAACTATGCGATTTGAACTGAACGTTATAGTTTACAATCATAGGGATTTGTTTCTTTAAGAGGTAGATTGCTTCCTGAACCTTATAGTATGTAGTATAATAAATATTAATGTGATGCCTTCTACTCTTCTAGTCAGCCATAAATGTTAGCCAACAAAAGAGAAAACAATGGATTGTATGTTTAGATGCTTCTTTTAAGCCAAAGAAAATCACAGATTTGTAATCTCAATTTTGTACTTCTTGCCTTTTATATTTTTTTATGCTGATGTGTATATATAACTTCTTAGTCTTGGGACATGAACATATTGGGACTAGATTTAAATTCTATTAGTAAGATGACAGGCATTAGGCTAATGTGATTTTAGTCTGGTTCATGAGATTGAAGCAAAGATGAGCAAAAATGAAGATTAAAAAATAATATGATGCAGGTCATCAAATATAAGCAAACAGTCTAACAAATTACAACATAAATCTTATGGTTAAAAGTAGATACAAATGCTGTGATTAAAGTCTGCCACACACAATAGCTGCTAGCTAAAGCAATTAAGCAAAAGAAAAACATAACATAGTAAAACTCTGATGGATCCTTTTATCAAAATATTAACACTTGTATCCCAACAAGCAATATAAATATATGCACCTATAATAATGCTAAAGACCTAACAAAATAATCATACACTCAATGCAGTTGAAGGTGATCGACCACTCATGGCAATATGGCAACCATGCCACAACTCAAACGAATCAAACAACCGAAAAACAGGGCAACAAAACATATTTCTCCAATTTTATGACCAGTATCCTATCATTCTTAGCTTCTCATCAAACTACAACCGACCCTCAAGCAAGCACAAAGAAACAAAGAAGCATATTGACAAGCAAATCAAAAAGATCACTTAGTTACTCATTCATCAAAATAGATCGAAAACATGAGCCCATCCTAACTCAAATAAAAAAAATGGAGAATAACGAGATACAAATCATACACACTTCACAGTACACAACATCACCAAATGCATACTAAATCACTAATCACATCAATAAAAAAAACTCCAATTTCAAACTAATCATATCAAAACAGTAACATCAAACAAGATTACCTGACACCAGCATCACCAACGATTCCAATAGCCATACCAGCAGAAAGACCAGCAAGGCCACAAGCAAGACCAGAAGACAAATGCGCATACCCATCAAACAAATAATAAGATTTCGCCTTAGGGTTAATCCCAGTGCTAATAATGACAGCAATAATCAACCCATAAATCCCCAAAACTCCAGCCATAACAACGGGGACAATAGACTTCATCACCAACTCCGGCCTCATGACACCCATCGACGCCACCCCAACGCCGCTCTTCGCCGTCCCGTAAGCAGCGCCCATACCTGCATAAATCGGTGGTTATTGTTGGAATTTGAGAGATATAAGATGGAGGAGTGAAGATTGAAGGACGTTACAGGAGAAGACTAGGGCGGCAGCGGCTCCGAGAAAGCCGAAGAACGGGGCCGTTTCGTCGCCGGAGAACGTTGAAGACATGATCGGATGCTCGGATCTGATGATCGATATCTATCGATCGATCGAGAGAGATGATGTTATATGTGTATGATTTGAATTGTATGGTTGGCCTTGTTTAATCGTGTTCAAGTGTTGTTATTCATGATGTTGTTTTGTGTAATTTAAAAAATAATGTTTCGTCGTGCCATGGACTCAGATGAAACAAATAGGGATTAAGTAAATTTTATCAAGTAGTAGTACTGTATCCAATTGGTATCGATCGAACATAATTGATACTAGTATTGGTATTTACTTTTTAGGTTTCGGTATTGGTACTTTTCGTTTTCAGTATTTTTTGGTATTTTCAATGGTATTGGTACCGGTAGGTATCGAACTAACAAAATGGGTACAGTATCCGCTTTACACTTTTACTCATTTTTTGTATCGATATATTTTGGTACGGTACCATACCGGTACCATTCTCATCCCTAGAAACCAACCAAAGGATTACAAGTTATAAAGGAACATGAAAAGCCAAACATCACTCATGAATACAATTATGATTTACATATACAAGCCAATGGAAATGTACTGCCTATATGCCCCTTAAGCGAGACGTGTGCAATCACGTGAAGCGTGAGCCGAATGATATCAATGTGTGTGGAAGACAACCCTTTAGTGAGAATATCAACCATTTGAACATCAGTAGGAACATAGCAAACAATATGCCTATAAGCTAACACCATATCCAGTAGGAAATGCAAATCAATCTCAAGGCGTTTCATAAGTTGATGAAACGTTGGATTGGCGCTAAATATGTAGCCCCGATGTTCTCACACCATAATGTAGATGGGCAAGAAAGGGGTATCGGTAACTTATAAAGTATGGAGGAAATTCATTGAAGCTTAGAAGTAGTGTGAGCAAGAGCACGATACTCTACCTAAGTGCTGGAACGTGCAATGATATGTTGTTTCTTGAAGCTTCAATTAATGAGGTTGGTCTGCGAATAACACCCTATGGTGGTACGACGGTTATTTGAACAACTTTCCCGGTTAGCATCCGCATAAGCATAAACATGCATAGTGGGTGAGCTACGAATAGTCAATCCAAGAGATATAGTACCCTTGAGGTAACAGAGGATACATTTGACTGCATACTAGGTTTTTGAAGAAACCAAGAAACCTTACCTTACTTACGGCATAGGCAATCGCTGGTCGAGTCCAAACAAGATGTTATAGGGTACCAATTGTGTTAGGATTAATAATGGATCCTTTAAGGCACCCAAGAATACCGAGAAAGCTGATGTCTATGAGAGACTACATGGGTCGACATTGACCGAGACTTGTACCTTATAATAGATATCGTAGAAAACCATGTTTGGAAGAATGAAAAGTATCGTCTAAAAAGGTGGCTTGTATCCCTAAAAAATAACTCAATGTGCGCAAGTCTTTTAATGCAAACCGAGAGTGTGACTATCGTATTAAATTAGTCATAAATGACGAAGAACTTCCTGTGATAATCATATCATCACGTGAATGAGTACATAGCACATAATAGAATTGCATTAATAAATAAATAGAATTGTATTAGAGGCATACTAAGTAAAGCCAAATCTGAGAAGTGCTAAAGATAACTTGGAAAACCAAGCTTTTGGGGCTTGCTTAAGCCCATAAAGCCTTCTGCTAAAGGCAAACATGAAGTGGGTGAAATGAGTCAACAAAACTAGAAGGTTGTGCTAATACAGTCTCACTTAAAATTTCCATGTAAAAACCACATTGTTAATGTCAATATGCCGAGTGTCCCTGTTAGGGATTTGGATCTATATCAACACACAAACACAATCAAACTGCGATAGAAAAATAATAACAAAGATGAACACGCGAGATTTAACGTGGTTCGGTCGATGTGACCTACGTCCACGGGCTGCAACCAGGGTAATACTTTTATTGCTTTCTGTCTCAATCGTGAGGAATTACAAGTACAATACACAATATAAATAGGAAAAATTAGGGTTTACAACTTAATCTCCAAGAAAACCTTAATGGGCTACAATTAAATAAAAACGGGCCAGGTCTTTAATTTAATTATTCTGTCACTAAGTTGTCTTTTAACCCGAGCCCAAATCAAGACTCCATAAAGCCAACAATCTCCCACTTGGAGGCTTGATCATCTTCAAACTGCCTTTCGCTGTGAACACTTGTACCTCTTGTAATCTTCCTCGTCTTCCTGGTTGTAGCGGCCTTCTCATCAGTTAACCTGAAGGCTCGTTGAAGCTCCCCCGAGCTTCAACACATCAGTCACGGCTGTATCTGCCCCTGACCCGTTCTCCGTCCCTACCAGCTCCCACTGAAACAAATTGCCAGATCTTGGAACACACTGAGAACAAACACTCTCCATATTCAGCAAGTAATCATCTGGAGAGATTTTATTAGATGGAATATTAGTTATTTTAACCCACTATCGTCTAGGAACTGTAACTGAAGCACAACTTATACTCCTACTGCCATGAAATTCTTTAACTGGTTTTCCCGAACTCTTCCATGCACATTCACTTTGAATCTTTCCTATGACTCTAGGTTTCTTACTTGCAAAGCAAACCTTTTTTTGCCCACGAGATTCTGTGAACTGGATTTTAGTCTTCTTTTGAACTGGAACGTCACTTCCATCAGGCGGTAAACTGACCATATACAATGAACCCATTTTCTTTCCACGAGCAATGACAAGATTCCATTTAACAACTTCCCACTGCTTATTCCCGAACTTAACCTCATGTCCCTGTTCATCCAACTGACCGATAGAAATCAACTATTTCTTCAAATCAGGAATCACTCTGACATATTTCAAAGTCTATAAACCAGCTAAAGTAACTAAATCCATGTCACCCATGCTCGTAACATCAAGAACATCATTGTTAGCTAGTCTTACCTTACCAAAATCACCCTTTTTTAGATTCTGCAATGCTTCACTGCTGTGGGTAGCATGAAACAAAGCTCCAGAATCCATGACCCAGGAATCAACACTGCTCTCCACGCTACAGATTAAAGCATTATCGTCTGAGTAGTCTGTTGCGGTGTTAACTTCTTTCTAATCATTCGTACACTGATTCCCGAATTATCCTACCTATTTACAGTTCCAACAAGTCACATCATTCAAGCCTTGGACAAACTCCTTTTCCTGTTCTTGCTCCCACTACCTCTGTTATTCTTTCTTCCTCTGCCAACATCCGGTGGTTCACTTGATGATTCACCTGAATTTCTTCGTCTGACGTCTTCGCCCATAATAATATCCCGAATCCATTTTAAAGTGAACACGCTGTTGGAACTAGTAATCGTTGTAACAGTACCAGCCCAGCTCTCAAGTAATGATGATAACTGTAGTAGAGCCTGAACCTCATCCTCGAATTTGATGCCAACTGACCTAAGTCTTGACAAATTAGAGTTCATGTTGTTGATGTGTATTAAAACTGAACTTTCCTCTTTTATCTTTAGTATTAACCAGCTCTCGAATCAGAAAACTTTATTTGCTACCAAGGCTTCTCGTACATTTAGATAATGCATCCATGATAACTTTCGTTGTAGTTTTTCAGAATCTGAACGACGCAACATCCTTTGTCAGCGACAACCTAATAACCGCCCTGGCCTTTTTTATCTAAAGTTTTCCACTCAGTTTGTTTCATCTTTTATGGTTTATCACCCAATACAACATCTAGGTCTTTCTGAACAAGAAATCCCCCATTTGCATTTTCCATCAACCAAAGTCATTACCATAAAACTTCTCAATCTGAAGTTTTCCGCTCTCAGCCATTATCTCAACTACAACCTGTTTACTAATCAAGTCAAGATTAAAAGTAGTGCCGCAACACAACTATGGCTGGCTACGTGAAACTTGAGTGTTGTTCTATTAAACACTAACCTTTTTCCTCAGTTTTAAAAAATAGTAACAAACGAGTTTAACAATGCACCCTGAGATTTTGCGACTTTGGATCTTGGCAACATTTGTGACTTTTGGTTGATCGTTAGATTATCATGACTACCTGCTTGACACCGAAAACCCTAGATCGATAACCTCTTTTCTCTCACGTTTGTGTCTCCCATTGTGATGAGTCGTAGCTCTGATACCACTTGTTAGGGATTCATGGTGTAGATCGCACATAAATGCAATCAAACTAAACTGCGAGAGAAAAATAATACAAAGATGAACACGCGAGATTTAACATGGTTCGTTCGATGTACCTACTTCAAAGGACTACAACCAGGGTAATCTATTTTGCTTTCTGCCTCACTCGTGAGGAATTAAAAGTACAATACATAATACTGATAGGATCGGATCAATTAGGTTAGAATTATGCAGCGGAATATCACAGATTGAGATCGAATTCAAGCAAGAAAGGTAATGAATATGCAAGACAATCAATCACAATTATAGAGAGAATATTTCTGTTAAGGGAAAGATTTCATTCACGCGTAATGCTTCGGTTGAAAATACAGCTAGGTCAACATCCCTTATATAGAGGAATGTGACGTCTGCTAATGTCACTTGACAGTGACATCTAACAGAATTACAAAAACAACTGAAATGAAATAAGCAAACTACTGAGATGTTCTCAACAACTGATTACATCTCAGTGAATGCTAAGTACAATTACATAAAACTACTGACTAATAACTACTGAAACAATAAACTACTGAAATATAAAATTACAAGTACTGAAAAGTAAAACCATCACAACTACTGAAGTTAACAACTTCAGCTGTTGTGACAACTGCTGATCACTCTGGTCTTCAGTCTTTGTCTTCAGCACTTCATCTTCAGACTTTGTCTTCAGTTCTTTGCTTTCAGACTTTGTCTTCAGTTCTTTGCTTTCAGACTTTGTCTTCAGACCTTTGTAATAAGCTGATGTCTTCAGCTGATGTTACTATCTTCAGCAGTTGTAATGTCTGTGGGACTTAGAGTTTTTCTGATCAGGCTCATTGGTTCTTTTGGTCCAACAAACTCCCCTGAACCAATACAACCAACCAACTCCAAAACCTCTAACTTTATTGATATCCCACTTATTCTTTGGCAAAAATACTCTCTTGATCAGCTTCAGAGGTAAACAAATAGCACAGGCCAGGAAAAGGTTTCTAATCATTTGATTGGCTAAGTATGGAAGGGAACTCTGTCTTGGGGAAATTGGACACAGAGTCTTGTCCCAACCATGAACCTATTTCCCATTTATGAGTCTGAAAGACTCCCTTGCATAGGCCTCAAGGAGAACAACTTGTTCTTCCTTAGTGAGTTCTTCTGCTTCTCCCTCAAAGAAGAACTCAGGCCCATAGTACTCAGACAGGTACCTTACTGTCTTCCCATTCTTTAGCTCAACAGTTGTTATCTCTCTATATGCGAATTCATCTGGATGAGAGCCTTCAAGTAACAACTGGAGTTCACTCTTCTGAAGATCTTCAAGTCTTTTATACAGCAACCCCTTCTTGATCATTTTGTTATCAAGAATAGACATAGGGTTGATTTGGAAGTGTGAGCTCTCTTGAATTCTTCAATGATTTCCCAGGGTGAGACTACCATGGCCAGCATGATTGCAGCATTCAAAGTCTTTCTTACTTGGCCATGATATCTACTTGGTAAATTTTTCTTGTGAATTCTAGAACTTACCCTGGGATCTGGCCAAATCCGCACTCTCTCCTTTTGATGTTGAAAAGTATGCCTGAGAGTGTACAGCCTTTGAGCTTGAATCTTCATAGCTTGAATGGATGAGGACTGAGGGAAGTCCTTGTCAACCATCTTGAGAAACTGCTCATCATGCTGCTTCTGCTGTTCTTCTTCTTCAATTTTGACTTTAACTGTCAGCCTTTGAGTTTCAGGAGTTATTGATTGTGATTGACTCCTAGGCTTCAGTTTCTTCTTCTCAAGAACAGCAGATATTGGCAGATTGTCTTCTTCATCCTCCTCTTCTTCTTCTTCCATCCTCAGCAACCTTCTTTTTCTTTTTGGTGCTTCACTGGTGGACTCTTGGATAGGTTTCTTGGGTGAAGGAATTGGTTTAGATGGTTGTGAGGTTGTTTGTTTTGGAGGTGAGAGGTTGGTTGTTTTGAAGGTTTAGATGTAGGCAGTTTTGATTGTGAGGTTGGCTTGGAGGATTGTTTAGGTAAGGGGATTTGAAGGGCTGCTCTATCATTTTGTTGTGAGGGTGGCTTTTGACAACTTGGCCATATCAGTTCTCTTCCCAGCACCAGCTTTCATCCAGAGCTTCAATGATTAGGCCTTTGTTGAAGCTTTCAGATGAGCATATCTTGGTAGTTATCTCCAAGATGCTATCTCTGGACCATGATTTAATCTCTATGATAGGTCTTCCCAGATGTTTAGACAGAAATCTAATCATAGCCTCTAGTCTCTCCCTTTCTTCTTCATTACAACTTGCCCATCGATCTTCAATTTCTTGAATCTCAAGTCTCCTGATCTCTGAGTCAAGTTTAGCAGTGTCAAATCCTTTCCTGAAGAGCTGATCAATGATCCTGTCCATGGATCTGCTGTGTTGGTCATCAGCTTCTTTGATCATCTCATCTAGCCTCTTCTCATCTTCAGTTTATCACCAATACTTTTCTTTCTTTTGTAGGTGATGATCTCTTTGCCTTTGTTCTCTTCCTTATCTTCTTCCTCTTCAGCTCTTTTCCTTTTATCATCCTTTGCTGACTTAGACTCCCCCTTTTTGGTTGCATTGGGTTCAGGGGTTTGAATGTCAGAAAGGTGCTTGGACACAGCATCAGTCACAAGTGAGGTAATATCTGAGGAGAGCCTCTCATCAATGGTTTTATGAACAATAATAGTTTGATGATGGGTGTGATGAGAGGTAAGGAAGATTTGAATGCAGCAACCATTTGCTCAGAGGGGTTTCTCCCTGAGAAATGGTGCCTGAACCTGAGGCTGGTGGTTTGGTTGATTGATGAGTGCTCAGTGTTTAGGGAAGCTTCAACAAAAGCTGCCATCTGTGGGTTTATTGGGGCAGATGGTCTTGATTCCTGAGGCAGGATGGAAGCAGATCTTTCAATCTACAAACTTCAGCCTCAAGAATAGTGTTTTGGGCTAAGACTTCAAAGAAAAAGCCCAGGTCATCATCAGTATAAACTGAATCACCTGACCTCCTGAGTGAATCAGGATGAACATGTGCTGAGTGTAAATCAGTAATCACATGTGCCCCTTTGTCTTGGAACTGGGGACTTCCTGTCTCAGGAGCAAGTCCTTCATTGACAGTTGCCTCTGGTGAGGTCTTAGAGATGATACCAGCTTCATCCTGTTCATGTGCTGAAGCAGGGGAAGAGGTAGCCTCACCAGATGTTCTAGTCTCCACATTACACTGGGAGACTGAACTTGATAATCCCTATGCTGTTGGATATCAACTACATTTTGATCCTCTCCCTCAGCTGTTGAGGTTTTCCCAGTAGTAACAGGTATCTGGGGAGGGGTAGAGGAATGTAGCTGAGTCAGCACTTGTGCAATGACTGCAGTTGGGCTTGTAGGGGCGGTATCAGTGGGAGATGGTGGTGAAAAGGTTTGCACCTTGGGAGATTGGTGCTCTTCAATGGTAATCTTCTCAAGTGAGATAGATTCCAGCAATGTGGTTTCCCCTATATTGGTTGCATCAGGATCCTGTTGAGAGGATACCTGAGCGGTTTCAGCTGGTGGAGTCATTGAGACTACAAGGGATTAAGACTTGTAGTCTCATCCTGCGTTTGTGCTGCAGGGGCATCATCAGGGGACTCAACTCCCTGAGTAGCCTTTTTGGTTTTCTTTGGTTTGGGTTTGGAGGGGACTTTAGATTTGGAGGTGGAGGCTGTGGGTTCCTTCTGCTTGGGTTTGAGCAGTTTGGCAGCCTGTTTGAGTTGTGGGTTTGAGTTGTGCCTGGAGTATACCTCTGGTAAAACCAACAGAGCAGGGACTCCAAGGCCAACAAGGCCATCAGATTTTAATTGGTTCAAAATGATTGCCATAAGAAACCTTGGATATAATATCCATCTATTTGCCACAGGTTTCAATGCCAAATCTTTAAGTTCCAAAAAGATAATATCAGAAAAATTTAGATTTTGGTGCTCAAGGATAGAATATAATACCTGTTGCCATCTGGATGACATTTGATCCCAAGAGGATTTTTGGGAGCCAGGCAGACATTGATCATGTGAAATATGAGCCGCTCAGCATCATGGAAGTGCTTCTTCAGTATGGTAGTAGCACTTAGGTCACCTTCATAACCATGATTGGCAAAAGAGATCAATGGTGCCTTTTGGGTACTTGGAGGGATAGGTGGCATCATTTAGGTCTAGGGTTTGACGAATGATCTCAGGAGTGATGATCACCCGTTTCTGGTAACAAAAGACTGGAGAGTGATGGTGGCATCATTCTCATCAGTATGAACGGTAACGTTCGTCCAGAACTGGCACAGGGTATCAGGGTAAATGGTTGGATTGAGGAGAAAGGCTGTGCGGTATTGGGAATCGATCATCAAGTCGATAGCAGCATCAAACTTGTTCCAGAATGGTGATTTGGTAAGATGAGCAACACAGTTGTGTCGAGGTTTGATTTGCATGGTCGCCATTAATGGAAGATGAACGTTTGGAAAGTGGGTTATGAAAAGGTTGAAGTTAGGGTTAGGTATATATAGGTTATAAAACGGCTGAGGCAAAACACTGAAAGTGTTGGTGCTGGTCATCAGATGTTAGAAAACAACTGAATGACATGGTTTTAACTTTCAGATGTTGAAACATGAAGACTTGGTGTGGTCATCAGTAGTTTGTAAAACTACTGAAGACATGTTTTTGCTTCATTGTTTTGGAATTAAACTAGTTGTCATCAATTCACAAAGTTCAGCGCTTCAATGACCTTGACACTTACTCATCAGATC
Organism: Flaveria ramosissima; assembly: GCA_025215565.1. NCBI lineage: Eukaryota > Viridiplantae > Streptophyta > Magnoliopsida > Asterales > Asteraceae > Flaveria > Flaveria ramosissima. Next base: position 13,382,390 of record CM046031.1, on the reverse strand, counting down.
ATCTGATTTTCAGATGTTTCATTGGTCATCAGTACTATTTTTACAAAAGACATCAGTAGTTTTGAATACATCAGTATTTTGAACTAATAAGATACTCAGTACATCTAAGTAATTAAGTCTTCAGTACTTTGTGAAACTACAGAAGATAAAATGACTTGTCAGTACTTATTTTTGACAAAAGAGTACTACTGCTCATCAGTATTTATGAACTAAGAGCATCAGTAGTTTGTCAAATTATTTACTAGCTGGCAGCATACCAAGCCTAGTACAAGATTATAATGTTTTTCACTATCCAAGGCTAGTAAATATATCTGCAAGCTCATCATCACACTAGGCACAAACTTTGGATCAATCAGACCTTTTTCATAGCAATCCCTAATGAAATGATGTCTGATCTCAATATGTTTGGTTCTAGAATGCTGGACAGGATTTTAACAATACAAAGAGCTGATGAACTATCCACTAATAATGGAGTCTTATTCGTCTGTAATGTCATAATCCAATAACTGATTTTGAAGCCAAAGTACCTGAGATGTACAGCTTGCAGCTGCAATGTACTCTGCTTCAGCTGTTGATGTAGCAACTGATGTTTGTTTCTTACTTTGCCAAGAGACCAAACAGTTGCCTAGAAATTGGCAATCCACCAGAAGTTGATTTTCTGGTTAACTTACACCTTGCATAGTCACTATCAGAAAAAGCAACCAATTTACAAGAGTGCCCAGTGGAATACCATAGTCCTATGATTTAGTTCCCTGCAAATATCTAAAGATCCTCTTGACTGCCATCATATGGAATCCTTAGGAGCTGCCTGAAATCTAGCACAGACACAAGTTGCAAACATATAGCTGGTCTAGAAGCTGTTAGGTACAATCAAGGAACCAATCATACACACATCTGTAAAGAGTTTCAATCAACTGCTTTAACCTTTTTGATCAGCATCCAGTTGTGTGTTGCTGCACATGGGAGTAGAACAGGATTTACAGTTTGTAAATCAAACTTGGTAAATCAAACTTGGTTAACATCTTTTGTATATTTTGACTGATGAATGAAAGTTCCATCAGTCAGTTGTTTGATTGTAAACCCAGAAAGAACTGTAATTCTCCCATAGCACTCATTTCAAACTTTTGTTGCATCAATTTTGTGAATGCATCACACAACTGGGGATCAGATGATGCAAAATAATATCATCAACATAAATTTGAACAAGAAGCTTATGCATGCCAGCTTTCTTTATAAACAAAGTTTTATCTATGGAGCCTCTAGTGAATTATTTGAAGAAGAAAATTAGATAATGTTTCATACCAGGCTCTGGGTGCTTGTTTCAACCCATAAAGAGCCTTATCAAGCTTATACACCCAATCAGGGTGTTTATGATCTTCAAAACCTGGTGGTTGACATACATAAACTTCTTCTTTTATTTTACCATACAAAAATGCACTTTTGACATCCATTTGAAAAACTTTAAGGTTATGAAAAAAGCATAAGCTAAAAACAAACGAATTGCCTCCAGTCTGGCCACAAGGGCAAAGTTTCATCATAATCAATACCTTCCTCTTGTGAGAACCCTGTACAACCAGTTTGGCCTTGTTCTTGACAATTTGACCTTTTTCATCATCAGTTTTATTCCTAAACACCCATTTAGTGCCTATTGCACACTTACCTGGGGGTAGAGGAACCAGTTCCCACACTTGCTGTTTTTGAAATTGAAGAAGCTCAAGCTGCATGGCTTCAACCCATCCATTGTCCCTTAAAGCAAAATGATAATTCTTTGGCTCTTGCTGACTGATGAAGAGAGCATAGAGACAAAAATTGGACAATTGGCTTCTTGTTGAAACACCAGCAGTTATGTCACCAATGATCTGGGACACAGGATGATTCTTCAATTCTTGATAAGCAATGATATCTGTGCAAGTGTTTGTAGAAGATTCAGCAGCAGCAGATGTTGATGTAGACTCTTGAAACCTAGACTGTGATGGCAGTTCAAATGAAGTAGAGGATTCAGAGATTTCATCAGCATTTGTTGTGGATGGAGCTACTGAGGCTACAGGAACATCAAGTGTAGTAGACCAGGCAGATGATCACTACAACTTGCATTTGTATCTTCAGTTGGAGATGATGGATCTTCAGAGACCATAACAGGTGGAGGCTGATATGGAACATATTGCAGTATGTCCAAGTCAAACGTCTCAACAGGGTTTTGAGGAATCTTGTCTTTGGTGATTCATTGAACTTGACATGCAAAGTCTCTTCAACAATCTTTGTTCTGCAGTTGAACACTCTGTATGCTTTGCAAGTAGATGAATACCCAACAAAATACCCTGCATCCACCTTGGAATCAAACTTCTGAAGGATACTTTTTGTGTTAAGAATATAACAAGGACACCCAAAGCTCTAAAGAATGAAATCAAAGGAGCCAAATGATATAAGAGCTCATAAGGAGTCTTCATCAACCTCTGATTCACTAATACTCTATTCTGAACATAGCAAGCTGTATTGACAGCTTCAGCCCAAAAGGTTAGTGGCAACCCAGAGTCAGCCAACATTGTCCTTGCAGCTTCAATCAGGGTCCTGTTCTTTCTTTCCACCACTCCATTTTGCTCTGGAGTTCTTTGAATACTATATTGTCTTTTGATTCCCTTAGACAGATAGAATTCATCAAGAGTGTGATTTCTAAACTCTGTCCCATTATCACTTCTCACACACTTAACAGGAAGTGAATGCTGCTTCTCCACATGTAACACAAAATAGATAATACTTTGAGCTGCTTCATCCTTGGAGTGCAAGAAGAAAGTCCATACATATCTAGAGTAATCATCCACAATTACCAGACAGTACTTTTTCTTTGCCATGCTCATTACTCTCACAGGACCAAAGAGATCCATGTGCAGTAATTGCAAGCATGCTGTGGACTTAGGTTCTTCTATAGAAGGGAATGAAGCTTTTGTGTTTTTCCTTTCAAGCAAGCTGGACAGGTATCATCACACTTGAACTCTTTCAATGGTAAGCCTCTCAATAATCCATGATGAATGAGCTGATTCATGTTTTTGAAATTCACATGACCCAGCCTTCTATGCCATAGTTCAGATTCTTGAGGAGAGGCTTTGGAGAACAAACATGGATGGCCTTTTAGATCTATTTTCTTTGATAGATCTAAAGCATATACTCTACCAATCCTGTTGGCCTTCAGGAGAGTATACTCATCCGATATTTTGTCAATCTTGTGCAAAACTGTGGAAGACAGAATCCGACAGTTTTGACTTGTGAAAAGTGCAACATGCCCTTTATCACACATTTGACTGACACTCAAAAGGTTGTATTTGAGGTTCTCCACATGGTTGACATCATCAAATCTTATCTCCCCATTTGAGACAAAACCCTTCCCAATGATGTAACCTTTTGCATCATTTCCAAATGAAACAAATCCCTTCTTCCTTTGGGAATAGTCATGAAGAAGAGAGCTGCTCCCTGTCATATGCATGGATCCTCCACTGTCCACATACCAGATGCTTCTTTGGCATGATGAAGAACCCTGCATTTAACACAAACATTAGTTAGCTTTGGAGACCCAAACCTTTTTGGTTTTGGATCTGTTTTCATCAAAAGATGTTAAACTAACAGGTTGTGCATGATTAACAGCTTTTGAAGATGTAGATGATGCTGAAAAGGATTCCTTGGATTTTTGCTTGGGTATCCTTTTCAGTGGTTTAGACACAGAAACATCCAATTGGTTAACTCTCCCCAATAGATGTTGAATCATCATCACAAGTTGTGTCTGATTTGTTGAAAGAATTTTCAACTCAGTTGACACATCAGTACTTGTGGATGATTTGTTCTTGTTATTCTCTACACCCTTCTTTGAAAAGACACAGACTTAGTCTGAGTTTTCAATATTCCCTGAGGAATATTTCTAGCTGTTGTTTGAAAACCCCTTCTTTCTTAGTGGCATTTTGAGAAAGCTTAGGTTTATCAGAATGAGATGATTGAGGTACAAACTTGGTTTGAAATTCGTTTTTTTTTTCTGCATTTCCTGCTTAATGATTTTCTTTTTATTGAATTTTAAACCCTTGCTATACCAGCACTCATCAGTCAGATGATTGAACAAACCACATATTTCACATGGTTTTGTTTTCATCTTTTCTTGAACAACTGCTGAAATTGAGGAAACTACTGAAGATTTGTTCTTTAGTACTTTCTTCCTTTCAGTACTTTTGGGAAGTACTGAAGGATTTTCAACAACTGAAGATTTCTTCTTCAGTGATTTGCTATCAGTATTTCTTAGAATCCTGATAGATTCTTCAGCAGTTGTCAAGGATTGCATATTTTCTTCTGATTTAAAATGCTCTTCAGGTGTTGTGTTTTGACATTCAGTACTTTGAGTACCTTATGGAACAACACCTGAATTTCTCAGCTTCTTTTAGATCAAGTGTTTCGAAGTAGTAGGATCATCAGTTATTTGATTAACTAAGATACTCACACTATCTTCATCCTCAGATTTTAAATTGTCAATAGAGGATGAAACACCTGATGATGTGGTTGGGGAATGACCCTCAACCTCAGATTGTACTTCTGACTTAGGAGTAAAATCTGTGGGAGGTATGGTATGATTATACCCAATCCCAAACTTCACATTTGAAGCAGTTTGCTTACTGAGAAGCATTTCAAATCCCTTGCAGGATGTTACCCATCGTTCACAATCAACTTGGGTAGCTGCAAGTGTATCCTTGAGATTCTTGTGATTTTCTAGAATGACCTCTACCTTAGCCTTTTCATCAGTAATTTGACATTTAAGCTTATAAATCTCTTCATCCTTCTCTTTTAACACAGACTCAAACTCAGATTTCCTTTTAGACATTGCCTTTTCTAGGTCAAGATTTTAATTAATTAAAGCTACATTTGCTTCCCTAATAGAAACAAAAGTAGCTATGCATGATTCAGAACAAATCTTGGCTTTAGCCTTAGAAGATACCTGTGGTACCTGTGATGAAGAACCTTGTGATGATGAAGGATTGTCATCAGTAGATTCCAGGGCCATTAAAGCAAGGTTTCCAAAAGGATTGTCACCACCATGTTGACCAGCACCAGCAAATTGCTCAGAATAACTAGAGACATCATCTGGTAGGCTGCTCCAGTCAACAACCTCAGGGGTGAAAAAGCTCTGATGAGATTGAGGTTGAGATTGCTGATTTGATTGAGAAGGCTGAGAATCAGGTAAAGCATGTGGTTGTTGAGCCATTGGTACTGAAACTTAACCAGAATAAGGCATGTAAAAACATGGATAAGGATATGGCATGGGGCTTTGAGGGACAAAGTATGCAGGAGATGATTGATGCTGAGAATGATGATCAGAACTGGTAGGATGTTGCCCTTTGGATTGAGAATTATTACTTGGAAAAGTCACAAAGGGTGCAGATGAGTTGGATCCAGATGATCTACACTCTCTAGCAAAATGTCCAAGTCTGTGACACTTGTGACATCTCAACTTACTCTTGTCAAAACCAACCTTGGTTTTGCCAGAGAGACCAGAAAATTTCCTACCTGTTCTCTTATAAAATTTTTGAGATCTGATATTAATCAATGCCATTTGGCTCAAAATATCCATCTCTTCAAGATCATCATCAACTATTCCTTCAAATCATCCATCACAAAACACAAATTATCAGCATTAAAACATGAGTTTCCCTCAACTCCAACAAAAGCATGATTACCACTGTTTGAAGAGAAATCAATATGCTCATCATATGAACTTTCAGATGAAGCATATTTAGACTCATGACCAACCAGAGCAGTATTACCTGGTACAAAGTCATCAGTGAGCTTTCCAGATGATGATAGTTTCCTTTTCTGTTCTATCTCTCTCTCAAATGTTAAGAGCTTCCCATGAAGTTGGGTGAGAGATAGATTATCCATATTTGCACTGGAGCGTAGGACAATGGTGTAAGTGTCCCATCTCTCAGGCAGGGATCTGAGGAATCTATTATTCATCTGGCTGTTTGTGTATTCATGTTGAACCATTTTAAGCTCAGAGATTAAACATGAAAACCGCTCAAACTGTTGAGTTAGTGTCTCACCCTTCCTATGAGAGAATGTCTCATATTGCTAGGCAAGGATTTCTCTATTGTTTGCTAAGACCTCATCAGTTCCTCCAAATTGTTCCTTTAGAGCAACCCAGAGATCATAAGCAGTTTCATGATGCATGAGCCCAGAATAGATTTAATTAGGTATTGTCATAGCGAGAATTCCATGGGCTTTAGCATCAATCTCAAACAGTTTTAAATCCTCATCAGAATATTGTTCCTTCTTTTTAGGAACCATCTCCTTGGTTTCAGGATTACTCACCATAGGCTTGTATGGTCCATGAACCACAGACTTCCAACAACCTGAACTGTTAACAGACAGGTGATGGAGCATTCGGCGTTGCCATATGTTATACTCACTCCTAACAAGCATAGAAGGCTTAGTTGAGGAGCCAGTATTGTGAGGATTATTCATTGAAGTGGTCATTTTCACCAATTCAATTGAAGTCAAGGAGATTAAAATTGGTCTGGTTTGAAAACTCAATAGCACACTTAGAAAACACAATTAGAATCACAATTAATGAACCGGAAGCACAGAAAATTAATCTCTATAATCAATTCTTGCAAAACTACTAATTCGATCAACCTTTGCTATCAAAAGAACAGTTTCAATGATCAATTGTTAGATCGATCAATGATTAACCTGCTCTGATACCATTTGATAGGATCGGATCAATTAGGTTAGAATTATGCAGCGGAATATCACAGATTGAGATCGAATTCAAGCAAGAAAGGTAATGAATATGCAAGACAATCAATCACAATTATAGAGAGAATATTTCTGTTAAGGGAAAGATTTCATTCACGCGTAATGCTTCGGTTGAAAATACAGCTAGGTCAACATCCCTTATATAGAGGAATGTGACGTCTGCTGATGTCACTTGATAGTGACATCTAACAGAATTACAAAAACAACTGAAATAAGCAAACTACTGAGATGTTCTCAACAACTGATTACATCTCAGTGAATGCTAAGTACAATTACATAAAACTACTGACTAATAACTACTGAAACAATAAACTACTGAAATATAAAATTACAAGTACTGAAAAGTAAAACCATCACAACTACTGAAGTTAACAACTTCAGCTGTTGTGACAACTGCTGAAGTTAACAACTTCAGCTGTTGTGACAACTGCTGATCACTCTGGTCTTCAGTCTTTGTCTTCAGCACTTCATCTTCAGACTTTGTCTTCAGTTCTTTGCTTTCAGACTTTGTCTTCAGTTCTTTGCTTTCAGACTTTGTCTTCAGACCTTTGTAATCAGCTGATGTCTTCAGCTGATGTAACTATCTTCAGCAGTTGTAATGTCTGTGAGACTTAGAGGTTTTTCTGATCAGGCTCATTGGTTCTTTTGGTCCAATAAATACAAATAGGGAAAATTAGGGTTTACAACTTAATCTCCAAGAAAACCTTAATGGGCTACAATTAAATAAAACGGGCCAAGCATTTAATTTAATTAATCTGCCACTAAGTTGTCTTTTAACCCGAGCCCAAGTCAAGACTCCATAAGCCCAACAGTCTCAACCCCAATAAAAAGCTACTAATAATGTCAATCTAATCGTGGTCGGTTTGACAACCGGGCTAAATGTTTATATGTAGTCAATATCTTTTGTTTAATGAAGACCTTAGCAACCACTGCTGACTAATCCAATAGGGATTCTCTTATGCATGTATACTGTAAGGATTCCTATAAGTCTGATGCAGCCAAAACATCCAAAGTCTCTCTGCAAGCAATGCACTAAAGAACTGAAGTAGAAATGCTTCGGAAGTTTTACACCATGCACTAGAAATATTCTAAGTGTAAAATTTCCGAAGCCAAGACCAATATCTTCCGAAGCCAAAAGTGAAGTCTTCCGAAGCTTAGAGACAAAGTCTTCCAAGCCAAATAGTGAAGACAGATTTCTTCCAAAGACTTTTAGAGATATGCCTTTATCTGATGTACTTTACCATAAAGCTGGACCACCTTTCCGCTGCAACTCTGTAAAGTCACCAACTTACATGAGTTGGTGAAAGGTCCATGCTTTTGGTAACTGTACATTGAGGTCTTGAGTCCATGCTTTCTACTTTATGTACTTTTATCCTTTTTGAATATATTAGGATGTGAGCTATGGCATGTCATAGTCACAAGTCAAAAGGCAGATATGCCTTTTGACTCTACAATTGTTTTGTTTGTGTCTAGTCAATTGTATCCAGCTGGCTTTCAAAGTATAGCCGGCTGTAGGTTGTAGTATAAGTATTCCATGTTCTAGTATCTTTCTTTATGCTTTGTAACACTTGTAATAGAACTTGAGAAAGCAATATACTGCATCCTTGAAACCCAATCTCTTGTGTTCTCTTGTTCTGTCTCTTACTCATTACTTGTGTTCCTAGTATCATTATTATGGTTAATCCAGTTTACTGTTTGATTAAGTTTGGTTAATCTCCTTTTTGTGTTGTTGTGTTGTAAGTGACCACCCTTCAACGGTCCTGCAATTGGTATCAGAGCTTTTCAGGCTCTTGATATAAGATCTCACCATCTTAAGATCCCTCACACACACAAATACTAAACTTTTCAAATGGCAGCCATTTCCAAAACTGATATGGAAACTGAAACCATGAACAAGTCCCCACTGATCACTCTTGATGACTTTGATACCTGGTGTATGAGAATGAAGGTTTCATCAGGTCTCTAGACTCAAGAATGTGGGAGTCTGTTGAAAATGGACCTTCCATACCCAACACTCCTTCTGCTATGGTGCTGGTATGATTCCCAAAGATGTGGCTAACTACTCTGATGAAGATAGGAAGAGAGTAGAGATTGATAGAAAAGCCATGACAGCCCTTCAAACTGCCCTTCCAAACTCTGTGTACAAGGTTTCAAGAAGTGCAAAACAACTGTGGGATGCACTAAAACTGATGTATGAAGGCTCCTCTGAAGCCAAGGAGAACAAGAAGGATCTCCTGAAGCAGCAGTTTGAAAACTTCACCTTCAAAACAGGTGAAACCATGACTCAGCAATACTTCAGGTATGTTGAGATAGTGGATACCCTTGTGGATGGAGGAGTTCCTCTTGAAAATAGAGACATTGTAAGGAAGTTCATGTCCTCACTTCCTAGGCAATGGACACACTATTGTGTGGTGATCAAGAGGACTGAAAATCTCAAAACTCTTACTCTGACAAAGTTATATGGGATTCTCAGTGGCTACCAGATGGAGATGAACATGCAAGGTTCATCTGGCAACTCCAACAATCAATTGGGTTCAGCCCTGCATGTGGTTGAAAGGGATAGCATAGAACCCCAACATCATCTCATATGCTACCCTGACAATTCACCAAAGGGTCCTTTCATCACCTTCCCAGAGACACCCAGGGAGAACTACACTCAAGGAAGCCCATTCCAAGAGACAAGTTCTTCTCAAGCCTTTGTGTCTTCTGATGAAAGTTGTGGCAACTCTTTTTTCACTCTTAAAGACCTGGATTGTATCCATCCAGATGATCTGGAATATATGGAAATAGTCCAGCAGTTGGCTCTTCTCACTCATAGAGCCAAGAAGTTCTACAAGAGAACTGGAAGGAGGTTTCCAAGCAATGCAACCAGTGGAAAGTTTGGCTTGGATAAAAGCAAAGTCAAGTGTTACAACTGTAACCTGATGGGCCACTTTGATAGAGAGTGTAAGGCACCTAAAACAAATAGTGGCCAAACACAAACCAGACCAAACTACACTGAGAAAGCCCCTCAGAATGAGAAGCCAAAGCAACAAGCTGTTGTTGCTGTTGAAGAAGGAGGCTTTGACTGGAGCTTTCAGGTAGTAGATGCTTCTCCAAACCAAGCACTAATGGCAGATCATGATGAAGCCAAGGTATTGGAACATCTCTGTACTCCTGAATGCATTGCTAAAGTTAATAGATACATGTCCTATAACTTGGAGATGAGATCTGATCTTGAGTCCTTAAACATTTTAAAATCTGATTTTAGAAAGTCTGAAAATGATTATAAACTAAAGATAGAGGACTTAGAGAAAACCATTTCAGTCTAAAACATGAGCATACAGATTTTAGGACTCAAATCAAAGATCTCATAGCCAAGCTAACTGAGTGCCAGGCTGAGCTTGTGATCAGCAAAGCCAGGGCAGAAAAGAGTGTTCTTGAAGAAGAGACCTTCAAGAACATGATATCCTCATCCCTACACAACAAGGTGTGTTATCAAAATAGACAGGGACTGGGATCCAATGAGATAGCTCCTCCACACACAATCTTGTCTGTAAGATCTCCTAGGTGTGGAACTTGTGAAGATGAGCTTCCTCTAATAGATCCTATAAGTGAAGAGGATGAAGAAGAGATAGTGAAGAATTCCTTGAGAAGAGTGAAGAGGAGGATTCTAAGAAGGGCCACTATCCTTCTGAGGAGAAGAAGATTACTGTGATGACCAAGTCAATGAGAAAGAACTTGATCAGGAAGAGCAAAAGAAAAGCAAGGAAGGCTCAAGAGATCAAGGCTACTTTTGACTCTAAGCAGAAACAAGTTTTTATCTCTGCAGGGTTTAAAGTAGTAAAGACTGAAACATCAACCAAAACTCTTCAGTAAGAGTTTTGGTTCTTGTTCAAATCATCTCATACCAAGAAGAAGACTGATCTGCTGTGTACCACTGCTGCACAGCCTGAACCATCAAACTCCAAGAACAGTTCCCAGCCCATAAGAACTGTCTCAGCATCTGCAAAGATGAAGGTGGAGAAGGGATGTGACCAAAGACAGTCTTGTTCTCATAAGAAGACTCTTGTGAAGAAGAAAATGTTGTGTGTCATGTGTGAAAGTACCTCTCACATTGCTAAGGATTGCCCATACATTCCTAAAGTACTGTCCATATGACCAAGACAAAGACTTCAAAGAGTTCCAAGAAGATTCAAGCTTCGAAAAAGTCTGTTTCCTTCGGAAGCTCCAAATCTAAGAAGAAGGCAAATGGAAAATTACCTTCGAAGAGAAGTTGGTCTCGGAAGAAAGGAATTCTTCCGAAGCACTGAAGTCTGTTGCAGTGACTGCAGAATCTTCCAAAGGTTCAGTCATCAAAACTTCCGAAGTCCCAAAAGCTTCCGTAGTTTTGAAGGTCAAGTCCAAGACTCCAAAGGTGGTGTGGAAGTCTAAGAAAGACCAAGTGACTGAAATTTCTCCATCAACAACAGCTCAAGATCCTCCTAGCACAACCATAGGATCTATTACTTTGCATTACCTTCTATTATACTTAGTGAGCCCAAGACAAGTAAGGCTTGGGTTTCCAAATGTAACTAATCATTTTCTTTGTGCAGGAACAACTCAAGACAAATAAGAATGTCTGGATCATTGATAGTGGCTGTTCTAGGCACATGACAGGCAATAGGTCACTACTCCATAACTTTGAGAGGATTGATGGAGGACCAGTTGCTTTGGAGGAGATGAAGGTGGTTACATTTCTGGAAGGGGCAAGGTCACAAATGGTAAGCTCAGCATTGAAAAGGTAAACTTTGTCAAAGAGCTTGGGTACAATCTTTTGAGTGTATCCTAATTTTATGATCAGAGTCATAACATGCTCTTTACTGAGCATGAGTGCATTGTTCTCAAGCCTGGAGTGGTCATTCCTCATGAGCACATCTGCTTAGAGCCCCAAGAAAGGGAACATGTACAAGATGGACTTGCAAGAAACATCTCCCTCTGGAGAAGTTTCATGCTTTCTGTCTAAAGCCAATAGTGATGAGTCTTTCCTATGGCATAAAAGAATGTGCCATGTAAACTTTAAGAACATGAATAAACTAATTAAACATGATTTGGTAACTGGAATGCCAAAGAAAGAGTTTACAAGTGATGATCATTGTGTTGCATGCCTGAAAGGAAGCAACATAAGGTATCTCACAAGCCTAAGGAAAGGAACTCCATCACTACTCCCCTACACTTATTACATATGGATCTCTTTGGCCCCACCAGTGTAATGAGTCTAGGAAGGACCTCTTATTGTTTGGTGATCACAGATGATTTTACAAGATTCACTTGGGTTTTCTTTCTTAGAACTAAGGATGAGACCCCTGAGATTCTGAAGAATTTCATCTTAAAAATTGAGAATCAAAGTGATCACAAGGTCAAAACCATAAGATGTGATCAAGGGACTGAATTCAAGAATCAAATCCTTGATACATTTTGTGATGAAAAAGGTATTACAAGACAATATAGTGCTCCCAGGACTCTTCAGCAAAATGGTGTTGCTGAGAGGAGAAACAGGACACTAATTGAAGCTGCAAGAACTATGTTGTCTGACTCTAAACTGCCCTTTACCTTCTGGACAGAGGCAGTAAACACTGCTTGCTATGTGCAAAGCAGAGTTTTAGTAGTTAAGACACATGGTAAGACTCCTTATGAACTTTGACACAAGAGAAAACCTTTCATTGGTTTTCTCAGGTCTTGGATGTCCTTGCACCATCTTGAATACCAAAGATCAAATTGCCAAATTTGTTGAGAAATCAGATGATGGACACTTAATTGGATACTCTTCCCAGGCTAAGGCTTATAGAGTAATCAATTTCAGAACTAGAATTGTTGAGGAGTCAGCCAATGTGACTTTCAATGAACACACACCCTGTGTGGCTGGTTCTGGTCCTGATTGGCTATTTGATCTTGATTTAGTTACCAACTGTTTTAGCAAATCTTGTGAGAATGTTTCAGGATCTGCAGAAAATTTAAATACAAGTGATCCTGATCCAAGATTTGAGCTAAGAAGACCTTCAACTCATACATCTTCAGCTCCAGTTGGAACTACTTCAGCAAATGAGGTTTCTATCAGCACTACAATAACAAACTCAGCTGATACATCTGGGGTGCCTTCAAATTCCAGCTTAGAGGCTCCACAACCAGATAAAGATACCTCAATTGTGGAAGACAAAATGGTGGTGGCGAAAGTGATCAAGAATTCCTTGATGCTAACAACCACACCATAGATGATAACATCAATGATGTCACACACTCATTGGATCAAGTCAATCTTGATAAGTGTGGTGATGTGGAGGGTGAATCATCTATGCCAGATTTAAATTTTTCAAATTTGGATCTTTCTCAGTAACTTGTTGTGATCCATCAGCTTAGGATCCACAATTCTCACCCCACCACAAACATCATTGGAGATATTGTCACAGGGGTAAGAACAAGAGGACAAACCCATGAAGCAAATGTTTGTCTTCACTCTTGTTTCTTATCCCAGATAGAGCCAAAGAAAGTTGATGAGGCTCTAAAGGATGGAAGTTGGGTTGAAGCTATGCAACAAGAATTGCTTCAATTCAAAAGGCAAAAAGTTTGGAACCTTTGTCCTCTTCCTCATGGGAAGACTACCATTGGAACCAAATGGGTGTTTAGGAATAAGAAGGATGATAGAGGCATTATCATCAAGAACAAGGCTAGACTAGTTGTTCAAGGATACACACAAGAAGAAGGGATTGACTACACTGATGTCTTTGCTCCAGTAGCAAGACTAGAAGTTGTTAGAATATTCCTAGCATTTGCTGCATCCAAGAACTTCAAGGTCTTTCAACTTGATGTGAAGTGTGCTTTTCTGTATGGAGTGATTGATGAAGAGGTGTATGTTAAACATCCACCTGGTTTTGTACACCCTGATCATCCTGATTATGTCTGCAAGCTTGACAAAGCTCTTTATGGGCTGCATCAGGCACCTAGGAAGTGGTATGAGACATTGTCTGAGTATCTTTGCAAACATGGATACAGGAGAGGTACTATAGATGGAACTCTCTTCATCAAAGGACAGGGAAATAACATATTGCTAGTTCAAGTGTATGTAGATGACATCATCTTTGGTTCAACTAATCCAAAGCTATGCAAAGACTTTGAGAAGCTGATGAAAGACAGATTTGAAATGAGTGCAATGGGAGAACTCAATTTTTTTCTGGGAGTTCAAGTGAAGCATGTTGAAGATGGTATCTTCATAAGTCAGTCAAAGTATGCTTAGGACATACTCAAGAGGTTCAATATGGCTGATTGTAAGATTGCTAAGACACCCATAGCCAGAAACCACTCCCTTAGACCTGATCTTGAGGGGGAGTGTGTAGATGAACACTTATACAGGGCTATGATTGGGTCTCTTATGTATCTTACAGCTAGCAGGCCTGATATCATGTTTACTACATGCATTTGTGCAAGATATCAAGCCAACCCTAAGATGTCTCACCTTATCACTGTCAAGAGGATTCTAAGATACCTCAAAGGTGCTTCAACACTTGGTTTATGGTATCCAAAGAATCCTGACTTCAATCTGTATGCTTATACAGATAGTGATTATGGTGGTTGCAACATGACTGCAAAGTCTACATCTGGGGGATGCCAATTCCTTGGTGGAAGGGTTGTCTCATGGCAATGCAAGAAACAATCTTGTGTGTCTGCATCAACTTCTGAGGCTGAATACATTGCTGCTGCAAGTTGCTGTGCTCAAGTGCTTTGGATTCAAAATCAGATGCTGGACTATGGATTTAACTTCAAGGAGACTCCCATTCACATAGACAACAATAGTGCTATCTCTATCACTGAGAACCCTGTGCAGCACTCAAGGACCAAACACATCAATATCAGGTATCATTTAATAAGAGATAACTATGAAAATGGATTAATTAAACTAGTCAAAGTTCATACAGATAAACAATATGCTGATCTGTTTACAAAGGCCTTTGATGAACAGAGATTTAAATATCTAATATCAACTATTGGGATGATTAACTTTGAGTAGATCTTTTCTTAAAACTAATTCTAATTATTTCTTAAAATATGTTTGTCCTAAGTTGTCTAGTTCATCACTTTCATAAGCTCATGTTTTCTTTGGATATAAAATCCTTTTTGAATACTTTCCTTAGATTCTTGAAAATTTTCCAATCCTTCGGAAGATATATATTTACCTTCGGAAGCACATCATGCCTTCAAAATAAATAACTGTCTAAGAAATTTTACCTTCAGAAGAAGTTTCAGTCTATCTTCCGAAGCTTAAATACTTGTCTCAAACACTTATTTGTTTTTAAGGACTTTTTCCTTCCGAAGCAAAGTTAACTCTCGGAAGCTTTGTTGTTTTATATACAAAGCATTCAAGTGTTTCTTTCTCTTCCGAAGCAAAATTTTCAAGATTCTCAGGAAATTCTTCCGAAGTCATTTTAGCTTCGTAAGCTTTTTTATTAATACTTCCGAAGATAATTTACCTTCGGAAGCTTTTCGAATTCCAAGAAAACTACTTTTTGAGCAAAAGTAAACTACTTTTTCAGAGGTGGGACCGACATTGGGATTTCAAAGTTTATCCTCTTTCATTAACTTTGGTTCAAATCCTTTTCACATAAATACCCAACGGTTCCCCTTCTCCCTGACTATCTTCTTCAATTCTACTATTCCTCAAACCTAATTCCCAAACCGCCTTTGCTTTTTATCTTTCTTCATCCTTAAGCTTCTCAAATGGCCAACCTTAACCGCAGAAACAACCCAGATTTCTCCATGCAACTTCACAGGCAACACAATCAGGTTGCTCTGTTAAGCTCTGAGAAAGATGATAGTTTCTCAGAGATTTGCCGTTTCTTAGCTTTGTCTAATTACTTCACCTCCCTAACCATTGATCCTACTCTCTATGAGGATCATTTGCTTGAATTTTGGAAGACCTGCCAAGAGGTCATTATGGATGGGGAGAAGGCACTGTCTGCCACAGTGCAAGGGAGGACAATCTTCATCACTCCGGCCATCATCAACACTCACTTGCAGCTGGATGATGAAGAAGGTGGGTTGTCCTTTCCAAAGGAAGCTGTCAATCATTCCTTTGAGCAGATGGGCTATGAGGGAGATTTCTCTGTAAAGACCTTCAGGAAAAGGAAGGTCTCATCCCAGTGAAAATACCTACTCCATGTGGTTATCCACAGCTTGTCAAACAAGCATGGAGGGTGGGACCAGATTCCTGAGGATCTCTCCTTCATAGTGCATGGAATGGTTCAAGGGGTCAAGTTCAGGTACTCTAAATTTGTCTATACAAACTTGCTTGCTAACTTGGACTCCTTAGAGTATTATATGTTTCCTAGATATGTTCAACACATTCTCAACTGTGAACTGGGCTCACAGTTGAGGGAAACAGATAATATTCTTAGATTGGGACAGATGAAGCCCGAAATCTTTAAAATCATGAAGAAGCCAACTGTAGGCTTCTCAGGGGTAGAAACAACCCTTTTCCCCAAAATGTTAGAGCTCATTGCTCAAGGTGACAACCTAGCAACACAAGCTAGTGTTGAAACCACACCTTCTACCTCTCTACCATCAAAAAGGCCACAAGTAACCCTCACCTACCAAAGAAAATCCAAACGAACCCCTGCTCAAGCTATTGAGTCTGTGTAGGTCCCCATATACTCACCAATACAGGAGGAAGCGGACACTAGAGCTCCCACTTCCCCTGAGGAGCAAACCACTCCCATCTCTTTAATAATCAGGGCTGAGGTTCCTCATGCTCACCCTGATGAGCTCACAAGCCCAACTGCCTTAAGCCTTCACTCTGAGTCTCAACACTCAAGTGAACAACCTTCAGGGGACAGTTACCATCCCCAGTCTTTAGATCTAAATCAACCCATTCCCAACCTTTCATTCTATACTGATGAAGACTTAGGTTTCAGTGAGTACCATGAGTCTCTTTTCTCTTCCCCTACCCAAAGACAGATGAGTACTCTTGAGTCTCCTCAGTCTAGCCCGCATCAGTCAGGTATAACTTAGGTGGATACTTCTAAACCTGTTCAGGATATCCATATGGAAGAGGCTCTCACTTTCGCAAGTGATTACATTATTAAGACCTCAACCATGGCAACTCAGCCCATTGACATCTCAACTGAGAATGTCAATGAGCAGAGGAAATCCAGCAGCCAAGAACCTGAAGCTGGTGGTGAGAGAGAGGATTTTGGTCCAACATCTCATCCCCCAATGATTCTTCTGATAAAGAAGAGGGGAATCTGAGACTAAAGGTGCAAAAACTGTCAAAAACATGCTCCTATTTAGTCTCTAAGGTTAGTCACCTTGAATCTCAGGTGACTACCCTTCAAAACAAGGTCAATGATCAGCAACTTGAGATATCTTATCTCAGGAAAAAACTAGCTGAGAGACCTTTAAGAAGAATTCAACCAGGAACTCAAGAACCTGTGAATGTGGTTGACCTAACCTCTAGCTCACCTATACAAGAGGGTGATGCTACCAAAAAGGGGGAGAAAGTCATTACAGACACAGAATCTGGGAGTTCTTCAGAGAGTATGGACATTGAGCACTCACCATCCTCACTTGCAATTGTGCATACTCAGCAACTTCCTCAAGTTCACATTAATATGGACTCTATAGACTCTATCATCAGGAGTCTCTTTGAGGAAGGTATACCAAGGGCTATGTCATCTCCACCTCAAGGAACTTCAAACTACATCATTGGGTGGAGGTATGATGCTGATAGAAGAGCCCTCATTCTTCACAGAGTTCAAGGGCAACAATAAGTATTTGATTTTCAAACCTTGAACTACTATGAAGGTCTTGATCTGGTCAACATGCCACTTGTCAATCCAAGCAAATCAAGACAAGCTGACAGGTTGGCACTCAGAATTCAAGACAGAATTACTGAAGAGTTCAGCCTAAGAAGGAGACAAAGGCAATCAGGTAATGTCATTGGTCAACTGGATGCTGAGGCAGACCCTGAGATTAGCTTCAAAGGGAAAACCTTGGCTGAAGGCCCAGTGATAGAGCCTGAGAGCCCTGTCACACCAACAACTGCTTCAGAAATTCATTCCCTTGGTGAAACACCTGCTGGTGAAGGTGTCTCACAACCTCTCTCTGGCCAGAGCATGGATGCTACACCAAGCAATAAAGGCCAAACCTCTATCCACCCTGAGTCACAAAGGTCTGTGGGTGACAAAGGGAAAAGGATTTTGACTCCTGAGGAAATTAAGAAGGTGGAGAGAGAGAGGAAGAGGAAGCTAAGGGGAGAAAGTTCCTCTGGGTCTTCAGGTTTTATGCAAGCTGCAATCAGGGCTGCCCCCAGACCAAATACTCAAGATGATGAGTTGAGGGCAGTCAGGATTACTTACCTGCAGACCAGGAACTATGACATAGATGAGATTATATATCTTCCCTTAGAGCAACTAAATGAACTGGCTGACATGGAAGTGTCAAGAGAGATGAAAGAAAAAGAGGATGCAAGGTTACTTCTCCAATTTAAAAAGGAGAAAAGACAGAAAAGACTCTACAAGCATGCTCCTACTCTCTCCCCAGTTCAAGAAAGCCCTATGCAAGAGACTATGGCTTCTACACAAGAACCTCAGGTAGACAAAGAGACAGACAAACAAAACATGATCAACTACTTGAGTGCCACAGGTCTCTACCAGGCATCTGCACTTCTTCCCTTGTCCTTTTAGTACATTGAGTTTGAGTATCTCAAACAGCTTGAACTTCAAGTGCTCAAAGAACAAAAAGCTACAAAGAGAAAGATGAGGGAAGAGGCTGCAAAGTCAAGAGCCATCATCCAAAAGAGTATGAAGAAGTCTGCTGACAGACAAAGGATGATGAGCTTCTTGAAGCTGTATGGATTCTCCGGAAGGAGACTTGGCCCTATGTCTCTATCCACAATGGATGAGCATATCAGGGTAATCAAGCAGAAGATCAAGAGTGGAGAGCTGATTGACTTACACTCTCCTCCAAGTCAAATCCCACCTGATAGCATCAGCCTAGGGGGAGTTTGTAAGAATTCTTATAAGTCTGATACAGCCAAAACATCCAAAGTCTCTCTGCAAGCAATGCACTAAACAACTGAAGTAGAAATGCTTCGGAAGTTTTACACCATGCACTAGAAATATTCTAAGTGTAAAATCTTCCGAAGCCAAGACCAATATCTTCCGAAGCCAAAAGTGAAGTCTTTCGAAGCTTTAGAGACATTGTCTTCCGAAGCCAAATAGTGAAGACAGATTTCTTCTGAAGACTTTTAGATATATGCCTTTATCTGATGTACTTTACCATAAGCTGGACCACCTTTCCACTGCAACTCTGTAAAGTCACCAACTTACATGAGGTGGTGAAAGGTCCATGCTTTTGGTAACTGTACATTGAGGTCTTGAGTCCATGCTTTCTACGTTATGTACTTTTATCCTTTCTTGAAATATATTAGGATGTGAGCTATGGCATGTCATAGTCACAAGTCAAAAGGCAGATATGCCTTTTGACTCTACAATTGATTTTGTTTGTGTCTAGTCAATTGTATCCAGCTGGCTTTGAAAGTATAGCCGGCTGTAGGTTGTAGTATAAGTATTCCATGTTCTAGTATCTTTCTTTATGCTTTGTAACACTTGTAATAGAACTTGAGAAAGCAATATACTGCATCCTTGAAACCCAATCTATTGTGTTCTCTTGTTCTATCTCTTACTCATTACTTGTGTTCTTAGTATCATTATTGTGGTTAATCTAGTTTACTGTTTGATTAAGTTTGGTTAATCTCCTCTTTGTGTTGTTGTATTGTAAGTGACCACCCTTCAACGGTCCTGCATCTACCCACTTACAACCAATAATACTAGCGTTAGCAGGAGCTCATGTATGATTAGAGTTTAAAAAGACAATTTTATACACATAGCTTCCCACCATATTGGCCAACGTTTAGACTAGGTAAAGGTGGTAGGTGTAATATGCATGAAGAAGAATATGATTTGGTACAATTGATGGTATAATTTGGTTGGGATTGAAAAAGAAATTCGTATGTCGACGAGTGGTTAGGAGTCGGGGATGGTAATCTCTTTATGAAAAATGAGGTTGTAGCATATGCATCGTACCCGTATTTTTAAGGGAGTTGGAATGGAGCTCAGTCGATCTCAAAGAGATGTCTATTTTTCCGTTTACTGACATCATTTTGTTGAGGCATGTATGGAGATGAAATACGATACATACTTCCTGAATCTACGAGAAACAGACTCATCATTCCGTAAGTAAGTTTAGGGGCACCATCAAAGTGTAAGTGTTTAATGGTAGAAGAGAATAAATTTCAACAAAGGATTTAAAATGATGGAAAGAATCAACTGCCTGATATCTATGAGACAAGGGATATGACCATGTAAAACGAGTATAATCATCAATGAATGTTACAAAATAACGGTAACAAGAACGAGAAAGAGCAGGGGAAAGTCCCCAAATGTCATAGTGATTATTATAAAGTGGCACAATTCTACGTATCAAAGATGAATAAAAGGGTAATCAAGTTGATTTTGACATCTTTCATGCATAACAAGGTTTATTATTGGGAACAATTTGAAAGGAAAGAAAATTATGACAAAATAGAGTCCAATGAGTGCCCAAGAAGTGAGTGCCACAGCTCACGAGAAGTAGATGTTGCAGTAGTGAGAGAATACAGTTGATGCGATGTAGGCCGTATAAAGTGGAGGGTTTGTCTTGCCAGAGTCTTAAAGACATACCAAAATTTGAGAACATGATAACTCTAGGGTGATCAATAATTATATGGATAATAGATATAAGAGTTTTTGTTAGTTCGAGAACAACTTAACATTATTTGGTGTGATAATTTTAGTGATGAATGGCCAATGTGTGAGATACTAAGAGTCATACCATTGCCAACAGTATCACTCTCAGAACCATAGTACAGTGTGGCATCTTAAACCATGATAATGTTTGAGGTCATGTGAGCAGTAGCTCTGGAGTCAAGGATATTTATGAATCAAACGTGTCTCATATCTAAGAATTTGTTGTAAGACCAAAGCGTTTGGATGCCCATGATGAAAAATTATTACGATTAAAATCACTCAAGCCATGAAATCCACCGTATGGAGCACTTGGATTACATTTAATATAATTGTTGGACTTGAGTTATTTAAATCAATTACATTTGTATATGTAGAGTTTAGGCAATAAAGGAATTTGGTTTTTGAAAATTGCTAGAATATTGACCACCAAGGAAAATACATGGGTCTCTAGAAAAGTGTGGAGTGGGTTGCTGGATCCAAGTCAAGGATCAAGGGCATTCAAAATTGGATATTCAAATTTTCGAATATTCAGAATTTTTTATAGTGGATTTCGATATCCAAATCTGATATATGGATTGTAAAAGAATATATACTATTTAATATTTTTTACTAAAATAGTCTCAGATAAATTTTTTTTAAAATACCCAAAATATCCTAATTTCTGATTGATATTTTATTATTTACTATTTTTTAGAAAAACATATTTTGATATCTGAATATCCGAAAATTTTCAAAAACACTAGTCGAATCTAATTTTTCAAATATTTCAATTTTGCATATTCAGATTCGGTTGTTTTAGCAAATCCTTACCAAGGACCCATATCATTTTCTGTTCCCATGTATCCGAATCAAATATCAGGAATACTAGAGTTAATCTCAGAATAAGAAACATAATGAATAAATGCTCTAATCAACTGAAGAATGGAGGCAGCATATGCCCCATGAGGCAACGTAGAGCGGTTAGAAAATCGACCAAAAGATCACCCATTACCATATGTCATGAAGATTTTTTTAGTCCACGAGTACCAAATAGGCTTCGCCCCGTGACTTTCACGACGACGTCTTCTTCGATTCTAAGTGGAATTGGAGGTTTCATTTTGTGGTGTGTATCAGAAGTAACAAGTAGTGGCAATGGGTCCATGTTTTTTTTACAAATCTAAAAGGTTAAAGTTATTTGATTTTTGTTGTCACTTATTGAAAGGCTACCATGGCTAACAGGTTGGTAAATCACATTTTGACAAAGTCTCTACCCAGGCTCTCAATTGAGCAAGGGTCAGTGGTAAATTGAGTTTAAATCCTGCAAAATTTTTAAAACAAAACTTTCATATGTACCGATTCTCCGGCTACTTCAAGTTCATCAGCTAGTCTTTTTGCATAGTCATAATATTTTGTAACAGATTCCTTGCTTTAGTAGTTGAAATTGAGTTTTATGTTGTGATTTTTTGACAAAGGCATGTCGGAAGTATGTTTCCTCGAGGATCATCCGTAGATCAGCGGTGGTTTCAATTGTAATTGCTAAGTGTGCGATCAAGGGATCTAATATAGTGTTGATATATGCTGAAGTGTGAAAACTAATATATAATTAATCATTAAGAAAATATTTCACAAATTAAAGTTATGAAAATTGAATCACTAACTTAACTTCATACAATCGACAACTATAGAGTTCATGTTTAAAATACAGATATCCAACCCTAGAGACATGTTTGACGGCTTTTGATAATAAACCTCTATCGCCTTCTAACCAGCTTTATCGAAGTGGTATTATATGTAACACACGAATTTAAAAGTTACTCAAACACGAATTTAAAAGTTACTCAAACACGAATTTAAAACTCCTTTTAACTTTTGAAAAGGAGATAAGTTGAAAGGAGGTGAAAATGTGTTTGGATGCAGATGAAGATGTGAGGAGGAAAAGGAGTTTTTGAGAAGTTAAAAATTGTAACTTCTCAAAACTCCTTTTGAGAAGTCAAAAGAAGGTGTAAATAAGCAATCCCAAACATGGCCTCTAAATAAGAGAAATACTTATGCGGACAAACAAAAGACAAACTTTCATATCTGGAAACGAAACTATCTAAACAAGGATTTGTATTGGTGATTTTAATGTTGTCGGGTTATGGTTATCTGTTTGGTGAGATGATCTAAAAATTTCATCAACTTAAGAACTATATAGATACGCTAGATATCCTCTCGATCTTACTAGCAATATCTTATAGGACCTAAATAGATGTGTGAAGCTTATGGGATGTAGATTAATTCTCCTCTTGGTATCACTAACCTAATTAAACATTCATGTGTTCTAAGAACTCATTATCTCTCGATCCCATAATTCACGATGCATCTCCTCTCATAATTCACAATGCATCTAGGAGTGTAAAGGAATGCAAGAAACAACTTAATATTACCAATTATTGACTAGATTACCAATAATTAATAGATTAGATTAATATGATTAATTCACTCTCGTACAATAATCTGTCATCTCTAGTCGCTCTAGTAGGCACAAAGTCGTATCCCTTCTCAAAAACCCGAAAGATTTATTTGAATGATGAGAATCAAGGTTTCTTGTCGAACGCATACAATGTGGCACGCATACACTAGGCAATGTGGGGCGCATTAGCCCTATGGCGGTGAATAATTAAATGACTTAGCATGGTTAATGTAATGCACATGCAGAATTGATGTAGCTCACATCTTTTGGCGATGCGGGCCGCATCATCTTGATTTCTCTTAACCTTATCTTTTTCTTTGTTCTTTCTGCTCGAGGTTTAAAACTTCAATTCCTTCATCCATCTAGCATCATTTCCTGCAAATCGAACATGCAATACACATAAATACCAAACAACCAAATTTTCATAAAATTAATTAGAACTCATGAAATATGGATGGGTTTATACTTAAAACCTATGCGTTATGCAACATGTCAATCATCCCCACACTTGAACCATTTGCTTGTCTACAAGCAATAATTCATCCCCCTTAAATCCAAAACTCAAGAAGATTAAACATGCCAACGATCATACCAAGTCAATGCTATTTGTTTTTCCCAAGGCACAACCGAATCCCATGTACAATCAATAGATTTTCAACTTAATTAAGCAAAGATAAAATCAATTTGTGAAACACAACATCTTAATCGGGCTTGACTCACCACAAGACTCTAAACCATAATTATTCTAGAATTTTCATAATTAATCACTCATAATTAAAACAAATCAAACACAAAAGATATTACAACATCCAAACCAGCAGAAACTTCTAAAACATATAGGTTTAGTTGAAAACCAATAAGTGGCTATTATGGGTGTAACGAAATGATTGAGAACATATAACGGCTTAATAGGGCTCACTAGTGGATAACATATAAGGTGAGGAAAACACATGCCTAAAACATGGTTAAATCTTAGGTGCCCTATTATTTATATGCAGGTTTAGAGATCATGGTCTCGACTAGCACATACCAGAAAAATTTTAAAATGTATGTAGTCATGCGGTAGAATTCACTTAACAATCAAGAATGTGATATACATATAATATTAACAATCAACTCATGTATGAAAATGGATGGATATTCGGTGTAAATTGTGTAAAACTGCATATTTTTTATCCCTCTGTTTACTTGCCAACTAATTCTCTGACCATTTTATTTATTAGAAATGCTTGTTAATTCAACTTAATCATGCAACTTGAGAAATCAACTACGCTTGGTACTTCACTCACAGATACTAATGTCCCCATGTCACGGTTCACTCAATTCATGTGGTTAATTTCAAGAAAACCTTGGGGATTCTACCAATTTTATATCAACATCACTTTTAGTTTTAACATTATATGATTAAGAGTTAATTACATGAAAGTTTCCTATGTTTAGGCTTGATTTCACTTTTGGTCCCCCAAGTTTGAAAAATTACAATGTTGGTCCAAACGTTTCAAAAAATGTATCACAAATGGTCCTCATCATGGATGGTCGTTATCATTTTCTATTAACTGCATGTAAAATGATCGAATTACCCCTTATTTAAAAATACTTATGTGAATAAACTAATGATGTAATTATCTAAACAAGGATTTGTATTTGTGATTTTAATGCTTATGTGGATAAACTACAATAACTAACACAAGAATTAAAAAATTACTCAAACATAAATTTTAAATAAGAGAAATACTTATGTGTATAAACTTAAGACAAACTTTTAGATTTGGAAAATCAATTATCTAAACAAGGATTTTTATTGGTGATTTTAATGTTCTCGAGTTATGGCTATCTGATTTATGACTAGATCTAAAAATTCATCATCAACTTAAGAACTATATAGATATGCTAGATTTCCTCTCGTACTCACTAACAATACCTAATAGGACCTAAGTAGATATATGAAGCTCAGCTAGATGTAGGTTAATTCTCCTCTCGGTCTCACTAACCTAATTAAATATTCACGTATTCTACGAATTGAATATCTCTCGACCTTATATAATGTAATAGGGAGTGTAACGGAATGCAAGAAATAACTTAATATCACTAATTATTGACTAGATTAAACCATATAAAACGATGGTTATCACAAATCCACGAATCATGATGCTCTGCAAAAACACGCCAACACTAAACTATACGATCATTGGAATATCAAGACCTACACCCCTCTAGTTAAAATGAAAGGTGGAGAAAAGTCTAAAGTAAGCTCCCGGTACTGATCAACGGCACATCGATCAATGTAACACCCAGAAATTTAAAGAAAAGAAGAATAAAAGGAAGAAATGCAATTTAACCCAAGTGGAGGGATTAAAGGTGTAAAAAGGACAAAATAACATTATATTTTGTACAAAAGTGGGTATGGCCGCCCACTCTTGTGTTACATCAACTTTTCCAACCGGTTTTAGAGAGAGAGAAGCTCTCGGACTTTGAAAGAAGAGCAAGAAGAAGATCGAATTCAAGGTATGCTTTCAATGTTTTGAGGTGTTCTTGGCTGATTTTAGCCTCGGGTATGTGCTTATGTGTTTTGTGTATGTTCGGTTATGTGTTTTTGGTGGGTTTTAGGTGTTTGAACTCATTTGCATTTGGGTTTGAAGAAGTCATACACGAAAGTTGCAAGAGGTGAGTTCTAGATCCCCGTTTTTACCTGTTTTAACTTGTGTTGGGGCTGGAATTACATTTTATAATGTTTTTATTAAAGTTGGGTGTGTACCCGTATGTATATGTATGTGCTTTGATGGGTGGGTGTATGTTCGGGAATGATTTTGATGATGTTTATGATTTTATGCCTGTTTATGATGCTTAGTATGTTAGAACTGGGCTTAGAACAAGTTAGAAACAGATTTTGGGTTAAACAGGATGTTCATGCGCCCAAATAGTACCCATGCGCCTAGAAATCTGCCAATATGCCTAAGTATTTGCGAACGCCTAAGTGCCCATGCGCCTAAGTCAGGCTCATGTGCCTGTATAGTGTCCATGCGCCTAGGATTTTTGCCCAGGCGGCTAAGTGTGTGCCCATGCGCCTGAGTGCCCATGCGCCCACTGCCCATGCGCCTAAGTTTCCTTAGACACCTAAGTTATCCATGCACCTAGGGGCTCATACGCCCGTATAGTGGTCATGCGCCTAGAACTTTCCCATGCACCTAAGTGTTCCATGCGCCTGAGAGGCCATGCGCCCGCATAGTGGCCATGCGGCTGCATAGTGCCCATGCGCCTAAATACTTAGAAAAATTTCTGAAATTTTGGAAAGAAGGATTTTTAGTCTATGACTTGAGGTGTTCCCGGAGATAATGTATGATGATGTATAATGATGTAAGATGATGTATGATGATGTATGATGTTGTATGTGATGCTGTATGATGATGTTATGTATGTCATGACCCATTTTCTTTATGTTCCTTATTACGTATGACTCTGTGGCTTTACGTGGTATGTTGATGCTAATGAACGTAAAGTATTATGTAATGAAAGCGGAAGTTAATGATAACGAAAAGTGGAACGTAAAGAATGAATTAATGCATGCATGAATGAAAGAATGGATGAAAAGTCTTGCAATAAAATGAAAGGAGGTGCACAAATCTAAAATGTTGTTAGCTCAACTGTGTGTGGTTTAGCTAACCCATAAGGATGCACATAGGGGTCTAGTCTTTGTGATTGACCAAACGTATGGGACCCTTGTCGCTTACCCCGGTACTGTGGTCAGGCTACCAGGCACAATGTATGGGAGTCTATTTATAGACTTCGGCCTAGTACCCGCTTATGCATGATGGTGGGGTGTAGCACATGGCATTGGTCCAAATGAAAGTGAAAGATAATGACGAATGATAGTGAATGATGATGAATGATAATGAATGACATACAATGATGAAAGATGATGGAAGATAATAACGAATATTATCTATGTGTACGTATGATGTGTGATCACGAATAAAATTAAAGGAAAGGTTTTAAATGAAAGTAAAGTATGTTTATTATAAAACTAGAACTCACTCAGCAACGCTGACTTTTATGTATTTTCCACTTGGCAGGTAATGGTTGCTGAGAATGGCATGGGTGCAGCTACTTGGCAAGTTTTGGATGGCATCCATTTAATGTTAAATGATGTTTTTGCGTCGTAATGCTAACAAATGATATTTTGTAACGATTAACAATGTTGTATTATTTTGCAAAAGCAATTATTGATATATGAAATGCTTGTTAAGTTATTCCGTTGCAAATTTTTGTAATGTAAATGTATGTTTTATATTTTATGTGCGATGATTGACCAACTGTGAGTGTCCCGGGAACTGGGTATTACAATCAACCGCCACCATCTCGTGGTGAAAAATCGTTTAGAGACACCGTCAAACATCTAGAGACCCTAGCAAATCCCAGTTGACCCTACGCATCGCATAAACCCCTATGTGAATCATCACCACTAATCTCTCATACTCCTTAGATCTCTTAGGAATTCTAGCGACTGATGAGAATGTAGAGGGCATGTCGGTTGCGTCGGTGGTGTTGGTTTGTCCTCTCCCAACTTGGCACGCTTGCATGTGCTAGATGTGGATGTGCCTTGCAGCCATATC
This sequence comes from Flaveria ramosissima, assembly GCA_025215565.1. Lineage (NCBI taxonomy): Eukaryota > Viridiplantae > Streptophyta > Magnoliopsida > Asterales > Asteraceae > Flaveria > Flaveria ramosissima. The sequence continues at coordinate 13,354,773 of CM046031.1, read as the reverse complement.
TGCAAGATAATATAAATACAAATGAATATACGAGCCATCAAGGGAAATAACATGTAAGAACATTTTTGTTTATGACAATGTTGTCTTACAATCCGTTTATGAATATTTGATTTAACCCATCAAAACAATTGCAAATTATACTAGTTAACCACACGATGCGCTCCACATCTAAGTAAGGATGCAGGCCGCGTTCAAAGTCCTTTTAAACCCTAGAAATCCAGAAACATCGATGCACACCGCATCACATTCACGATGCAGGCCGCATCCTAATTCAAAACCTAATTTCTTGATTTGTCTAGTTCGGACCATATTCCAACCCATTAATCCCAAACTACATGAGATTATTCATATCTTGCATTCGCTACTCTCCATATTCTATGTGTAATCTAACTAATTGATAGCAAACATACCTAGATGACGAATATGGTGTGCGATGATGGTGGTGCTTGTCATGATGGTGCGTGCATCGTCGGTCAGTGGTAGCTGGTGATAGGTGTGGGAGGTGGTACGCAAGTTGTTGCCGGTGATGATAGTGGTACGCAAGTTTCTAGTGATAAGAGGGGTGGTGGTGATTAGTGGTGATTGGTGGGGAGAGGTGGGGTGGTGATAAGCGGTGTGTTATCTCGACCAACCCCTAGTGGTTTTTTATAAATTCTTATTGAGAGGACCGATATGCCCCGCATCGTGGAATGGATGTGGGCCGCATTGATTTTCATTTTGAAGATTCATTTTTGCATAGTTACTCATCTAAACAACCCTCATGTTCAGAAATTAGTAGTACAACATACTTGTACCTTGGTGTGCTTATCATTGGGTCTCCAACCTGTATTTGTAATTTAACAAATGGATTAAACACTTTGAAAGCAAATAAAAGACAAATAAAAATGGAAAACAAAAATGATCCCAAATATGGAACTGAATACAAAATCAAACAATCTTCAAATGGAGATTGAGTACGAAGATGGTTCATTTCGATTTAGCTTCATGCATGAAAATGTACATAATATGGGTTGCCCCACGAGATCACTTGATTTATTTACGAGTCCTCAGCCTGATTAATCTTACCACTCACGCATATGGTAAATCAAGGTAAATAGCCTCGTCCTAGCTATCTACCATTGGCCTACTAATACAATGCTTTAACTATAGCCATTCACCTTAAACGATCCCATCCTTTGCTTTTATCCATATAAATGTGTGTATGCGTGATCCCTCAACTCTTCTAACTTGTGTAACTAATGAAATCGGTGATCCTTCGCCCAATCATATCTAGGACCACTGTCACACCTCGACCAAAGCGGCGGAACATGCCGGGGCGCAACTAAGATTGTTCAAATGCACACGACACTATTAAAGTGACAATATTTAATCAACTCATTCATTTCATAACATGTTCTTACAAATACAAGAAAATAAATAGTTCTTAAATAATAACCTAACGGTCCAAAATAAAGTAACGTCTTTAAATCTTCAATCAACCGACAGTCGAACCTGTAGCATTGCATAAAATATGTTTTGTCAACATGTATGTTGGTGAGCAATTCCATGACTTTATAAATATAATATAAGGCAAAAATCCACAACTCAAATATGTGAAACCGTAAATAAAAGCGACAATTGAGGTATATAAATCATAAATAAATGAGGCTCCTTTCTAATTGATAAAACTACCATATTACAAGGAGGAGCGTATGATCATACTTATTGAGGATGAGGATGAGGCTAACCAATCAAAAGCAATAAACATGTAGCAATTAATCATATGAGGTATATAACATACAATTGGCCAATTATTCTAAGCAACACATAACCTAGAGGTTGTGGGTTGAGGATCTAGGTGTTAAATATTTTTTTGGTTGAGTAAGTATGCTTGCTACCCCCAAAGTATAGAAGAGAAAACGGGGATGAAATTACTCACTTGGAAAAAAAATGGCGTTGATGAATAAACTTAGAATAAAATCCTCAAGTAAGCGAGTCCGACGGTTTAACGTGCGTGTCCTAGATTGAAAGATCTTGAGTAAGTATTGAGTCTTGAAGATGAAATATAAATGGTATAAAAGTTCATAAAAATAAGGCTTGGGTTTTCGGAAGTTTTAGTTATATTTTACAAAGTGTGTTTAAATAACGTAAGTATAAATAAGTTTTACAAGAAAACGGGTCCTTGATGTTTAGTTTTACTCAACCATTGTTAAGTTTTACATAGGGGAGTTGGTTTAGTGCTAGTGTGCACGATCCCGTTAATGTAAGCATCAAGATCCGACTTACACTCTCTTAAACCCGAGTTTAAGACTTTAATTAATAAAGAAATTCGCTTAAACCCGATCTTAGTATAAAACCAAGTTTGGTTCCGTCATACCATAATCTTATTAATATAAATAATATAAAGTGAAACATAAGTAAAAAAAAGTTAGGAAATATTTTTTTGGCGGTTTGAATGGTGACTAGCTCATTAAGACGATAAGTTTGACTTTTACTCGGGTTTATTTTTTTTACCCGAAACTTGGTTTGAGCTAATTTTTGTTCTAACACTTCCAAAATCTTAATTAATATGAGTAATATAAAGTAAAACATAACTAAAAAGATAGGTTGAACTTTTGGTGGTTTGAACATTGACTAACTCGTTAAAACGGGTATTCGATTTTACTCGGTTTTTACCCGAAACTTGGGTTCAAGCCAAGATTTGTTCTACACCTCCATATCAACCATATAATAACTAAAATATCAAAAAAAACTCAGATCTAAAGTGTTTGATGTAACATGGTCGCTTAAAAGTTATTTAAAATGCTTAAACGAGCGTTCGGTTTGGTTCGGTCTTTGACTCGGTATGAACCCGAGGATGGTTACCACATTTCCAAAACCATTGAACTAAAAATAAGGTAAAATTTTCAGATCTAAACTCAAACAAGAAAATTAAGCGAGTAAACTTCCCGAAAACGACCCAAACGGGTCTAAAATGCATAAATATAAGTTTGAATGCCCACAAGCCTTAAATAAAGATTAAAATGGTTTTGTAAACATAAAATAACTTAGAAAAACTGAAAATACCCAAAAACACATACCCGAAATGATTTGAAATGCAAGATTCGGTTCCGTTGACTTTTTAAAGTCAAACTTAAGCAAAACTAGCTAGAACAACTTACAAGATCAGAACTTTTAGGAGAAGAAGATGAAAATGTGCAGGTGAAATGGTTGAGAATGAGTGGTATTTATAGGAAATGATTAGGGTTTGAGGAAATGGGTAATGCGTTTGTCCGGTGGGTAAAAAGGTGCACTTTGATTCTTTTATTTAAAATTAATTTTGATTTAAATAAATTATGACAGGTATAAAGACATGTTTGGAGGGTTCTATAATAATTATGGGTTAGGTCTTGGTTGGTTTGGATGGTTAAAATACGAGTCCGGACCTTAAACGAGCTTAAACGAACCAAAAACGTTAAAAAAAACTGATTTTGCTGAAACGAACTGTGGGTCACGCCACGATAAGTATGAAACATGATTACAACATAAAATCCATCATTTTATTAATATTCAAAGATCCGAAGACCAAAACAAGTCGGGTTCACAATACGGGATAACAAATACAAAGCCAGTCGAAAATGAAGAATGTCACAACCATAGTCGGTAATGCCCATGAAACATGGTGCTCTAACTCGACAGGTAAATGAAACACTCTCCTATAAATTATCTGAAATGGTTTGGAACCGGTCAGCGTCTTATATGTCATGCAAAAAGCCCAAAGTGCGTTATGTAACTTATTGGACCACTCCTTCCAATTTGATCTACTCTAATATACGCTTAAGACCATAGTTAATCGATGCTACCTACCCACTTGTCTATGGCATTGCAAGCTGATAGGTGACTCTATAACATTCCAAGGCTTTGTCCATCTACACATTGAAAAAGTGAGTACCTCTATAACTAATCGCCTTAGAAACTCCAAAGCTCGCAAAAAACTTCTTAAGACTACAACCTTGGCATCGTTAGTGGGCAAGGCTTGAGCCTCGATCCACTTTGAAACGTAATCCACAGCCCCTAGGATGTACTAGTTCCTATGAGAATTCAAAAACAAGCCCATGAAAACGATACCAC
>CM046031.1:13323184-13345684 GCA_025215565.1 Flaveria ramosissima | reverse complement strand
ATATCTAGGATTCAGTTTACCATATTTCACAAAATGTATCACACCTTTCCAACATGAAACTTTCAGCAAAACCTTGTCACCAACTAGAAATTCTGGGGGCTTTCTTATTTCATCAGTATAGCTTTTCTGACGATCCCGAACTGCAGCCATATTTTTACGAATCTGAATAATTTCTCTGTAGTTTCATGAATAAGCTCAGGACCAGCTAGTTAACTATCATCGAATTCTGTCCACCAGAGAGGTGATCTACACTTTCTACCATAAAGTGCTTCAAATGGTGCAGCCTCAATGCTTGTATGATGGTTGTTATTGTAGGAGAATTCAACCAAATGCAAATGAGTTTCCCAACTGTTCCAAATGTTTTGATTCGAATTGGGATGTAGCTATAAGATGGAATTCGACTTGTAACTTGTTTGAAAAGGCTATTAAGCAAAAAGAAAGTTTAATAGTCTTTCATAATATTTTGGTAATCATGGAAAGGCTTCGACTTACCATCTATCGGGTTGAGATATTATTGAAGAAATAAGCAAAATGCTTAATGTTTTTAAAACCACAAGTACTTGTCTTTCTGGAGTTTATTATCCATCGAATCCATTAGTACTTCACTAAATTTACTTAATGACTTTAAAATTAAATGAGTTGTCATTTAGGGATAGACCTTATTCTGATATGGTACCAACAATAAAAGAAAAACTTAAAAAGTTATTTTAAAAAAATGCCATCGGTTATTACATGTGTCACTATCTTAAACAATATCTTCTAAGTGTAACTTTACTTGACAAATTACTCTTAATTTGGATTTGAAGAAGAAAACCCATTTTATGGTTAAATTTAAAAGCTAAATTTAACGAACATTTATAAAAAAAATGTTTGATTTTTATTTAGCAAAATATGGTGAAACATCAAACATACATGAGTCTATAAGGCATGTAGCAAATGCCAAAAGTTTAAGTGATCTAATGTTTGCTTTATATAATACTTTAAGAGATGATTGTAATAAACGTCAATGTGGCAACACTCCGAGTAGTTAACTCGGTAGGTATGGTGGAACGAACTTTCTATCCACCATGACTCCACAAGATTTTAAAATTTTTGACTTGTTGACTTGGTGAAAAAGTAAGGAAGATCAACTTCCCATCCTATCCACTATGGCCCGAGATTTACTAACCGCCCAAGCTTTCACGGTAGCTTCAAAATCTACTTTTTATAGTTAGTGGTAAGATTAAATCAGTACGAAGAACCCGACTCACTCCCATAGCGGTTGATATGTCTATTTGCATAAACGATTATTTGGATGCAGCTGAAAGAATACAATACAAATGCTCACTTGAAGGAGAATTGGAATATGAAGCCGAAATATATGAAGACGAAGTAGACGGTGGATTGACACCTGGAATGACCGATGAGGAAGCGGCATATGATGATTATCTTCGAAATAGCTTGGGTTTGGGGGGCGAAGAATAAAAAAGTCTCAAGAATCAAGTATCATAGAATCATAGTTGTTTTGTAATCTTTTTTTATGTGTTGTTATGTATTTCATTTAGACTTAAAAGTTTAAGTATTTAATATAATTAAATTATATATATATATATATATATATATATATATATATATATATATATATATATATATATATATATATATATATTATTTATATGTTTAAAAGTTGAAGTATTTAATAAAAATTACAAAATGTGAAATTCTAATTTTAGTTGTTGTGTAATCTTTGTATGTTTTTAATGTATTTTATTTACATGTTTACAAGTTTAAGTAATTTGACATAACTTTAAAATAAATAAATAAACCGAACCGGTTTGGGCCTGAACCGGTTTAGGAACCGGTCCGAATCGGTTTGGATAGGTTTGGGTGTTTGGGCCCGAAATCGGTTTATAAACCAAACTAGTTTATCCAAGTAAAAAAACCGGTCAGGTTCATAAACCGAACCGGTTTGGCAAAAAAACCCAGTTTCTTCACCTCTACATACAAATAATGCCTCTAGATATTAAGTGTGAATACCACAGCTCCCAACTCTAAATCATAAGTTGTATAATTCTTTTCATGCACCTTATGTTGTCTCGATGTATAAGCTAATACTTTCTCGCATTACATCAATACACTACCCAGACCTTGGATTAATGCATCAAAATACACCTCGAAATCTTTTGTTCCCTCTTGCAATGCTAAGATCGGTGTATTGCATAGCTTATCCTCAAGTGTTTGGAAGGTTACCTCTTTATTACTACCCCATTTGTAAACGGTTACTTCATGTGTTAAGGCAGTAAGAGGCTATGCAATCTTTGAAACCCCTTCTATGAAATGTCGGTAACAACTGGCAAATGCCATGAAAAAAACCGGTCAGGTTCATAAACCGAACCGGTTTGGCAAAAAACCCAGTTTCTTCACCTCTACATACAAATAATGCCTCTAGATATTAAGTGCGATTACCACAGCTCCCAACTCTAAATCATAAGTTGTATAATTCTTTTCATGCACCTTATGTTGTCTCAATGTATAAGCTAATACTTTCTCGCATTACAACAATACACTACCCAGACCTTGGATTAATGCATCAAAATACACCACGAAATCTTTTGTTCCCTCTTGCAATGCTAAGATCGGTGTATTGCATAACTTATCCTCAAGTGTTTTGGAAGGCTACCCTCTTTTTACTACCCCATTTGTAAACGATTACTTCATGTGTTAAGGCAGTAAGAGGCTATGCAATCTTTGAAACCCCTTCTATGAAATGTCAGTATCAACTGGCAAATGCCATGAATTATCGCACCTCAGTAGGCAGTGCAAACCAATTCTTGATTGCTTCTATCTTTGACAGATCAACATGAATTCTATTCTCGTTAACCACATGCCCTAAGAACTGCACTTTTCTCATCCTGAACTCAAACTTGGAAAACTTGGCATATAGTTGTTCTGTCTTTTGAAGATCCAAGATAAGTCTTAAATGTTCCTCCTTATTTTTGGAATAAATCAGTATATCATCTTCATCAATGAAGATGATGACAAACTTATCTAAATAGGGTTTACAGACACGGTTCTTGAGGTCCATAAAGACTGCAGGTGCGTTCGTCAATCCAAATAGCATGATCGCGAACTCAAAATGCCCATATCGAGTTCTGAAAGTGGTTTTGGATATGTCTTCTTCTCGAACTCTAAGTTAATGATATCAAGATCTTAAATCGATTTTCAAGTAATAACTCGATCCCTGAAGTTGATCTAATAGGTCACCAATATGCAGTGACCTTGTTTCATCTTTCTTCTTCCCAAATAACACAGGTCCTCCCTAGGGTGAAGAACTAGGATGTATGAATCACTTGTCTAACAGTTCCTACAACTGCTTTGACAATTCCTGTAATTCGTTCGGAGCCAAGTGATACGGCGTCTGAGCGATTAGGGAAGCTCCTTGTGTCAACTCAATCTGGAATTCTACTTGCCCGTGTGGAGGAAGGCCAGGCAAGTCTTCTGGGAACACTTCTGGGAAGTCTTTAACGATAGGAGTAACCAGAGCCAAAATCATCAAATGTCCCTTCATAGGTATTTATGAGCATTCATGTAAGAAATTATGCCGACCACAATACCACTCTTATTGCCTTCCACTATAAGTATCTCTTCACTAGAAAGGGGGAGTCTGCTGAGTTTCTCTCAACAAATGATTCGGCTTGGTTCTTGACAACCAATCCATACCAGCAACAACATCAAGACTATCAAGAGTGACTGATAGGAGATCAATATCGAATTCATGCCCAGATAGACCTATCTTACAACTGTAGAACATGTAAGAAGCTTCTATGATCTTACTATTAACTATTTCTATGGTATAGTTTGAGTAAAAAGCTGCGGATGTAACATCTAGCAACTTACAGAACTTATGAGAAATAAAGCTTCTATCGGCACCAGAATAAAAAAACACAAAAGCAAAGCAACCATTTATAGGAAATCTACCAATTACAGTAGTAGGTTCATCACGAGCCTCACCCGTGCCAATAAAGAAGGCTCCACCTTTAGCACCACTGTTGCCATTGCTTTCGTTGTCTTTCCTGTTATCGACACCATTACCATCACCATTCCCTCCATTCCCATTCTTTCTCAGTTTTGGATAGTTTCTCTTAAAGTGACAAGTTTTTCCACACTCATAACATCCGTTTGACTGCTCTTGAGCATGAGGGGGTTTGTTGGAGATGTTCACACGACATTTCTTTACAGCATGGCCAAACTTGCCACATCGCTAGCGGTTGTTCTTATTGCATGGGACATTATGGTGATAGTTGTAATGGTTGCACTTTGAAAGATTACCACTGTAACCACCGTGGTTTTGCTATCTGAGGAAGATTAGTTGAAGTTGCAAGAGTTGTGAACTTCCATGTCTGTTGTTATTGCTATTGTGCTTGAGCTGAAGACGATTGTTTCTTGTTGAAGCTGGATTCCTATTTTCGCTTGTTACTGCCATTAGAAGTGTTTGACGTAGCATCGTGCAGGGGTAGTTTATCCTACGCAACGGCCTGGTCAGTTAACTTGTAGGCCAACCTGATCGTGTCTTGAATCGTATTTGGTCGGGCAGAAGTGACCATACTTTGGATCCCCTGAACCAAACCATTGAGGCGCCTTTCAATCCTTATTTGAGGAGCGTTGATCATATTCGGGCATAAGGTGGAAAGCTCGTGGGCGCTAGTAGTATAAGCCTCTTCTTGGAATTTGTCATCTTCAAGTTCCAAAATTTCATCTCTTGTTTTTGCACCTCATCCCGAGAGCAGTATTTTTCTTTCAAGAGATTCTTGAAATCGTCCCATGAAGTTTGGTTAGCAATTTCCACACCCAACATTTGGACTTGGGTGTTCCACCATGTCAGCGCGGCTTGACCAAGTGTGCCGGTGGCACATTTTACGTGATTCATCGCCGGGTAGTTGCACATTTCAAAACCCAACTCTTCTTCTTGAACCAGAGAAGGAGTCCAACGACTCCTTCGGCCCCAGTAAACGGGTTAGGTTTGCAATCCATGAAGTACTTGTAAGTGCAAACCCCTTGACCTACAACAAATTTTAGATCAAGGCTTTATAATTTTTAACGAGTGTTACAATTAACAGGATTGACGGAACTTTAACATTAGAAATGACATGGTATTACTTACCTCGGAGCAGGTTGTGGATTATGATTGGCTTATGCATCAGCCACGTGCTGATTGATGAATGCGGCAAGCTCTGCCGGAGTTATAGTGATGGTGCCACAACCACTCCACGTCTAGATATTTTTAACAATAACGCCATACAGAAACAAGTAAATATTTAGCATATCAACTTCATTTAAGTATAAGCAACTAAAATAATTTTAGCACAACCACAACTTAATGTTCAAAAAATAATCTCTGATAAAAATAAATTGTAAGTACGTCTACAATCAATTAAACCAAATATCAAAATCCAAATATGCCAGTCGAATGGAAAACGACCCTTCCCATCTAGGTGCAAAGTACGTAGAAAGTCAGATAAGTGAATGAAATAAATGAAATAGATATCAACAAGACGCGACAGGCCAGCGTTATTCTCGGGCTCCTCTTCTGGTTCTTCCTCTGACTCTTTTTCAGGTTCTTCTTAAGCCTCCTCTTCAGGTTCTAGTGTTGCATTCATTGCGTTGATGTGACCTTCTATTTCTTCAATTTGCTGTATGTTTGCTATTATATCCTCCTTATCACCGGCCATGGGATTAGTCAGTGCTTCAACGCCTTCTACCAGGGAGTCATGACTCCTGAATACTTCCTTAAGTTGTTCCTTGATTGCTTTGTTCTCCTCCCCGACTTGCTTCAGCCCTTTCCTAAGCGCCATGTTATCATCCATGAGGTCTCTAATAAGCTTTCGCTCAGCATCTAAATAGGTTGTCAAAGCGGCTATGGCCTGCTCAGAAGAGCAAGGGAGAGGAGGCAAAGTAGGCTCAGGAAACATAGTAGGAGCAGATCTAGTCCGAGGTCGATGTTCAGAAGGAGGAGGAGTGTGCTCCTTATGAATCATTTGGGACATGTAATGTTTCGGAGGAATAAGAGGTAAAGCAAAAGGCTGATCATAATGCAACCTATCTTCCTCTGAAAGGATCATAGGCCACTCATCCAGATCAAAGGTTGAAGGTGGGGAATCATGGCGTATAGGCCTTTTCCCAATGATGAAGAAGGTGCGGAAGAAGAAGCCATCCTTCAATGTCTACATGCGTGTAACTATAGCAACATGCTATACTCTAAATGCGATGCAAATAAAATACAAATTTTTAGTTCACTATAACCATTGGCTCTGATACCAATTTGTCACACCCTTAATTTTCACAAATGGGTTTTACCGTTAGGCGTGTGACATACTAGGGTCTCAGCCGATAGTTACACCAACGACATGATAATTACAAAACATAGTTTTAATGTTAATCGAATAATACCAAAACATAACTTAACAATACGTTTCAAGAAAACATTTGCGAAAGTGAAATCAGTTATTAGCCAATGACTTTAAACAACGCAAAACACGCGCAACCCAAGTAATATTAATTTGCAAAAAACAATGTTTAACCGTTTAAATCAATTAATGATGCATGTAATGATGAAATGCTTCTAGACGTGCACACCTTGAGAACTTGAAAGAAACACACTAAAGTGTTAATATAGGGTTGGTGAGTTCATAAGTTTTGATAAACAGTAATAACTTAGAAATAATAGATCCAGTTTACAAAGTATATCAGTAGATAGCTAGTCTCCATAATAAGTTACATAGTGTATGAAGTTCGCAACCAAAACTAACAAATATAAGGATGCCTTAGCTTTGGTTACTGGACCATAATAACATAAATTAGGTAACTTAAACACCCATTTGACATGCAGTCTTGCTAGCGCGACTAGCCCGAGTGGGGTTTTGTCAAACCTAGTAAATCTACTAAGAATTACCTAGCTAAAGTACATAAATTAACGTTTGAAAGTGAGGTATTTAAATGATACAACACTAGTAAACAAGCGATAATACAATAATACTGATCTAGTGAAAAAACATTTAAAAAAGAACATATTTGTCTTCCCCAAAAGAGAGTATAAGAAAGTGGTGTGTAAACTCACCTTAAATAGCATCACAAATTAGTAAAAGCAAAGTGCAGATAATTAGGTTTCTCGATAACCTGAATTAACATTTAAGATCCAATTAATATTAATTATTAATTTTAGAACTGTATAGTTTTGTGTTTCCGACCCGATTGCAATGCAAGTCATCGATGTTTCCCCATTCACCAGCAACACACACCGAACACCAATTCACCTCATTTGCATAAACCCAATTATCACGTATATAAATAAAAAATACTCTTTGTAAGTTTTAATTAAATGACTTCTTATAATAAAGCTCATCGCTTAAAACACATAACCCACGTATCACAAATGAGTAACGACCTCGTGACCGGCTTATGATAAGTTATATACATATGAATCATACATCCCCCATAATATATATATATATATATATATATATGTGTGTGTGTGTGTGGGTGTGTGTGTGTGTGTGTGTGTGTGTGTAAGTTGAAAACCATGTTATAAATGAAAACCATGAAAACCAAGGGTTACATAAATGTAAGTACGTGTTACTAATTATACAACTAAGATTTACGTATATGTATGGGTTATGTATATGTCAATACGTGTTACCAAGTGTACAACCAAGAGTTATGTACATGTAGCTCCTACAAGTTACGTATACGTAAGTCTTTTTGTTATTATCGATGTTTCTTGGAGTTTATATGAAAAAATATATAATGACCTTGACAAATAAGGTTGAAGTTACTTAATATAATTTAAACAATTAGAAAGTTATATCAATTATAAATTATGTGATTGGGTATTGGTGGTTTTCACGGTTTTTAATTATAAATATGGTTTTCATTTGATCCCATATATATATATATATAGATAGAGAGAGAGATATAGAGAGAGAGAGAGAGAGAGAGAGAGAACATGATATCGAGACATAGAGAGAGAGATATACAGAGAGAGAGAGAGAGAGATAGAGAGAGAGAGACAGAGAGATAGAGAGACAGAGAGAGAGAGAGACAGAGAGAGAGAGAGAGGGAGAGAGAGACAGAGGGAGAGAGAGACAGAGAGAGAGAGAAGAGAGAGATGAGAGAGAGAGAGAGAGAGAGAGAGAGAGAGAGAGAGAGGAGAGAGAGAGAGACAGAGAGAGAGAGAGAGAGAGAGGAGAAGAGAGAGAAAGAGGATAGAGAGAGAGGGAGAGGGAGAGAGATGAGAGGAGAGATAGAGAGAGAAGAGAGAGAGAGAGAGAGAGAGAGAAGAGAGGGAGAGAGGAGAGAGGGAGAGAGAGGTAGAGAGAGACAGAGATAGAGATGAGAGAGAGATGGATAGATAGAGATAGAGAGAGAGATAGATAGAGAGATAGAGAGAGAGATAGATAGAGAGACATATATATATGATGTATAGATATATGTATAGATATATAAAATTATATATATATATATATATATATATAATATATATATATATATATATATATATATATATATATATTATATATATATATATATATATGATGGTAGTAGAGTAGTCGATCTGATCCCGCGTGCGGGCGGAGAGAAATGCCTATAGATGAGGTAGGCGAGGCTAGCTTGCCGGCAAAAGGCGGTTGTCTTTTGTTTGATGCTCTTAAAACCGACAGAATGACCCGGTAACGTTGCACTCCATCGGCTGATTTAGCAGCAGTAGCATCAGTGGCTTGGCTTTTTGGCTCAGTTGATTGTTGAAGAAGCGTCCGAAAGGAATCTTGGAAAATCGGCCTGAGAAGCGTCCAGCCGTGTAGGAAGACTCACCCTAGCCACTAAGATATCCCCTAAAAAGAAAGAAAAGAATGCTAAAGTCAAGACTAGTGAGATTAGCTTGGTGTACTTCTATCTGAAGATTGATAGAAAATTTCCTTGTCTTCGTTTAGTCCAGTCCAAAGTTTAGCGCAGCCATAGGACAATGGCATTTTCATTTTCTGAAAGATCCTGGCTTTCGTGCTTTGGTGGGTCTCCGAGATCCTTTCGATGACCTATGTTGTGTTGAAGGGATATCTATATAATCCGATCGATTGCGTAAAGGATTTTCACTAAAATTTGGATTTATATTCAAATTAAAAAGAAGTAAGTTGCTTGGGATAAACCAAGGGTTCTCTTTATATTGGATGATACCCAAGATCTGTATTTGTTTATAAACTCTCCTAGCTTCTCGCAAGCAGCAACCATCTATAGCGAGAGAGATCACTTGTATTTGTCGCCTACCTATGTCTAGAATAGCACGATAGAGGCCGTCATCTCAGCTCTCGCTATTTCAACCCAATCTAATGTAGCCCACAGCTCACCCCAAACCCTACCAGCTTTCCAGACCATTCAATCCCCGTCATTCCATTTTAGCTCACCTCCAACCGGAATGAAAGCAGCCTAAAAGCGGTTAGCTTCGCTTTCCTGAGAGGAATGGTTTCCAATGAACTACTCCCTTTACCAGTTGATGAATCCCACTCGAGGGAAAACACAGAGAGAGTAGTGAAGGGGCCTTTCCTCACCTCTATCTTTTTTTTATAGATCAGCAGCTCAAACGAAGTCACTCATTGCTTGCGTTAAGGACCTGCCCTTGATCCTAACCCTCGTAGTGAAGCTGTTGTACCAAAAAGAGCGGACCACAACTAGACCAGAGAAAACAGCAGCTTTCAGGCATCCTCTCATTGAGTAGGTCTTAGATAGAAGATGAGCCGTCTCTTATAGTACTCCAACTGCTGACCTATTCACTACCAAGATTGACTTGAGTATCCGCCTTCATGCTAAAGTAAAAAGTGAACCAACACTGGGATCTGATCATAGCCGCCATGAAGTGTTTGGATGCAAAGGTGATGGTTTTTAGATTCGGCAAACATGAGATGCGTCCTGCACGAAGTACATCGAATTTTGGAGATATCCCGTAACTACTTCGCTTTTTTGTTGGATCGCCAGCGCGAACACAGTGAACATTAGAAAACATAGTTGATTAAATCGAGGATATTATCCCCCACTACTAACAGGAAGTGTAAGGGCAGACCTCGTCCTACTTTCACTTTACTCTTTCCATTTCAATGCTAGCTTGATTGCAGGTAGAGGATCCGTTCCTGGACTTAGGTTAGGCAAGAAGGCTATGGTTAAAAACCACCAACATGTCAAGATCAAAATTAGAAAGGTAGATCATTTCCGTAACGCTTTCGCAGAAAGGTTCGGTCTTTGTGCTCTTCTCTTCTTCCTGACCCTGAAATGCGGGAAGGTGATGACTCAATGATTATTCGTTCGCCGGAATCAGAAGTAAAAATTTTGGTGAGCCAGGATCGAACTCTCCATGAGATTCATAGTTGCATTACTTATAGCTTCCTTGTTCGTAGACAAAGCGGATTCGGAATTGTCTTTTATTCCAAGGCCTTGATACCTCCACATATTATAGGTAACGTAGGAGACATCTCTATTTTTCCCCCTCATGGAGTAGCGTATTTCGAAAGAGGAAGACGGAGGGTAAGAAGCCATAGCAATATTACATTTTTAGCGAGCCGTACGAGGAGAAAACTTCTTATACAGTTCTAGGGGGAGTTCTTTTTCATCTACATCATCTGAAGTTAGGAGGATTGTAGAGTGACAAAGGAGCTACGAGGGAATGCCGAACGCATTGCAGACATGCCTTTGAATATGGGCCCTAATGTTGTGTTGGCAAAGCCAACTTCTTGGGTTTCGGGCGGAGAAAAGCGGATGTGGGGACTTGGGTCCGGGCGCAGCGTAGTTTAATCTCAAAGCCTCGCCAGAAGACGTTCCACCGATTCATTTTCAATTAGGCCTTGCTCTAGCCTCTTTAGGGGTTATTGTGGAGGGACTGGATCGGAAAAAAGAGTGATTCTAGTTGTAAGATATCTAATGAAACCGTCGCTGGAATTGAGATATTATTCAAAGAGAAAGATCTCAAATATCTGGAGTTTGTCTTTGTATATTATAGGGATGATTCGATTCGCAAGGACCATGATTGGGAATTTTTTGATCGTCTTTCTCTGTTGCAAAACTCGGAAAGTATTAAAGCACATTTCTTCCTCAAGCTGTCGATTGTGTCAGTCGAAAGCGCATACGGCGGATCAGCTTCCTCTACCTAGGTACGGATTGGATGCTCCTCCTGCTCGGGCAGGACTCTCTAGGGTGCAGCATTCTACTGCTTCGCCTAGCAGCACGACGCTTGTATTGCTCTCCCTTAGGGAGGCACAACCCCCTTGGTTGGGTCCCTCAAAAATAATGGAAGTCGGATTCGCTAACCTTTCGGCCGGAGTCATTCACACCAACTGATGCCTGACTTCTTCAGTCTCATGCTTCTATAAGTCTTCCCTCTCGCATCGATTTTGCATCAGATAATGAGCCCATGCGCAAACTTTCTCTTTTATTGTATTGGCGCCCGATAGGTAGGCTATTAGATTGAGTCGAAAGCCTACCCGAGATGATAGCTTCTTTTACTATTGCTTCTGAGTTCGTATCGCTACAATAAAAGAGGAAATTTCATTGCTAGTATCGACCTACTGAGGCAATGACCATGCACCTAAACTTTACATAAAAGTGCATATTGAAGGAGTCTTGGTCGATGGAGGGTATAGATTTCAAAGTGCCAATTTTTTCTTTCTCGGTGTGAATCATAGCTAGAAATTACATTCTTTGGGGAGCTTTAAAACACCTGGATATGAGCGATCAGATCGATGCTAGATTTTATAACTTACCCATCTTTTCCCCCGCAAGGTTCACACCGCGGAAAAGGTTAAACGTCGTCTCTGTCAAATAAGCTATGGTAATACCCAGTCAATCATGCTATCCTTACCTTCCAACCAATCGGCCAATCACGCTATCCTTACCTTTCAACCAACCCCTTCGATTCCGCTTCTGCAGCAATAGATGTAATAGGATTAGAATTCTTCCTCTTAGAGCTTTCCCTCATATTACAGTACTAGAGGCACGGAGGAAGCATTGAAAAAAAGCTATTTCAGGGACATTTGTGTTAGGTAGGCCCAGGGACCACTAATTAGTCGAATGAGCCCATCCCTCTGGCCTATCATTTGTTGGTCAATCCGGCTGGCGGCCGTGACTCGTATATGTACTTTCTATAGCAAGCACCCTAGCTTTCTCTGTCTCTGCCTTTCTTTCCTAGTCCTGAGTTTTTCTTCTTGACTATTGGTTGGGATTGGGTTTGACACTATTCAATACTAAATATCTACTCGTGGAGGGAGGGGAGGCAATAGATTCATCTTAGGCGGTAAGCGAAGGAACTGTAGGGCTTAGGGCAGCGAGAGGGCCTCGGATTTTCTTTTAGATGATGATAAACGATTTGAAAGCTGCGAATGCTTCTAATTCATTGAATCTGATTTTATAATCCAATTTATTTTTTATATATATAAAGCAGAGTGATGTCTTTATGACAATTCGTCAAGTCCGATCGAGAAACCTGCGCCCAAAGTGCTTACGTAGCCGTTCATCGTTTGGCTAAGATCCTTGATGACTGATTCATAAACCACTCTAGCTTTATTTCAGTCTTGTGTTAAATGTTCGCATAGCAACTCAGGTCCTAAAAACTTGATGCCTCACCCCCGCCCTACCTTGTAACGGAGACTCCGCACCACCCAGGGTGTGAGCCGCCCGAGAAGCAAGCTATTACAGCAAGCGGCTGGAGCAGTATGGAGCCGAGGAGCAAGGCGGTAGATAAGATAGAAGAAGGGAACAGCCCGCCCGCTTCCATATAACAATATCGTGGCAATGAAGACCTAAGTGAAGTGGTCATATTGGATCCTTGGGAACCATCACAAGTACGGCCGACATCTATTTATTTAAACAAGAATGTCGTGTCATCCAGCGGAGCCTAGAAGAAGATGACTCGCGCAGACAGCTGACTCCGCGTCCAGTAGACTCCTTGTTCCGCTCATCCCCTTCGTCAGCTCTTTGATCGGGATACCTCGATGTTCCTTTTCCATTTGCTTCCAATAGTTCGACCTATCCAGAAAAATTGTCGGCCTATGAATGTGGTTTCGCATAGCCCAAAGAAAAGAGAGTCCCCTTTATAGGGGTACTCTTGATGCGAAAGGATATGGATCTAGAAGCCGAGATCAAAGCGTTAGTTCAAGATAAGAGCCCTTACGAACCAAGGCTTCTAAAGTTGCCGAAAGGCATTATTGAAGGAAAGAGATGGCGGGTCGGTCAAGTGCATTCGCTATTCGATCGCGAAGAAGGACCAAAGGGATGCAGCCAGCTCTCCTTGAACAAAGAGATTCGGCAAGGCTTCGCCAGTTCCCATGACAGTTGGTGGTGGGAAAGTCGAAACAGTTGTTCTTTAAGCTGTCCCTGGGGAAGTTTAGAGGTAAGGGTGATTCCCATATTTTTATTGTTAATGTAATGAGCCTATCCTCTATTCTCTTTTCATACACTGAACGGCTTTGGATAAGCAAGAATACCGTATGTGATGTCGTTTACCTCATATTTTAATAAGATCTGTATGAGGCTTGATAGATTTGGAAGAAGCTTGGAGGACCGAACCCACGTATGTGGCAAAATACGAGGATGACTTGTGGCTAGGGGTGAAAGGCCAACCAAGATCGGATATAGCTGGTTTTCCGCGAAATCTATTTCAGTAGAGCGTATGGCCCTTCAGTAGTTGCCCTCCTCGCCCCATTCAATAGAAAGTTGAGTTACACGCCTTACTTGATAGGTGACCGGGAAAACAACTAGAATAAAGAAAAATCTGTCTACTTGTTAAGGCCTATCATTTGATTTGTAACAAAGCATCAGACCAAAAAGGGGAGCTCTGGCTTCTGCAAATGTGTTGTATTTAATCGATAGAATCAAGTCAAACAAAACAACCAAATCCAAATATAGGCTTCGTTTTACTTCTAAAGTTCATAGCTTCGTTCGTTCCCTCTTATAGATCGCTTTCTGTACACTCCTCTCATGTCGTGGATGGACTATTCCTTTCCTTAACAGTCGAGCTATTTCTTTCCTTTCAAGAAGCACGAGTGGAACGGTCAAACTGTTAAGTCAACAGGGTGAGAAGGTGTTCTTCCTTCATCCTCCATCCACACTACGAGGGCCGGCCGAAATATGTTTGGCTGTTCAATAGCCAATTCCATTTGGGTTCATTTTGGTATGCTGGGAAGATGAAGAGATGAACTTTGGAATTCAGTTACAAAGAAATTCAGCAAGAAGCTTTCGGGTTGGAAAGGTGCCCGCCCTATTAGGTAAAGCTGGTAAGGCCTTGTTTTTAATGAAATCCACTCTTCAAGCTTGCCTTTATTCCCTCCTTGTCTGGGGTCCCGAAAGGAATGGCTGCTAGGATTGAAGATGTATAAGCAAAAGGAAGTTGAGAAGCTTGTTGACTCAAGCACATGTAACAGTTTCGACGAGCGAATTGCAGCCTCAACCAGAGAGATCAACCTGCGCCTTTGATGTTAGGCCTGGGCGGAAAGTTTTCCGAAACCGAACTGAATGGAATTGTTACTTTCAAAAATGCTTTCTGAAAAGCTTTCAAATTTAGCAACCCCCTGTTTATTTTTTTCCTAGTTAAATGTGTGGAATAGCTAAAATAAAATATTAAGAAAATTGTAAAATCAAGCAAGAAAAACGAAAATTTTATTTTATTCTTCACGTCCAGGATTATGTTGCAACGTTTATTCAGGACCACAGGACGGGCTAGGGTCCCGTTGAATTATACCTACCTGGTCAATCCCACCACAGAGGTAGTTTTCTACCTATCGAACACATAGATGCCAAGCTCCTTTTCATTAAGATTTTAGGTGCATGGTCATTGCCTCAGCTCCAAGTGCTTGTGTCCCTTTCCATCTTCAGCCCCAAGCGCTTGGCTTTCCCCTCGGATATGAAGTTGTGGGTTTTGCCATCTTTCTCTTATAACGTTCTCAGAGGATACGGCGAAACCACTTTGTGTTTAGTGTTAGGGAAGGATCAGGTCTTTTCGAGAGATCTGAGCTACGCTCAACATCGTGGAGTTTTTTATCGTTCTCGAAATGGAAGCTCTGTACCAAGGGTAGAGGAGAAGAGAAGCAAGCCACCTTCCCAAGCTAATCAAATCATCTCTGTCAAAAATTGGTTTACATTGTGAAGAAGGAAGCTCATCCCCGCCCCGACTGTCAGCTGGTGGCTCTCTCTATCTCTCCTAAACAATCAAAGCCGTAGGCGGGTCTTCAAATAAAGGGGAGCACCTTGCTATCATGAAAACGCCAGTTGTTACCATAGTAGTTGCATGAATCAAAGCGGATACTGGAGCGGGACCCCCCATAGCATCGGGTGCAGGTCTCTCGTCGAAATGAGAAGCTAGCGAAACAACGGTTGGTGTGCAGTCAACTACGTCGAACCTCCGATCGACCGAGTTGGGCTGGGCGTCCATGTCACAGAACCTTTCTCTAGCCAAGAATCCCATTATCGAATCGAGGCGGATCCAATTCATTGGCAAATGAAAAATATACCGTTTTCACACTCAGAAAAACCTAGAAAAGAGGAAGAGTCACTAAGTCAAGAGCTAGGTAAGCAACCGAGAAGGAGAGGCTAAAAAAGGCAGGGGCTCTCCATCTCTAGGAAGATTGTGTCCAGGATCTAGTAATCTAAAGCCTTGCTTCTTCTGCTTCTGCTCTTCTGGCTGACAGTGTAGCCGATGATTAGCCTTTGTTGGCGGGGCTTGACTTTCCGACTAGTATCAGTGTACGGATACCAATCTCGATGTCTTCCCCTCCCTTTTTGAGGTTTTTTGATTGAGTCTCTCAACTGACTTACAACTTCCCTCCTCCCAACTATATTTGAAAATGAATTGGTTATCCATAAAGGGAGATCAATTTATTGTAGTTCCGCTTCTTTCTCTAAAAATAGGAAAGACTTGTCGGAAATAGTTTGTTTGCTTGGTCCGAGCAAGAAAGAAACGGGAATTCGGGGCATGAAAAAGGGCATTCTTTAGTAGAGTTGCTATAGGTCTTCCGGCACACTTAAAGCGGTTAGGAGGCTCAACTCCTCGCTTTACGTTAGCGGACCATAAGGAAGAGATTGAGAAATCTCACCCCTTCCTTCTTCAGCTTGAAAGACATCTCAGGAAAGAGCTACTTCAACCGAAGAAATTTATTTAGTAGCACTTATTTAAATAACCCGGTGACCTACCAATTGTAGAAGTAGGATTTTTGGCAAGCAATAAGCACTTAAATAATACAATTCAAGTGTACCATCTTCTTTCTCATTTCGAGGAAAAGGTGCGGAAGGAAAAGGAAACAACGAAGGGGAACAGTCATTGGGGATGCCCCATGCACTCACAGTGTCAGCTACAGAAGCTGAGCCTTCGACGGCGGCATGGAAGAAAGAAAGTAGTTTTGTTAGACAGTCGAGATTTTGAAACTATAGAAGACCATCTTCGCGAGAAAGGTCTCGATCCCTTCCCACCCCGGAACTAGAAGGTTAGATAAACCAGTCTGATGGTTGCCTCTCCCATCTTTGATATACAATATGTTGAAGCTATTGACTCTGAAATGTGAGTCTTCAATTAGCTGCTTTCATAAAAAGTCTCGAAATGAACAAAAAAAGGAAATTTAGGTTAGTGCGGGATAATAAATATCCACACTTTCTTATAGCTATAGCCGAGACTTCTGTTGATGGAAGGGGATAGACGTCGGTGCTGGAACTGCTACAATTGCTTTAGCTGGAGCTGCAGTCGGAGTTGGAAAGATATTCAGTTCATTGATCCATTCAGTAGCACGGAGTCCTAATTGGATAACGGCCGCAACAGGAAACTATGACCAATAGATCCGATGCGAACAATCAGTCGAAGGAGCGGAGCTTAGAGCCTTGACTTTCTATATTAGGCAAGCGCACTCACTCTAACGGTGTACCTTTTGCATGATGGGAAACCTCCGTAATATACAAGTCGAGTCTTATGTCGGTCATATAGAACAAGTCGAAGTGCAGTTCCTATTTCTCAGCTCAGAATAGAGCACCAGGCAAAGGAGTAGGAGCAGCCGCCCACTGATAGAATGGAAAAGGAAGGGCCAGCTTTTTTAGCCGACATCATCCATCCCATTTTTCACCTTGAATGGGTCAAAGCCAAAAAGATGATGAATAGAAGGAAAGGAGATCAGAAAAATAGGCGGACGACTTATAGTATAGGTCGGATGTTTCCGTGAGCAGTAAGCAGGGTGACTTCCAGATCAGGGATAATAAATAAAATAGAAACAAGATAAAATCTTATATCAAAACGAGAGATCTTTCTTCAAATTCTTGGTCTTGCAGGTTGGTGACCGATCAATCAGTCTCTACAATCAGATCCGGTCTGAAAGATGAGCTAGCTTTCTTTCATGATTCAGTTGCTATTTCTTCTTCATCTATTATCAATAAAGTCAAGCACTGGTGATCCATCCCTAGAGGAGCCGTATGAGGCAGAAGCTCCACGTACGATTTTGAAGCCGAGCCTTTCTAGCAATGGGGCCTAGGCGACTTGAAATTGTTAAGTCGTTCATAACTGTTTAGTTAAAGTGACTTTTCGTATTTAAGAAAGAATCTGAGGAAAGACCCCCACTACTAGCTCTACAGTAACCGTGGGGTCCTCGACGAATCAAATGATATTTCTGCTCCAATTTTTGTGTGCGTATGCGTGTGCGTGTGCACACACACGCGTACCCCTACAGTACGGCCTTCCAATCCCTCTCTTATCGAATGAATGAGCAGGTAAGTACATTCATCTTCCCCCTTGACTAAGCATGATTCCCCGGTCGATTGACCTATAAAAATAAAAGAGAAATCTTAATACTTCCTAATTAAGGGGACAGAGTGAGCCTATCTTATTACTAAAGCGCTATCTATGGGCATTCTTGCTCGTTAGCGCTTTAGTTTGATTGCAGCTAGCGCGCCCCTTTTCTTTCCACTTTCTCTTAGTCATTTTTCACTATGGGTTGGTTGCCCATATAATGCCTTTGCTTTGGCTTTGAAAGTCTTTCTGTTCCTGATTCAACTCCTTCATGCCATTGATTGATGCAAGTCTTTTTCCTTGTGTAAGAGATATTCCATCAAGTTTATAGAGACTGAAAGCTGCCTAAACTGGATCAATATTCAGGCAATCCCTTGCAGCTTTATCTCATTTCTACTTCTCGTGGGGCATTGCGATAGGAAGGAATGCCCAGTACTTTTTAGTTATTGTGAGAACCCAAGTACTCTCTTTCGGATTCAGGAAAGAACTCTCATAGCTTGACGTCATCCCCACCTTCTTCAGTATATCACTGGCAGTCCTTCGTGAGTGTGGCACCGTTTCATTTCCTTTTGCCGAAGTTCATTCAGTCGGTAAGCATCCAGTTAGCTCTTCATATTTCCTAGCCTATCTATCCCCACTATCTCCGAATTTTGTAAGTCGTAGGAAATCCTCCGTTGATATATAAGTAAGTTATTCCAGCTTGCTTGAAAACCTCGTTATTACAGAGCAGCATGACTTTCTTTCTTGAGTAAGGTAAGGGGTACGAAAACGTCCTCTTATCACAGCTTGAACGGGATTCAATACAACCCTCATTGCAAAGTTATCGAATGGACGGCCCTTCTGTGACTGCCATTCGTGACTAGGCAGATTATTTCCTTGAACCGGTATCCCCTCTAAACAGTATTTCCGGCACCAGGATTGACAGTGCCAAGATACTTTGATTTCTTATCTTTGTGATAACATGAGGAAGGCATGAAAACATGACTGGAGGGCTGTGGAATAGATGCCGAGGGTCCTGCAGTCGGTCCATGAACCCGATAAGAGGGCAACAATCCGTGAAAGAAAGAACTTCGCTAGCTTACCCCACGTAGCAGTCCTAGTAAATACCCTCTTTCGGCTGTGTGAGTAAAGATAGCCCTTAGTCCTCTCCTACGGCAGCAAGTTGATTGTTGCCCGAAATTCGTGATCCTGGCTCAGACGAGAGAAATAGGATATACTTCTCAAATGCAAGTGCAAGTCGAACGAGATACCTCTTGCAGTATTAATCACTCGTTCATCTGCCGAACCATCCCTGCCTTAGTCTTCCCTCTGTCTCTGTCTTCGCTCGCTTGGCTCGGCTCGGTATCCTCTCGGAAGAATACACACTCAAAATGAAGAAAATAGAATGAAATAGATTACCTTTCTCTCACTCAATAGATGTATCTGGTTTGATACAGTACAGTACAATACGAGACAACACCTCCGTCCCCGAAAACTTTCTTTTATTTGATGAAGCAGAAGCTTTAGGAGTTGAAAGAGCGGAACTTATAGATGAAGGGCAAAAAGGGCAAGCGCAGAGTCACTTCGTACCTTTCCCAAGCGTAGAAGAGGACTTCTTCTATCTCCGTTGGCTGGGCCACAGACCGCCTAATTGACACCAACGAGTAAAATCTCCTTGTGCTTCAGGCCCCCATAGTAATAATAAAGAATGTGCTAAACTATTAGCAGGAGTAGAGAGCTGCAAGACCAGATACCAGAGAATCAACCAAAACTGGGAAAACAACAGAAGAAGTCGGAATTCGTGGGGCCCGATGCCTTACAGAAAAAGATCGATGAACGATTAAGCGAGACTTTGCCTTAGAGACCAATGAAATGAGACCAAGAAAGCCCAGCGACCAAGCACTCCCGCCCCCAAAAGCGGAGACCGAAGAGGTCTCCGCTTTCCAGCTGCGGAAAGCTTCACTCCTTTCACTGAATGAAGACCAAGGAAAGAACTTCAAATGTTTAACCATTTAGCTATGGATGCTTAGCGGGGGTTGAGAGATCCCTTGTCGCCGACAAAGAAAAGAAGGTAGAACCAATGGGCCCTTAGTCCGCCCCTTATGTAGTACATAGAGGCGTCGCGAAGGAGTGAAGAATGCCCCTTTCCTCCCCTTAGTCCATAGGAAGAACTGGACGACCAAATACAAGCACTGACTTCCAAAAATAGATAGCCTGCCTCTCTCTCCTTTCTTGCAGCTTACGAACCCCCCCGAAAACAAGATTTACGCAGAAAGGTAGCGAACTCTTTTTGCTCAATAGCTAAATAAAGATAAACCAAACTACCCGAAGAGGAATGAAAGCTTCAAATCGAGTTCTCTCTAGTAAAGAGTTTAAGACAGATCGCTTCCCTCAGTCAGCGGGGGCCTAGTCGATGTAGGCCCTCAACGGCGGGCAGACCGGCCGAAGGAGTAGTTCACTTACCTGTGACGGTCTTTTCAGTCTTCGAAAGAAGGAGCGAAGCAAAGTCATGCAAACCAAGCAGCAGCAGCGTATTCAGGCTCCTTCTATAGATGGTGAGCTGATCAAAGAGCAGATTCACAAGCATCGGAAAAAGTTAAGGTCTTAAAAACTTCATAGAATTCATGATCGGCCATTCCATTTGTGCTTTCAGCAAGTAGGCGACGTGAATCTATTTCTATGCTTCAATCGGATACCAATTGCTTGGATGCGTTTTAAGCCTCGAGATGACTTGCAGAAAAAAAGCTTTCTAGGTTTGTCTTCTGTCTCCGTAACAAATGGTCCATTTATTGGGGACAAAGGTCAGTTCTATAAGGCAAGAAAGCAAGATCAGAAGAAGGAGCAATGCAGAATAACTAAGCATGACAAGGAGAGGATAGCTAGACTTTCAAAGACAGTATCAATGGCAAGGAGACTAATCCCGATATTCTTTCCCTAGCAATTGGAGGATTTCGACACAAAAGCCTATCCAGCTTGGCTTCGCTATCGCTCATGACTTGTATTGTAGTCATCCCGGAATGCCTCTGTACTCTTTCTAATGCTAATGTCTTATTCCTTCATTTCTTTTTTCTTTGAGTTGTGGTAGCTTCCGCGCCAGCAAGATAGGGCTCAGCCAAAGCAATACTAAGCGAGAAAAGCCCTTTCTATCTTCTTAGTCATAGTCAGCTAGTCGTCAGAAGCGAACTTCCAGGCCGGGAAGGAGCCAAAAAGGGTGAGCACCCCTGCGCGAGCCTTATTGATAACTAAAGCAAGAAGGGTTGGTCACGACTACTACAAAAAACTCCAATGAAGATGAATATTTCACATGGAGGAGTGTGCATCTTTATATTGGGTGTTCTTCTGTCGTGCGAATCGACTCTTTACAAGAGTACGTTATAAGATAAGTAAGGGCGAGAGGAAAGAGACAACAACTGTTTACTAGCAAGCATTGAAAGCAGATGCCAGAATGACTCTTTGAACTGAACGACGTAATAAATAAAGAAACTAGCCGCCAGTGTCTTCCTCTTTTTGCAAAAGCCATTGATTTATTATGTTATAGGAATCTCCTCACTTTGAGTTACTGCCCCGAAGTACTAGACCAGCTCCTGTTGAAGAATAAGGCTTTTGAGCTGCCTGAGCATTGAATTTGGAACACAGGCCAAACGAAGTCGTACTGAGGACCCTAAGTACTGTCAAATCGGTACGTCACGCGCGTTTCCGCTAAGAAGAAGAAGGTTTGGATACAAGACTTTACTTGTCACACCCCAACCTTGACGGCGGAAACGTCGAGGAGTGAGAGTTAAGATCGTTCATAGCCACATAACGCTATTATTAAATCCAAATATATTATTCATAAGTTTCAAAGGTACATTACAAACATAAGTCTCAAATTACGAAGACATAATAAGAAATATAACAAGCTCATTCATTTAATTAACTAGGTCCATTCCTAGGTGTGAACAATTTCAAAAGTGGCGATCAAGCTTGAGTATTTCCTGAAACATATTATAAACAAAAGGTCAACATAATGTTGGTGAGATTTCCATAGTTTTCAATACATAAGTATATAAAAGATGGCAATTCATGTTGTAGGTTAGAGAACAAAGTAAACTAGGGATGTAAGACAGAATGCACAATCAAACCTCGACAAAGTTTTACAAGTCTCAAACGTTTACAAGTATATACGATTAGCTAAGTGTACTTGGATCAACCAAGCAGGCTTTTTTGGCCCATAGATCTATGACTTTGCTAGGCTAGCAATAGTTAATGATTGTACATATATTCAACATTACATGGTTGCCACAAAGTTCAACTAACCACAACATACAGGTAAAATGCCATAAGTTTACAAGAATCAAAAATGTTTACAAGTGCAAAGTTTATAATGTAACATGTTTCACCCCAAAGTGTAAAAATATAGAAAGGGGTATAGAAATACTCACTTGATCAAATAAGTATAGAATGACGATTAAAAAGAAATGTAATAAGCAGAGATCCAATGTAGTTCTTCAAAAGGCACCTAAAATTATATATATATTTACAAGGTTAAAGTTTAATAATAAGTTTAACGTTTTAACGAGCACTAGGGTTTTAAGTGGAATTTGGGGGTTTTAATATTTAATCAAATAAAAATGGGATATTTGATTATGTCTTAATTCAATGAAAAATACTATTTACTTATTTTACTATTAAGAAACAAAAAGAAACTATTTAAAATAAAGTTTAAGTATAGTTTAAATAAACTTTTATTATTTATTTAATCGAACCATCATTTA
>CM046031.1:13313184-13320684 GCA_025215565.1 Flaveria ramosissima | reverse complement strand
TAATTAACGTAAAAATACAGGATGTTACAGTCTCCCCAACTTAAAAAAATTTCGTCTTGAAATTAAGAATGAAACTTAAACGAACATGAAACTTATAATGAAAGATAAGTGTACTAACGGACTGTGGTTGACGTTTGATTACGGGTGAGACGCTTCACTTTGCGAATTATGGATATTTACACGATGCATCCAAATTTGAACTCTTCCAGTGGAATGCGAAAGTTATCATTGGCAACCAACTCTTTGAGTTTTGAGACATGAAACGTTAGAAAACGATGATGAGTTCCTGAGGTATATTAGACTTATAAGTCACACTTCTCCCATCATCTGGAATGAAATTGTGTAATAAAGTGATGTCTTGAAGCCAAATAAGAAAGAAATAACAATATCCCGTAATTGTATGAAAGTTTGACCGTCGGAATTTAAGAATCCCAAGTGCCACTATATAATGACACAAGCTTTACGCATATCTGGTGAATACGTATTGCTCCTCCGGTTAAACCGTGGGTTAAGAATGATACGATATGCCGAGATTTTGAGCTGCGTTCTCAAAGATGATTAGAGGCATTGCTAATAACAGAAAGTGAATCGATCATCAGAATTAACGATCGATGTTTAACGACACACCACGATAACCGACTATTTGAGGTAAGTACGAGTCAATTTCTCGACTCGTTATCTCACATGAGTCAATATGAAATGCGTGGAAGTAGCCAATCGGTCAATAATGCACCAAATGACATCCAGAAATACAAGGCAATTTGAACATACCAAGCTACGTCAACATTTCCTTTATGCCGAACCATGAATACCAATCGCGGAAATTCATGATCCTTTTTGTCCACATCGGAATGAATGTAATAGCAAGTCTTGTGAGTCGCAATCAAGATAGAGATTTAGATATTTTCAAGATTAAGAGTTCAAGGTTAACCAAAATAATGAGAATTGCATTATTAATTATGGGTAAAGAGTTAAACAAAGACGTCGTTCATGATCGGATTGGAATTTAAATAATTCAGAATATCAACGATAAAGGCAATGGCAAATAGTTTTCCAGGTACGGCTTGTACACGCGGTTCATCAAACCCATGAACACAACCATACATTGTTATAACCAGAAAGGCATGGCATAAATTTATAATAACTTTATATTGTACAAAAGATTGTTTTAGAAGTGTTATCATCGTGCAATTAGGTTTTAATGATAACTCAGAATGAAGGTCGATAAAAAGTTTCCATAAAGCTAGATCAAACGTCAAAATGAAACATAAAAGCGTGAGAGAAGAAATCGATTTAAAATTTAAATGTTCCAGGCTTGGAACTAGGGTTACCCTAAAGTAACAACGACCCCTTTTGAGTTCAAGATTCATGCTTTAGCTTGACTGGCTGGAACACTATCGTTCAATTGAAGTCTTAAAACCTTGGTAAGTTTGAGATCAAGGAATGGGAATACTCACCAAGATGTGGTTATCACTCCTAGCTTGGTGGTGTATTTTCCAAAGTATGACTCTTAACTACCAAACGAAAGCTTGATCCTAACTCATTGTTGAGGATCCACAAGAATAAAATGAGGT
Organism: Flaveria ramosissima; assembly: GCA_025215565.1. Lineage (NCBI taxonomy): Eukaryota > Viridiplantae > Streptophyta > Magnoliopsida > Asterales > Asteraceae > Flaveria > Flaveria ramosissima. The sequence continues at coordinate 13,319,110 of CM046031.1, read as the reverse complement.
AACTTACCATTAAGGTAAGGATAATCACTCATATCTCAACAGTGAAGTTTTATAGAAACAAAATATAGCAAAATGAAAAGTTTTATCAAAGAACGGAATTCACTCCTACTTTGATGGGGTCATTTCATTTGAGGAAAAATACCTTTCATAAAATTTTTAAACGGGTGATATTATCATCAAGGTATGGATTTCACGCCTATCTTGATGATTGAATGTCATAATAACAAGAAAACAATCGAGAACTGACCTTTATCACCAAAGTACGGGGTTCAATCCTATTTTGGTAGGGTCATTTTATTCGTGAAATACGAGTTCCAAAGAAAAATGATTGAAATCTGTCCTCAAAACAAGGAAATCACCCCGATTCAAAGGATGGGATTTCATAAAACACACAATACAAAAATTGAAAACCATCATCAAGATACAAAATTTTACTCCTATTTTAAGGAGGTAATTCCATTTGTAAAATACGAATTCATAAAAAACAAAAAGAAGGAAATAGTCATCAAGGTATGAGGTTCACTTCTGGCTTGACGATAAGATTTCATAAGAACAATGATAGCGAATGGAAAGTCATCACCAAAGTAAGGGAGTCACCCCTGTTTTGATGAGATAGAATCATTTAGGGGATACGAGTGTCCTTAGTCATAGGTTGACTTGCGGACTCTTGCATTGCCTACGATGCAAAACGGTTTGAAGTTTTTATAAAGCTCGACTTGGCAAATGAAGAGAATATCAGCTAGAAATTCAGGAACTTCAAATTACAACAATGTAACATTAACGGGAAAAGGAAATCATGATTGCTACGATTAAGGTTAAAGTTGGGATAACGGAGTTAATTGTGTTAGGTTCTCATATCTTGAATGGTTTAAGTCAGGAAAACAAGATCAATGACGGAAATGATTCAACACAATAATGAGATGTAAACGTTCGGTTCAAAATAAAAAGGGAAATGCATTGATTTCTCAAAGTGCTACGTCAACCACCACTTTACGGTAGACACGCGTACCTATAAGCGAACACTCATCTCATGAGTTCCAGGTCAGATAAAAGGATCCAACGGTCGAATCAGATTTATGTGTATACCTTGCCTAGACAAGGTATCCCGGGATGCAAGTATTCCACCTTTCGGCATTGCATGATTTCAGTTATGGGACACACTTTAAGGACATTTGAAAAACCTAAGTAACAATTTTAAGTTTTAAAAACCCATTCGGTTGAGACGACCAATATCTTTGGGTATATTAAGATCCATGTACACGTTGGTCAAAGTATGAAGATAGTTACATAATGCGCACAACGTATAACGTTGTTTAAACGTAGGAATTGAGGAGTATAACGAGATCATTATTAACGGGAACATTCTGTAAGATAGGAATGAGAAGATATTAGAGTTTCATTGATAAACCAGTCCAAGGAATCAAGGATTTTTGATATTTTAAATATAAACTGGATGGTTCCATTTAGTAATGCATTACCATTTGAAAATGTTGACACGTCAAGGTAAATTGATCCATTTGCCTTAGAAACTTGTGTATGTTGACCATAGTTAATCACTTATCCTAGAGATCCCCAGGTAAGCATAACTAGTCCCGTAGGATTTATACAATATGCTTACCTTAGCCCGAAAGCCTTTTGCCAAGAAATCCAGAATACAGGTGTCTATGTGTCACACAAATTCTTAGATTCATGAAATCAAAACCTTGATGAGAATTTCATAGATTAGACATAGAGTCTAAGGAATTAAACTCATGATGATAAGTGTCACACCCCCGCTAAAAGCGGAAACACGGGGATGTAACGAGACCGGGATCGTCATAACACATGGTAAGCGATAGAGAGCAATATAAATAAATGATGACATGCGTGTCATGACGACACCCGACGACAAGGGGACTTGTGTCGTGTTTAGTCAATGTCCACAACACATAGCCATAAGCATCATGATAATGATAACACATATACACATATGATGAAAATGTAAATGTTAATTCCCACAACCCGGGAACAAGTTTCAAAAGATGATAATTGTTTACATGCGATAACATTGTTCAAAAAGATTGTTTAACAAAACATGAGCTAAGTCCCAAAAATGCATCCTAGGGTCTCCACTAAGGCAGCACACCTAGATTCCTGGACTTGCATGATCACCTGAAAAGATATGCTTAAAACGGTCAACATAATTGTTGGTGAGCTCGCAGGTTTATGTAATAAAAATGTAAGTGATGCTGTAATAAATAAGCGCGTCGGAATACCGTGAATACAGTTATTACACAAGTAAATATCACATGACATGAGCTTTGCAACCAAACCTAGCGACGTACACAAAGAAATTGTCGGCATATATTCACCCAAGGGCCCGTTCCTGGCCACTGATGGTACCAACTGTATACCATCGAACGAGGGTGGGGGAACCCAAGTAGTAGTACTACCAATACCTAACCGTCGGTTCCCACACTGGAATTAAATAGTTGCAAAGATAGAACCACACAGCAGACCCAAGCATGTATCAAATAGTACTTGCAACACAGTATCACGTTGATTCCTTGTATGTAAAATGTATGTAAGTTGTACAGCATAAAAATTGTGTAAGCATACTTTCCCCCAATTTGTAAATGATTGAAATATTGTATAAGCGTAAAAAGGGGCCACGAAACTCACTTGTTAGGTGGTAAGTATGTATGATCGATGTATCCCAAATGTTGAATGCAAATAAACAGTCAAACACCTATTGACAGTTATTGTATAGCATTAATGATATGATATATGTATAAGCGCGCAATAATGATGGGTCGGTTCGGGTCGTATCGGATGGGTCACGCACAACACACACAGACTGACACACGTACTAGACCTTATGTAGATCCAAGTACAAGACATTGTTGCCACTAACGATGATGTTTGTTTAAGTAAAAGTATTGTTGTTATCGAAGAAACATTGAATAAGTGTCAATAGTTATAAGTCGATTTGGTCGTTGTAAAAGCGTTAGTTTAATTTGCTCAAAATAGTTTCTGTGCCCTTTCTCGTGTGACTTTAATTTTCGTGGCCAAACAATGGCATTATTGTGTTAGTGTTACCTCGACACCACACGACATACTCACGCCACGCACAAGGGTCAAACACAAACATTTCAGTCGCATAACAAGGCCAGACGCACGACTCAACCTCCATTCGTGCGAATCAACCTCAATCGTGCGAATCAGCTTCATTCGTACGATTGAGCCTTCATTCGTATGATTGGCCTTCAGTCGTACCACACAACACCCAATCGCATGACTCAACTTCCAGCGCACGAATCAACCTTCAATCGTGAGAATTAGCTACTTTCTTACGACTGAACCTTCATTCGTGCGATTGGACCCTAGTCGTGCGAATCACATTCATTCGCACACATTCAGTCGGTCACCTGACTCAATCGCACACAACACTCAATCGCATGACTCATTCGCATACACTCATTCGCACGCATGACTCAATCGCACACAGACACTCAGTCGCACAACTCAGTCGCACGACATGCCTAGTCGCACAACTCAGTCGCGCGATTGACTCAGACGCATGATCCAGTCGCAGACCCACTCAGTCGCACGGCTCAATCGCATGGATGACCCAGTCGCCTGATCTGCAGAATCGCGATGTGGTCGGGAGGAGCAGCCCCGAGCTACTCTAAACACGGGTTTTTACACCACAAGGACCTCCAGAAACACTCAAACAAACATACACAAGCATAAAACACAAGCAAAGAGACCTCACACGCACCCATCGACCTTGTGTGTCGGGTTGACCCGAACACCCGAAACCCTAGTTTGGACAGCGTGAAAAGGCTCAAAAATGGACAACCAAAGACAACTACCTGCTAAGGAGGGGTAGTCTATGAGGTAGACGGTGTCAAGACGAAGAAAACGAGACCTCTCGGGTCGGATTTGGTGCTAAGATGGTGTTTTTGTGTGAAGAGGAGATGAAGATGAAGAAGATGGTGATAATGAAGATTAGGGCTGGAAAAGGGGTATTTATACCCAGCCCAAGTTTACAAAATTACAAGTTTAGTCCCTGCACTTAACCCCCGAGTTTTCAAAATTTGTTCGGTTGAAAAAAGACTTTATTAGAGTTTTTTTTAATTGTAAAGTTCATTTAATGTTGTCATGACTTAAGAAATGGTTATATTAAAACATTTATTATATTATAAATGATATATTTAACGTTTTCAAAAATGAAAGTTTAAAAGTCTTTTAAGGTCATCACACACGGTTTTTAACGAATGCACACACAACGATAATATTGCACACATGATATCCAATAAAAAGTCAAATAATGATGAGGAATGACAAATACAGAATAGATGACGGCAAACACGTCGATTGACGGACCTTAGAGTGACGGATGTCACAATAAGTGTAGATTCTACATGTTCGAGGATAAGTTAGAAAGCTTCATTTGCGGGGAGAATCAAAGAGTCAAGTTAAGTTAGGGAGAAAGTAACAAAGTTTAAACCAATTAAAGGCAAACCTATGAAAGGCATCAGTGCACATAAGTATGCTTGAGCATTAGTGCATGCAAAAAATATATTTACCAAGAATAATTACTATATTCATAAGGTTCATGCATAAACTATAGTCTAGGTCACCATTTATAAGAACCCTAAATCCTATAGTACAAGAATAATACTATTATTCTATAAGGTTCATGCATAAACTATAGTCTAGGTCACCATTTCTAATAACCTAAATCCCTATAGTTACGGGCTGTGATACCAATCTGTCACACCCCAACCTTGACGGCGGAAACATCGAGGAGTGAGAGTTAAGATCGTTCACAGCCACATAACGCTATTATTAAATCCAAATATATTATTCATAAGTTTCAAAGGTACATTACAAACATAAGTCTCAAATTAAGAAGACATAATAAGAAATATAACAAGCTCATTCATTTAATTAACTAGGTCCATTCCTAGGTGTGAACAACTTCAAAAGTGGCGATCAAGCTTGAGTATTTCCTGAAACATGTTAAAAATAAAACGTCAACATAATGTTGGTGAGATTTCTATAGTTTTCAATAAATAAGTATATAAAAGATGGCAACTCATGTTGTAGGTTAGAGAACAAAGTGAACTAGGAGTGTAAGACAGAATGCACAATCAAACCTCGACAAAGTTTACAAGTCTTAAAATGATTAGCTAAGGGTACTTGGATCAACCAAGCAGGCTTGTCTGACCCATAGATCTGTGACTTCGCTAGGCTAGGAATAGTTAATGATTGTACATATATTCGACATTACATGGTAGCCACAAAGTTCAACTAACCACAACATACAGGTGAAATGCCATAAGTTTACAAGAATCAAACGTGTTTACAAGTGCAAAGTTTATAATGTAACTTGTTTCACCCCAAAGTGTAAAAATATAAAAAGTGGTATAGAAATATTCACTTGATCAAATAAGTATAGAATGACGATTAAAAAGAAATGTAGTAAGCAGTGATCCAATGTAGTTCTTCACAAGGCACCTAAAATTATATATATTTACAAGGTTAAAGTTTATAATAAGTTAACGTTTTAACGAGCACTAGGGTTTTAAGTGGAATTTGGGTTTTTTTAATATTTAATCAAATAAAATGGGATATTTGATTATGGCTTAATCAATGATGAAATATACTATTTACTCATTTTACTATTAAAAAAAAACTATTAAAATAAAGTTTAAGTAGAGTTAAATAAACTTTTATTATTTTTTAATCGAACCATCATTTAAAGAATAAATATAATGATATATTTGAGCTAATAATAATTTGGTGATTAAGACATTATTTAAAGTCTATTTATAAGATCATAAACTAAATATTTTTGTCTAAAAAATTTAATAAAAGTATTAAAATGTTTTCATGAAATAAATTGCAGAAAATAATATAGTGTCTCAAAAAAAATAAC
>CM046031.1:13088184-13308184 GCA_025215565.1 Flaveria ramosissima | reverse complement strand
TGCGTGTGGTCCATTCGCATGGGCCATCCGCATGAGAACTTCATTAAGTTAAGTTTGAATGTTTTAATTAATATAACATAATGTGCACTCATTCAAACAATCATAAACCCAATCAATTCAATCACAACTCATTAATGAAATATTAAACATTACAAGTAACAACCAATTCATATCATTTCATTAATCGATTACAATTACATCATAATCAGACAGACAAGTTCATTACATTACAAATCATGATCTAGGGACATACATGTATCAACAAACTCCCCCTTGGACCTAGATCTATCTATTCTCTTGTCTTCTGCATCACCTCCTTATACTTCTTGTACTTCTCCTCTTTAGTGACTCCTGCGTGTATCTCAAAAGCAAAGCAGAGTCTTATGACATTTTGGAATTGGAGGGCTTGTACAATATCTTGCGTGTCATAGAATAGTGGCCACTTGTATAATGTGTAGACATCATTAGCAGACAAGTTGGTTAGCCACATTGGGTCGAATACCCTGATAGTATCCATTTGTCCCTCTTTATTCAACACTATGACAGCTTCAGCGGTTCTCCAATCATAGTACCACCATTTGAAGTGGGGAGTGAAGTCCTGTGGCATTTCCCTGAGAGGGATTCTCGACATTGTTCTCGGGGGACTCCACTTCAGCACTATCTTTGGCTTTCCAGTTATGGGATCAACTTCAGAACGTCTGATATACCTCGTAGGTTGTTGAGGTTTGAAGTTGACCCACCTGGTGTGGTACTCTTTCCTCAGGGCAGCCTCAAACCAGCCTGACATCTTTCTCGGGTCAGCATACAGCAGCTTTAGTTTAGCCAGCTGGTTGAGCTCAAAACCAGGTAGAGTCTTCAGATCATGTGGGAACCTGAAGTACTCTATGCCCTGCTCCCTCTTAACTGCATAAGCGTTAAGGTCTTCAAAATAAGCCCAAGAGATAATCCTGCCCGACACCTTATGGTGTTTCTTGACTCTGTAGAGCTTGGTGTAGGCATCTCTCTTTGGTGCAGCACGCTGGGCTCTTACTTCTTCAAAACAGGCAGCCCATTCAGCCTTGCGAATATCTACGTCTGCATTGGAGGCTTGGGCTGTTCCTTCAGTCTTTTCTGCTTCTTGCTCCATCTTGTCAAGTACCTCAAAAGTATCACTGACTAGGGATTCACCCAGATTGGGGACCACATTTCCCTCGGCGTCAGCGTACTGAGGATACTCTTCTGCAGTAATGTCTTCAACCTCAACTTCATCAATGTCATTCAGTTCCTCATCACTGGTTGAATCAACTGTTGGAGCGTCCTTCACTATTTCATCGGGATTGAGTTTGAACATTTCTGCTATTTGCTCATCAGACAGGTCATGAATTATCTCCCCTTCTTCAGGGGTATAACTCACAGACCGTCTTACTATCCCTTGTAGGTCAAGAATCATGGTTAACTGAGTCTTGACCATTTGAAGGGGAGCAAAGTCAAACTCATCCCTTTGAAAGTTTGGATCTGTTTGATATAAACATTCAACACATAAATCATTAGTAATTAATCAAACAGACATACATTAACTTAATATATATAAACATTTAATACACTTGTTTTTCATTACATGATTCAAGTACAAATAAATAAATACATAAAACGTCTAATCAGTACTTTTGTCTTGAATCTGTGGAGTGTCGCTCGGAGGAGCAGAAGTAGTGGATGACTGGTCTTGTCGACGTTTGGATCTCCGCTCTTGACCTGAAGCAGAGGCCGATGCAGCCGCATCCCCTCCTTCTGCCTCGTCATCATCATCATGTCCTTCTGTCCTATCTTCTTCAGTCTCCTCATCATCATCATCTTCCTCATCATCATCCTCATCTTCATCATCATCATCTCCATCATCCCCGTCACCTTCCTTTAGCTTCAGGGGCTCATCCTTCGACCCCTTCAGCCTCAGCATGATAGTCTTGTTGGTCGTCTCCAACTCCTCAATACGTTTGACGGACTGAGCCTGAATGTCTTGGAGTTGGGACACCTCAACTCTCTGCTGGTCTATGACCCGAGCCTGCTCTGCCAGTTGCTGAGATTGGGCAGCAGCCAGGTCGGTCAGCTGGCGGATCTGCGCCGCCTTCTCCTCGTCGCAGCAAGCAGACGCATCACCATACGGTTTAGCGCTGAGAGCTGCTCCTCTACCCCGATGTGAGGTAGAGTGAATCCATGAGCATGTGAGGGCTGGGCTGACGGTCCAGCCTGATGTGTGGTGGTGGTGGCAGTGGCCGTGGTGAATATGGGTCGGTGAGCTGATGGTGGTGAAGTAGGGGTGAATGGTCTGGTGATGGATGGGATAGCTACAGTGGTGGTAGGTAAAGTGGTGGATGTGGTAGTAGGAGTAGTGGCTGTGGTGGCTGTGGTGATGGGTGGTATGTCAGTAGTGGTGGTAGTGGTGGCTGTGGTGGTAGTCACGAAGGTCAAACGACGCTTCTTCTTCTTCAACCCATGTGGTTGAGCCATCCGCTTCCTCCTAGTCCCGGAGGAAGTAGATGCTCCCCCTGCAGCTCTGCTAACTGACCCCGGAACGTAGTTAGGGTCAGTATCTCTCTCCGAGGAGTCCCTTGGGTGCTCACCAACCACCTTAAGCCCGTGGTCTGTGGGAACTACTTTGCTTCCCACAGTCCTGGTGAGGGGCTCCTCGTCTGACTCCTCCTCCTCGATATCACCAGCGACAAACTCTTGATGGAAACCGGCCATCTCTGCGACCTCTCCGGCAGTGGCTGACCCCGGGGGAATAACGTCTGTATCTGTGCCTCTAGATGGGGCAGGCATGTCATCCCCGGCGTCGCCGCTATCATCATCATCAGAGTCAGTCTCTGGTATAGCAATATGCTCCACATCTGAGTCACTGTCCTCGTGGCGCCACTTCCTCTTTGCTGGCGCCACATAATCAGCCCGGGCCAGATGCCCAAACAACCTCCTGACAGGGGGCTTCACCTGCTTCCCCCTGTATACCTTCATCCGGCCAAGAGTCGTGTCGTCCATGACCTCGAGAATAACAGCGTCCTCCTTCTCCTTCGGCAGGGAGGGAAGCTTCTGATCAATGATCATCTGTAGAAATCTAGGGTACATACAGAAGCCTTCCTTCCCCTTCCCCTCGAGGTTCTCCACCAAGTAACTGAATATCATCCTGGAGAAGCTGAACGGGTGGTTCAGCACCAACGCTGCATAAGCGTTCTGGATCTGGTCAGAGAGCTCGTCAAAACCTCCCTTCCGTGATGCTATACACTTCAGCAGCACGTGCGCAAGGTACTTAAACTGGGGACAGAGGTTACTCTTGTTGAGTACCCCGGCATTGATGTCCCCAGAGTACTTGGCTCTCATGAAGCATCCACGGACCGTGAGGGGGTGTAGACGTGTGGGACACTCAGCATCGTCTCCAAACTGTAGAACTATCCTCAGATCCTCCTCAGAAATAGTGATAGCCTCACCAAAAATCGAGCTCCTGATGCAATGAGGCTCGGTGGATCTGTCTACAGATGCGCCTTCCCAGAAGGCCTGCTGCACTGATCTGTACGGTGTGCAGGGAGTAGATATAGCATGAGCGATCCTGGATCTCTGTAGAAAAGTAATAATGCCAGCGAAGTCGGCTGCATTCCTGGATGTCAAGTCCAGGTGAGCACATATGTTGTGCTTGGTGCTCATATTCCATCTACTCGCCATCTGTAACACATAATAACATAAACGTTAGTTTCGTTGGCTAAGAGTATAAAGCAACACTTAAACTTTGAATAAAAAGTATCTGTCATGCGATTGAGGTTGTACGACTGAAGACAGTCGTGCGACTGAATCGTGCGATTGAGGTTCAGACGTGCGATTGACCTCATACGCACGACTGAGTGTGCGACTGGACTCATGCGCATGTACTCTTGTGCGGTTACACCAGTCGTGCGACTGAGTCTCATTCGCATGGTTCAGTCGTGCGATTAAGTGATTCGCACCCTTCAGTCGTGCGACTGAAGTTCATCCGGACGACCAGTCGTCTGTCTCATGTGTTCAGTCGTCCAAAGATCGAATCTACGCAGAATAAGTCTTATCACTCAATTAACCGGTTCTTTAGTGTCGCCTTCTCTTCCCTAACAACCTATTTTACTCAATTTTAACATATTACTTAGTTTTAATAGGTTATTAGGGTTTGACAGTCGCGGTTCGCACTTCACAGTCGTTTTAATCCAATTAGGGTTCCAATCTTCTGATTTTGATGGAATGACTTCAAAGTACCTGTATGATGATAGCGAACGTCAGTACACAGAATCAACAAGAAAATCAAGCAAATAAAATTTTGGCAGAGTAACGGTACGATATGCGAATTAGGGGCGATTTGAGAATGAGGAGTCTCTGCGACCGACTCCACCTCTATTTATATCCACCCTAGATCCAATCGTGCGACTGAGTTCATTCGCACCTTTCAGTCGTGCGAGTGGGACTCAGTCGTGCGATTGGGTCAGTCGCCCTTCTCCAGTCGTCCGACTGAAGTTCAGTCGTGCGACTGACTCACTCGTTCGCACTTAAGCCTCCGATTGGACTAATCGTATGATCCATTCGTGCGAATGGACTTCATTCGTATGGTTAGTTCATACGTATGGTCCATTCGTGCGAATGGGTCATACTTAGTTAATTTTTCTGCTATTTTACCAATTTACCTTTAGACTCTTTTAAATTAACGTTATGACCTTTTGATCATCTCAGACATGATCCTTTTATCTTGAAAACACTTTGATCACCTCAGACGTGATCCTTTTAACCACTTTGGTCACCTCAGACGTGACCCCTTTTAAAAATACTTTGTCACCTCAGACGTGACTGATATAACCTTTCAAAGAACATATGGTCATCTCAGACATGACCCGTTTAGTGAGTTTATTCCTTCTGATTTTCCTGATGTAGCCCGACACTTGACTCAAGTTAAAACTTAAAACAAACTAACTAATTTAAGAATTTAAACTAATTACATAATCAGACATATTTTTGGCTTTTTGTGAGAGATAAATCCAGAGATTGATATCTACGGGATTTGGATCGGGAGTAGATAGCTTCAACTTAGGTTGATCACATCTGGACCAATTCAATTTTTGGAATCATACAGGCAATTCAAATCATTTGGGACTCGTTATTAAACCTTTTGATGCTCAAGTTCTCGGTGTTCATCCAGAGTCGTTAGCAACATAAGGAAATCATACTGAAACTCTTAGGTTTTCACATTGATTTGGACCTTTGAGAATGTAGCCACAATGATTGTCAGTATGTTTGTCCACTTAAATCCATACACAGACTTTTGACACAGACTGGTGACTTATTTAGGTGTAATTATTTCAACTAACACTTGTGGATCCCACACTTATATGGTAATCAACATCCCTCAGGAGCTTTTGAGCGGTCTACGGGTATTATTACAAGAAGAGACTATTCTTAGAGCTTTCAAAGAGAAGCCTGTCCTCAGGTCAGTGCCATCGCACAGCAGAGAGGCGGCAAACAACAATGAATTCTAGAATATCTAGGTTATGCTTATCCTCAGGTCAGTGCCATCGCACAGCAGAGAGGCACATAACCTATCTCCTTGTTAGAGCAGCTTATTTTATTTTGCACAAAATGCACCAACAACATAAGTCATTAGCTTTATTGCATTTGTCTTTCATTTTTTCTTTTGCTTTGCTCTAGTTATGGTCATCCGCACACATTTGTGGCGTTTAATTGCTCATTACCCCTTATTGGAATATTGTTGATTGTGTTAACCAGTGATAAGATGGACGCCCACAGTCAGTTGAACACTTTAGTTTTATCTTGAAATCACCAATCCGGTCTAGTTGTCTATTGTGTTGAATCTACCAACATATCATATATGGTCTAGCAGCCTCTAAGTCTACTTTCTTTGTGTCACCTTAGGAGTTGCCAGTTTTCTATCATCTTTCCTTTTAGTATTGCTTAGACTACACAGATTTATTCTTTGAACTTTTGCATATTACTAAAACTTAAATTTTAAAGTCCCTCTTGATTTGTTCCTGTGTACTATCATTTTCCAAAGGTATTGAATCGGTATCACAGATACAATCTACCTTATTTCAGCTCGCTACTCCTTCTCCCTCATTTTTTTTTTTTTTTTTTTTAATGTTAACTTGCTGACATATTCTCCCCCTAAAATACTAAAATCATTTCTGGTTTAATTATTTTAGGATTTTAATAAACAGCAAGAGAACATGAGTTTAAATAAAATTAAAATCAAATAGACAAATCAAAATAAATAAAATAAAATTTAAGTACACGACATCGGACTACACATTTTCATCATCAGGAATTACCTCACTTTTCTTTTTAACACCGTTGACCTCTAATAAATATTGAAAACGTGGTTTATCAAAGGCTTTAGTATAGAGGTCAGCGCGTTGAAAATCAGTATTAATTTTAACCACATCAATTAAGTTCTTTTCAAAACAATCTCTTATGAAATGGTATTTAATACCGATGTGTTTGGTCTTAGGATGTTGGACCGGATTTTTAGTTACTGCAATTGCAGCAGAGTTATCAACAAAAATAGGAGTAGATGAGAATTTTAAACCGTAATCCCGCATTTGCTGTTGAATCCAGATGATTTGAGAACAGCAACTTGCAGCAGCAACATATTCGGCTTCACAGGTTGACAAGGCAACCGATGTCTGCTTCTTACACTGCCAGGTAACTAATCTTCTCCCAAAGAATTGACACCCTGCTGATGTAGACTTGTAGTTCATCTTGCAGCCCCCGTAATCCGAGTCACTATACGCGGTAAGCTCAAAGTCATCATCATGAGGGTACCACAATCCAAGTGTGGGTGTACCCTTCAGATAACGAAAAATCCTCTTGACCCCGATCAGATGGTTGACCTTTGGTTTAGCCTGATATCTTGAACATAGACATGTAGCATACATAATATCAGGTCTTGAGGCAGTGAGATACATGAGGGATCCGATCATTCCTCGGTACATAGTGGCATCTACTAGATCTCCATTATCATCCGGTGCTATATCATGATTAGTAGCAAGTGGAGTCCCAGCAGCAGAAGCATTCTCCATGTCAAAGCGACTGAGAATGTCTCCTACATACTTGGTCTGATGTAGAAAGATTCCATTAGGTGTTTGATCCACCTGTAACCCGAGAAAGAACTTCATCTCCCCCATGGCACTCATCTCAAATTCTTTCTTCATTACTGCTTCAAACTCTTTACATAACTCTTCGTTCTTTGACCCGAAGATTATGTCATCAACATATATCTGTACAAGCAGTAGGTCGCCATCCTTTTCCTTAATAAACAGTGTACAGTCAATTACTCCCCTGCGAAAGCCGTGTTTCACAAGATGAGTTGAGAGTTTCTCATACCAAGCTCGAGGAGCTTGATGAAGCCCATACAAAGCTTTGTCGAGCTTGTAAACTCTATCCCGATGGTAAGGATCTTCAAAACCCTCGGGTTGACTTACGTAGACTGTTTCTCTGATTTCTCCATGAAGGAATGCACTCTTTACATCTAATTGGTAGACTTTGATCTTCATGTACGATGCATAGGCAAGGAAGATACGAATAGCTTCCATCCTTGCCACGGGTGCAAACACCTCATTGTAGTCAATTCCCTCGACTTGGCGAAAACCTTGAACCACCAGTCGAGCTTTGTTCCTGATAATGACCCCTTGGTCATCCTTCTTGCATTTTAGTACCCATTTAGTGCCAATGACTTTAGCACCTTTAGGTTTATCAACCAGTGTCCATACACCTAACTTCTTAAACTGCAGAAGTTCTTCTTGCATGGCACTCACCCACGCCTCATCATTGAGTGCTTCACTGACATATTTTGGCTCAACCTGCGAGACAAAACATCGATAGGCACCATCATGAATGTAACCTTTCTCCATAACCGAGGCGTAATCAGCTGAGTACAACTGATTTCGGGTTTGTACTCCTGATCTGACATCTCCAATGACATTGTCAAGGGGATGATAAACATTTAGTCGTGATCCTGGAGTAGTAGGAACAGCTACCTCAGAGCCAAGATTATGAACATTTGGTTCTGCATCTGAGGTAGTTGGAGTTTGAGGTTCTGAAGTCGAAGGTGCATCACTCGTAGATGCTTGTGGACTTGCTGGAACTGGAACCTGTTCCTCCTGACTGTTCTGGTCATCTTCTTCAGCTTCATCTTCAGAGGAGGAGTCACTGTCGTCGACTACTCCCCCTGACTGAGTAGATGATTCTCCCTGTGTGCTAGATGGTGTATTCAGAATATCATACATCATCCTAGTTGCTAGCTCATCGTCCGAGGGAGAGAGAGGTATGTTGAAGGATTTGAAGAATCCATCATAATCGAAGAAGTAGGCAGGTCCTTTTCCTGTAGGTGGTGTGGTATATCTCTGAACGTCGACATTACACCACACTTCTACAAGACCCGTTGAGTTATTGTAAACTCGCTTATTCGGTATGTTGTATCCTAGAAAGATTCCTTCATCTGCCTTCTCGCTGAATTTTCCTTCTTGCGTCTTCTTCAGAAGTGTACATGGCGCGCCAAAAGGTTCAAGATACTCCAAATTCGGTTTGCGTCTTTGTAGTAGCTCATAACATGTCTTTCCGTGGCGCTTGACTATTAGGACTCGATTCAGTGTATAACATGCATTTGCTACTGCCTCATTCCAGAATTGGATAGGCAGTTTCGAGTCCGCCAGCATAGTCCGTGCAGTCTCTATCAAGCTCCTATTTTTCCTCTCAGCAACACCATTCATCTGAGGCGTGTATGCTGAAGTGAATTGATGAACAATTCCCTTTTCCTTGCAGTATGCCTCCATCCATTGATTCTTGAATTCGGTCCCGTTGTCTGAGCGTACTTGTCTAACCTTTAGCTTGTAGAGAGATTCCAGAGTGGTGACTAATTCCTTGAATGACTCAAATGTTTCTGATTTGGATTTCAGAAACATTACCCAAGTGAACCTTGAGTAGTCATCAGTGACCACAAAACAGTACAGATCGCCTGCAATGCTCCTTGTACTGACTGGACCAAACAGATCCATGTGAAGAAGTTCAAGAGGAAGTTCTATTGAATGAACTTTCTTTTCCTTATGAGACTTCTTTGTCTGTTTGCCTTTCTTGCAAGCTACACAAAAGTCAGGAAGTTGGAAGTTCTTGACATTTACTCCTCTCACTAAGTCCTTCTGAATCAAGTGATTCATCTTCCTTTGACTAATGTGTCCCATTCTCCTATGCCAGGAGATTGAGTCCTTCTCAGTAGCTTTAGATAGAAAGCACTGCACTTCATGATCCGTTGGAGCAGCTGTTGACAGATCCAAGACATATAGGTCCTTATATCTTGAAGCAGTCATCAGAACTTGGTCCTCTGGAATCATATAGTCTTTCTTCAGCACGTAACACTTGTTGTTGTCGAAGATGACTTTAAATCCTTTATCGCAGATTTGGGAAACAGAAAGCAAGTTATTTTGAAGTTGTTGAACGTAGTTCACCTTATCAAACTTAACTTTCTGATTTCCCACTTCTCCCTGTGCTGTGATGTATCCTCCCTTGTTTCCTGCAAAGGAAACATGCCCTCCTTTTATTTGTTTGACATTTGATAAAAGGGCTCTATTTCCTGTCATGTGCCTGGATGCTCCGCTGTCTATAATCCACGTGTTAGTCTCAGCGCTATACCGAACACCCTGCACATATCAAGTAAATGTATTAGTTTAGGTTAGGAACCCAAGCCTTTACTGTCTTGGGTTTCCCAGAGGCATCACACATCATAAACTCTACCCATTGACCTTTAGAAGGTGAGGGTAACTCAGATTCCTTCTTGTCATCAGTATCAGTCACACAGGTAGTCTTCTCTTTCCATAAGCCAGATTTGTGCAATGCCTGTTTATGATAAACAGTCGTCTGGCTTACAGGTTGGACTTTAGGTTCACTAGATCTTCTAGGTGGAGTTAGAGAACTCCTCTTAGAAGACCTAGGTCTAGAGTCCTGAAGATCAATCTTCTTCCTAGGTGTCTGATAGAAAGGACAATAGGAAGCAATATGTCCACATTCTCCACAGTTGTAGCACAATCTGCTATCAACCTTATAGTTTGACTTTCTTTGTGGAGAAATGCGTGACACTTTAGTAACATCAATCACTTTAGGTTTTGACTCTTGCATGTTTGATGTTTTCTCTGGTTTAACAAATTTAACTGTTTTAACCTGTTTAACTTGTTCAACTTTTTGGTTAACTGGTTTTTGACTTGTAGCATGTGAAAAATTAACGTTTGAAGTCTTTTTGGGTTCTGATTTGACTCTGTTTGACCCTGACTTTAAGTTAACTTTTCAAATTCATTTTCCAGATTAACACAAGGCAATTTACCCTTTGCCTTTGAAGTGGCCTCCTTTTGTTTCTGTCCAGATTCAGTAGATGAACATGATGTGTCTGGATCAGTAACAAGAGGAGTGGTCACCACATGATCCTTGATTGGGTTGTTGTTTACTGGTTTAGACTTGGTGTTCATCAAGGTCTCAGGTGGTGGTGGAACCACTTTGTAGCCTAATCCCTCCCCATTATTTCTTTCTCTCACTAAGTGTTGAACTATGTGTGAAGAACTAGTCCAACTATGCAGTTTCTGTTTTAAGGAATTAACTTCTACTTCTAGAACTGCCTTTTGTTTCTTAGTGTCCTCTAGGGAGTTTAGATAGTACCTAATGTCATTTGATTGATTAAAGGCAACTACTTCGGTTTCCCTAAGTTGTTTAGTCAATAGGTCTATCTTTTCTTTATAACTATGCTCATTTTGTTTTAGAACTCTATTGGCCTCAGTGCATAGTTGTAAGTCCTTTACTAAGTTATCATTGTGATCTAATAACCTAGCAAATTTTTCATCAATGCTATTCCTAAACATATCACAGTTAGAACAAGCATGATTATTAAACATTTGGTCAGTTGTACTTACCTGTGTTGTTTCAGAAGAGTTAGCCATCAACGCAGCATCAGACGTCTCTGGTTCTGGTGATTCTGACTTTTCTGAATCTGACTTGGAAGTTTCCTCCTTTGGTGTGTAACTGACTTCAGCTGCAGTTGTTTCTTCACTGTGTGACATTGCTATATCAACTGCTAAATCACCTTCACTCGCAGAATCATCATCAATATCTTCAACACTGGCAATGTTAGATTCTGGGGAGACAAATCTAAAACTCCAGTCCTGTCCTTCATCATCATGAGCAGTCAAGGCTTTTGGGTCCTTGTTTGATGAAGTAGAACTCGAGGCTTGCTTGTCTTGGCGAGTAAAGGATGAGAACGGGTTCCCATTACCCGTCTTCTTTGGTTTGACACATTCCCTCTTGAAGTGCCCTTTCTCTCCACAGTTGAAGCAGGTCACTTTGCTCTTGTCAAAACCAAATGTGGTATCCTTAGTAGCTATCAAATTTTGTCCTGTCTTCTTAACAAACTTCTTCGCCCTTCGGACAGCGCTAGCTAAGGCCCACATTATATCCATTCTTTCCAGCTCCATTTCATCTACCTGCTCGTAGTCTTCATCTGCCAAATGACAGTTTCCAATCTTCCCAGCACAAGTCCATCATATGAATGAACTACTGCGGCGAGAAGATCCATATGCTCTCGTGCTACTTCTACAGTCACATTACCGAGATTCTCGGTCTTCAATTTAGTAGCACTTGCTTCTGATCCAATATAATGGGTACATGACGACCCTGACGTGTCTGATCCAGAAGGAGAAGCATGTGAAGGACCTGACGAGCTAGACACAAATGCTGTCTGGAGAGGTGCTCCAGATGTCTTAGCTTGAGGCGTGGCATTGTATAAAGCTGGGTTTTGTGTATATGAAGACTTCTGTGCTCTATACTTCATCCTTAGTGCTTCTTCACGCAGCCTGAGAATAAAGTCATTTATATCCAGCTTTATAAGTATTCCATTCTGTCTAAGATTAGACACGAATGAAGCCCACTTATCAGGCAATCCATCTGCGAAGTTGCTTACTTTCTCTTCCATAGTTGTTTCCACTCCATGTGTATGCAACTCGCTCATCAAATGGTAGAATCTGTCTATGACTTCATCTAAACTCTCGTTACCAATCGATGAGAAGTTATCGAATTCCTTCTTTAACTCCTTTGCCTTGATTGCCTTTAACGATGCATTCCCATCATACCTTTTCTCTAGCTCATCCCACAGTTTCTTGGACTGCTTGTTCTCTGAGTACTGGTGGAATATATCTTTGGGGATCGACTGAGTTATCATGCATAAACTCTTTTCTCTGCATTATACTTTACTTTCTGTGCGTCAGTCATCCCACTTAACGTTAATTTTACTCCATCTGCTCCCACCGGTGTACTATACCCAACCTCGATAGCTTCCCACAGATTAGGATCTACTCCATTGAGGTAGATCTCAAAACGTTGTTTCCAGTGAGGAAACTCATCTAAAGTCAAGAGCTTTGGTGGTTTATTGTGAATACCCACCTCACTCTCAAGCAGCAGCAGGTTCTGAATTCTTGAGTCCTTCCCCGCAGTAAAGGCTGACATCTGATCTTCCATGGTTAATAAACTTAGAGTCTAATCAAATCAACTTTAACTGATGCGACTGAAGGATGCGAATGGTCTTATCGTGCGTATGAACTCTGCGATTGGTTCAACCGTGCGACTGAACAGGGCGAATGGTTCAGTCGTGCGAATGAATCTGGTGCGTATGAGCTATGCGAACGAACGGTTCAGTCGGCCGAATGAGGGTGCGACTAGGTCCAGTCGTGCGAATGAACACTGCGAATGAGTCTAGTCGTGCGAATGAGTCACTCGTGCGACTGAAGCTGCTGTTTTGCGAAAATTTCTAGGTTTGACGGGTTTCAGCCGTAAAAATTCGAAATTTTGCAAGTCCAAATCGTCTAAGTCCGTAGAAACTGAACTTCAATGAGCAGGGAACGTCCAAGATCACTTTTGATGCAAAAGATTGCGTTTTTCGTGCAAAACACAAACTTTTATGCAATCTTGATTGAATCAACACGAAATCAAGAGCCAAAGCTCTGATACCACTTGTTTGGACCTGGTATTTGAACGAAATACCGAGTGATTGCGTGTTAAACCAACTCAAATAGTGCGGAATCCTATTTGATTGGCGATCCAATCAGTGAGAACACACGATGAATCAATCAAGAATTGAAATCAACGTCAGAAATCGATTAGGAACCGATCTGATGTGTTCTATGAACTTGGAGAACGATTTGGGAGGCTTCTGGACGGCTAGGGTACGTCTGGAATCGTAATGGGATGAATGCTACGTTTTCCCACGAATTGGGTCTATTTATAGGTTAGTATTGTTCAATCGTGCGACTGGGCCATAAGTATGGTTCAGTCGTGCGATTGAACCATGCGGTTGATTCATCCGCACGACTGAGTGTTCAGTCGTGCGATTGAGTCAATCTTATGTGTCAATCATACGACTGATCCAGTCTCCTGGTTCAGTCGTGCGATTGAGTCAATCGTATGAAGTTATTCATGCGTGTGGTCCATTCGCATGGGCCATCCGCATGAGAACTTCATTAAGTTAAGTTTGAATGTTTTAATTAATATAACATAATGTGCAATCATTCAAACAGTCATAAACCCAATCAATACAATCACAACTTATTAATGAAATATTAAACATCACAAGTAACAACCAATTCATATCATTTCATTAATCGATTACAATTACATCATAATCAGACAGACAAGTTCATTACATTACAAATCATGATCTAGGGACATACATGCATCAACAATTATTATTATTATTATTATTATTATTATTATTATTATTATAATAAAAGAAGTGAAAAGAAAAGAAGTGAAAGGAAATGAAAGAAAAATAAAAGCTAAATTCAATCCTTCTAAAATGGAAGGAAATGAAGAGAAAAGAAAAGAAAGAAAAGAAGAGAAATGAAAAGAAATTGTTTTCTTTTTTTTTCTTTCGTTAATAAACTCGGGAACACGTGATTTGTTAAGAACTAGATTCAGAGAAGTTAAAATAAAAATAATAAAATTATTATTATTTTCATTTGCTAGAAAATAAAAGATAATAATATAAAATGATGGAAACGAGTTAGATACCAGAAATTTAGGTTGTGACATCAACCTGAGAAAACGGGGTATCATATGATGCTATTTCCACGAAATGTAATTTTCACAATTTAATTTGACTGAGATAAAATTAGCTATGTTTGAGACATTTGTAAATTGTTATAGTTGAGTATTATGAGAAGTTTATGGATTTTTCTGTGTCTATCATTTTTTTAAAATAAAATAATGAGGATCTTCAACTATGCTCTTGATACCATGTTGAAATATAAAAATGTACTTTTTCATAGAAACCATCCAAAGGATTACAAGCTATATAAAAAATATGTGAAAGGGAAACATCACTCATGAATACAATAATGATTAGATAGACAAGCCAATAGACTTGTTACTTTATTTAAAGTTAAGGATTTTGTGTTGGATGGTCATTTGCTTTTAACTTGAAATTATATTGTGTGAAATTACACACTAGGCTAAATTTGTTATTTTCATATAGCTTTTTAATTTTTTTTCTATGAAGAGTATGTTGTCTTCTCGCGTTTATTTACTCGAATGTATTTCCTATTTTTCATTTAGTGTAGAAGAACCGTGCGGCTGGACTACTGTGAAGCAAAGAAGAATGCAAAGAAGGAGGTTTAGGATTTAAATAGACTGGCGTTCAAGAAATTTTGCCTTGTAAAACGAGATTGACAAGGTAGAATCTAAGTTTTTGGGTTTAAAAGCTAGCATGACTTATCGTTAATATACTTTAGAGTTTAATGAAATGACCAGACTCGTACCACATCTGGTCTGAATAGAAGAAATAGAGAATCAAGTGTTACGTTCAAGGACTACCACCAAGAGTCCACACTCGTATGAAGACTTACCTCTTTTGAGTTTGTGGTGGAGCTAGCAAACATCGTTTATGATGGTGTAGCTGATGAAAAGGTTGACATTTGGACCCTAAAAAATAGGTTAGGTTACTTGAGTCTTATCTTGTGCAAACATGACTAGAGTCTTCTTTCATGCAAGCATATGCTTGCTCTACCTTGTGTATAGCATGGTCACTACAGTCTCACTTTGTGCTAGCATGCCACTGTAGTATTAGTTATGCAAGTGTTGGATTACCTTGCCTTGTGCATAATATGTTCACTAGAGTAATCATGATTCGTAATATGCTTATGGATGTCACTGTTGTGTTATGTCACTGATAGTATAATTACTAATCTCAATGTTTATGGAATACATATTTTCAAAGTATGAATACTTATATTTCTAACAAAAACTAGGAACTTAAGTAACACTAACTTAAATCTAAGGTTGACTGAGCTCGAGTTCAAAATGACAAGATAAAAACTTACCCGGCAAACAAAGACTTGCATTCCGTTTCAAAGTTTATGTTATGATTTTAATACAATATTTTCTTTTATGTAATATAGACAATGTTTAACAAGTTTAATGTTGAATTTTTAAATGTTTTTCGCTATTATGAAAATGAAATATTTTTTAAATGTGTTTCGCTATTATGAAAATGAAATATAAATGTTAAACGGATGATCTATTTTATTTGACTGATAGGGCCAACAAACAATTCATTATAACAAATCAAAAAATATCTAAAACAATCTAAATCTGAATAATAACTAAAATAAATAAATGGTCTGATCTATTATTCGAAATGTCAACTCCAGGTCCGGGTCCTTACATATTCACTATTTCAATTTTTGTACTTATAATGTTGATAAAATTACAAAAAAAATCTTTTAGTTTTATATAAAATTACGGATATCATCCTTTATATTCAAATAATTACTCTAATAATTATTTATGTATACTTTTTATAACAGATTTTGTCATTTATACTAATAATCGTTAATTTTTTATGTTAAGTTAAGAGCATTTTAGTCTTTCTACCTCTTAAAGGACTATTAATGAAATTCTAAACCTAGATTAAGGACATTTTTGTAATTCGATTTTACTTTATAATTTGTTATACATATAATATTTCAATGTATATTATTTTATTTGTAATATAAATAGTAAATATAAATTAACAATTTTTATCATAACTTTTAATGATATAAATTATTATTATATAACAAAAATAATTAATACCTTAATATTTTTAATACTTATTTAATTATTTAAATAAAATATTCAGTGTTAACCCTACATATTTTACCTTTAATATTTTTACAATATATTTTTATATAATTATATAATACTACCTTAAACTTGTTTTTTTAATATAAGATATAATAGTGATTATAGGGTTGTTCAAAAAACTCGCTGCTCGCGAATTGCTCGAAACTCGCTCGAAACAAGCTCGCTCAAAATCAGCTCTTTTGTAAACCAAGCCGAGCCCGAGACAAGGCTGGCTCGACTCATGGCCCACTCGTTAGATTGCTCACTAGCTCGTTTAAATTAAACCTAAATTATACTTTATATAATTTATAAATTAAAATTGATGAATATTATCTAAAATATAACAAACATATATGATTATTTTGATATTATTTAACGAGAAACTAATTATAAAAGTATAAAAACATGATTATACATCTTTAAATAACAATTTTATACAATTGTTTTCAATGAATCAAGATAAACAAATGTAAGAAATATTAGTTATATTACATATACAAATATATACAAAAATAAACAAATAGTTTTTTTTAATAAAAAAGTTGGCTGAGGAGCCTACTCGGCTGAGCTCGTTTATAAACGAGCTGAGCCCGAGCTCGGATTTTGAGCTTGTTAAAGTAAACGTGTCGAGCTGGCTCGGCTAGGTGTTTAAAGGAGCCGAGGCCGAGCCAACCCTGGATCGGCTCGGCTCGTTTACAACCCTAAGTGATTAATAGAGATGGTCGCATATGACTAAATTTTTTTTATTAAGTTTTGTGTAAATTTAATGAACCGTTCCTTTTGTGTTTCTTTAATTAAAAGTATATTCTTTTTTAAAACAAATTTCATGAACTCTCAATTTATTGAGGGGTTTGTAAGAAAATGAAGAATAATCTTCATAGGAAGGCTCATTAGTTAAACATTCGATTAGATGAATGGTGTTTAATTAATATTAAGTGTGTTTTAATATTAACTAGGTTTTGTCAGTCCACGTTACGCGGCGGGGGTCCGGTCATTTTTTCACACGCAAGGCTACGCTACTTTGGTCGTTGTCGAGCCAACTCGTCGGAAACTATAAAAACGAAGTCTTGTGATAAAACTTTAAAATAGTAAACTTTAATAATCAAACTCTACATATACATGGCGGGAGGCTAGTCGTTTTTCCCACATGCAATGTGACGTTCCTTTGGTTGTTACTATCCAGAATGTCACAAACTATAAAATCAAAAGTCACAAAAACGAATCAGTGGCCAAACTCTATGTCATATTAAAACAAAAAAACAAACAAAACGAATCAGTGGGAAAACTGTAAAATTA
Source organism: Flaveria ramosissima (assembly GCA_025215565.1). Classification (NCBI taxonomy): domain Eukaryota; kingdom Viridiplantae; phylum Streptophyta; class Magnoliopsida; order Asterales; family Asteraceae; genus Flaveria; species Flaveria ramosissima. Next base: position 13,290,712 of record CM046031.1, on the reverse strand, counting down.
CTAAACTTTAGTGACAAAACTCGGGAAAGTAAAACGTTAACGTAAATAGTTAAGTGGCCAAACTCTAAAATCTAATACTTTAGTGGACAAGGTCAAAAAACCAAAAGTTAGAGTTAAATGTGAAAATATTTAAAACAAATGTGGTTAAATTCAAAAAATCAAAACCTAAAAGGAATCAATTAAAAATAAGTCTTGTGTTAATTTAAAAGAATCTAAAAACCACTATTCAATTTCCTATCTTTATTAATAATTGAGTAACCATGATTGAATGTGTTTTTATAGGATTCTATTATGTTTTAGAAGTAGTGCTTTTTAAATTAAAAAATAGTTGTTCTGTTCCTAAATTTTATATTTAATAAAAAAATTATTAATACAAATTTAATAATAAAAATTATACTATATATTAAAAACCAACTATTGAGATTTGTACTTTTAAAATTTGATCACAATATTTTTTGTTTCTAGCAATTTTTAGTTTTAAACATTTAATTTTAGTTTATTCAATGTTATAATATTATACTTTATATTTAATTATACAAATTGTTGCAAGTAAGTAAATTTATTAGTATATACTATAAAAATGCAACGGATGAATAGAAATATAAAAAAAATTACATAGTCGTTTGTTCAGTCACAAAATTTTAATTGTTTAATTTTTCTTAACTTTTATATTTGTCCATTTGTTTATAATCGATTAACTTCTTTGATATTGTAGGTTATAACGAGTGTGGTTACTGTTTTCATACAGTGGTGAATCGAACTATTCATCCACTTTATTTAAAATCGAGTATTTTTTTGATATCCTAGGCTATAGAGAGTGCAGTTGCCGTTATCCTACAATGACGAATCGAACAGATTATGAGCGAAAAATATAGTTCCCGGTATTGGTATTTATCGGAACCGGTTATGGTATTCGCTTATATGCTTTTGACAAACTGAAACAATAATGATCAAACTCACCCGCGTAGCGCGAGATAAGAACGGCAAAACTGTCGTCACGTAGCGCGGGGTGAGAAAACTAGTTATAATTAGTTAATAAATATTTATTGCCTAATTATAATTTATATTATTAAAAGTTATGATAAAAATTTGTTAATTTGTAATTAATATCTATATTAAAATAAAATAATATATATTAATAAAAATTTTGTGTATAACAAATTTTAAATATCTAATTACAAAAAAAAAAACATCATTTAACTTAGGTTTAGAGTTTCAATAATAATCCTGTAAGGTTTATAGAAAGGTAGATGCACCCAAAACAACCCAAGTGCTTCCTGCATGCATGCACTTGGTACTTAATAAAAGTTGCTTCGGAAGTTTCATACTCTGCATAAGAAAATATTCTAAGTATGAAATTTTCCGAAGCCAAGACCAATATCTTCCGAAACCAAAAGTGAAGTCTTCCGAAACTTTAAAGACAAATTCTTTCGAAGCCAATGAAGTGAAGATAAATTTTTTCCGAAGACTTTGACGAACATTTTTTCTCTGATGTACTTTTCCATAAAGCTAAACCACTTTGCACTGTAACTCTGATGACTTACCAACTTATCGTTTTTTGTAATATTTTAGGATGTGAGCTATGGCATGTCATAGTCACTAGTCAAAAGGCAAATCTGCCTTTTGACTTTATATTGTTCTTGTTGTCTAGATTAGTGTTTCCAGCTGGCCTTCAAGCATGGCCGGCTGTAGGATGTAAGATAAAGTATCTCAATTCATTGTATCTTATTTATGCTTTGTAAAAAGAACTTCAGAAGCAATATATAGCATTCTTGAAAACCATTACTTTGTTGTTGTGTTCTTAAGTTTCTGTCTCTTGTTTTTCTTGTGTTTATAGTATCATAATATAAGTCTCGCTTCCCTAGTTAATCCGTTAGTGTTCTAACACTCTCCTCATTATAGGACTGATTGTATTGACCATCCCTTAAACGGTCATACAATTGGTATCAGAGCGTTCCAGTCTCTTGATTGTAAGATCTCACCATCTTAGATCCCTCAGTCTCACAAAATATTTAACATCTCAAATTGCAGCTCTCATAAACGCTGATATGGAAACCGGAACCATGACAAAGTCCCCGCCGATCACTCCTGAAGACTTTGATACTTGGTGCCAAAGAATGGAAGGCTTCATCAAGTCTCAAGACTTCAGTATGTGGGAGTTTGTTGTTTCGGGACCTTACATACCAAGCACCTATTCAGCTGCTGCTGGGGGTGGGATGATACCAAAGGAGGTGACTAACTTTTCTAAAGAAGGTAGGAAAAGAATTGACATAGATCAAAAGCCATGACTACCCTCCAAACTGCTCTTCCTAACTTCATATACAAGTGCTTCAAGAAGTGCAAGACTGCTAAGAAACTATGGGATGCACTAAAGCTCATGTATGAGGGGTCCATGGAAGCAAAAGAGAATATGAAAGACCTCTTGAAGCAGCAGTTTGAGAACTTCACCTACAAGGTAGGTGAAACCATGACTCAACAATACTTTAGGTATGTAGAGATTGTGGATACTCTAATGGATGTTAGAGTAACTCTTGAAAATAGAGACATTGTAAGGAAGTTCATGTCCTCTCTTCCTAGACAATGGACATATTATTGTGTTGTTATAAAGAGAACTGAGAACCTTAAGACCCTCACTCTTACAGAGTTGTATGGTATTCTTAGTGAATACCAGATGGAGATGAATATGCAAAATTCATCTGGTAACTCCAGCATTCAGCAGAGTTCAGCCCTTCATGAGGTTGAAAGGGATTGCAGAGAACCACAACATCATCTTATCTGCTAACCTGACAACTCACAAAAGGGTCCTTTCACCTTCCCGGAAACACCAAGAGAGAGCTACATCTAAGGAAGCCCATTCCAAGAGACAAGCTCTTTACAAGCCTTTGTGTCTGTTGATGAAAGCACAAGCAACTTTCTCTTTCTCTTCACCCTTGAAGATCTTGACTGTATCCATCCAGATGATCTGGAGTACATGGAGATAGTTCAGCAAATGGCTCTTCTCACTCATAGAGCCAAAAAGTTCTACAAGAGGATAGGGAGAAAGTTTCCTAATAGTGTAGCTAGTGGAAAGTTTGGGCTAAGAGCAAAGTGAAGTGTTACAACTGTGACCAAATTGGAAATTTTGCTAGAGAGTGCAAGGCACCAAAGACAAATGGTGGCCAAGCACAAACCAGACCAAACTACACTGACAAAGCCAACCAGAATGAGAAGCCAAAGTAGTAAGTTGCAGTCCCTGTTGAATAAGAAGGTTTTGACTGGAGCTTTCAAGTGGAAGATGCATCTCCAAATCAAGCACTTATGGATGAACATAAAGAAGCCAAGGTATTGGAACATATCTGTACACATGAATGCATTGCTAAAGTTAACAGATATAGGTCCTATAACTTAGAATTGAGATCTGATCTTGAGTCTTTAAATATCTTAAAGTCTGATTTCAAAAGAGCTGAAAATTATTACAAACTTAAATTAAAAGATTTAGAGAAAACAATTTCAACTCTTAAACATGAACATACCAACTACAGGTTTCAGATCAAAGATTTCATCACTAAGTTAACTAAATGCCAGGCTGAGCTTGTAATTAGCAAAGCTAAGGCATGAAAATGTGTTCATGAAGAAGAGACCCTCAAGAACATAATATCCTCATCCTTTCATGTAAAAGTTTGTTATCAGAATAAGCAGGGACTAGGATCTACTGAGATAGCTCCTCCACACATAATATTGTCTGTAAGATCTCCAAGGTGTGAAAATTGTGAAGATGAGCTTCCCCTCATAGACCCCATAAATGAATAGGAGATGGTGAAGGATGGCTCTGAGAAAAGTGAAGAAGAGCATCCTAAGAAGAGTCACTATTCTCCTGAGGAGAGAAAAGAAGTTGGGATGACCAAGTTTAGAAGGAAGAACTTGATTAGAAAAACCAAAAGAAAGTTCAAGAAGGCTCAAGAGATCAAGGCCACCTTTAACTCAATGCAGAAACAAATGTTTATCTTTGCAGGTTTTGAGGTGGTTAAGGCTGAAGACTCAAACTTGAACTCTAGTACCAAGAGTTCTAGTTCCTGTCCAAATCATCCCTGCATAATGAAGAAGGCTGATCAGTGTGTACCACTGCTACACAACCTGAACCATCCAGCTCCAAAGGCAGTTCTCACCCTAAAATAATTGCTACATCATTTGCGAAAATGAAGATGGAGAAGGAAAGTGATCAAGTTCAGCTTTGTTCTCAAAGGAAGACTCTCAAAAAGAAGAAAATGGACTGTGTTATGTGTGATAGTACCACTCATCAACCAAAGATTGCCTCTACAATCCAAAAAGTATTGTCCATATGATCAAGAAAGAAACTTCTGAGAAGGTGAAGAAGAAGCAAGCTTCGGAAGGAAAATCTTTTCCTTCCGGAAGCTCCAAAATGAAGAAGAAGACAAGTGAAAACTTGCCTTCGCAAGAAAAGTTAGTCTCGGAAGAAAGGAATACTTTCGAAGTACTAAAGCCTGCTGCAGTGTTAGCAATATCTTCCGAAGGACTAGTCTCCAAAACTTCCAAAGTTCTCAAAACTTCCGAAGTATTGAAGGTCATGTCTAAGCTTCCAAAGGTGGTATGGAAGAAAAAGAAAGACCATGTGTCTAAAAGTTCTTTATCAACATCAGCAAATGATCCTCCAAATCTAACAATAGGATTAATTACTGTTTCATTATCTTCAACTTTTTTTATGAGCCCAAGACCAACAAGACTTAGGTTTCTAAATGTAACTAACCATCTTTTTTGTGCAGGAACAGCTCAAGACAAATAGGAATGTATGGATTATTGACAGTGGCTGTTCTAGGCACATGACAGGAAATGGTTCTTTACTCCAAAATTTTGAGAAAATTGATGGAGGGCCAGTTGCTTTTGGAGGAGATGATGCATGTTACATTACTGGAAGGGGCAGAGTCATAAATGATAAGCTCTGTATTGAAAAGATAAACTTTGTCAAAGAGCTTGGATACAATCTTCCAGTGTATCTTAATTTTGTGATCAGAGACATAACATGCTTTTCACTAAGCATGAGTGCATTATCTTCAAACTTGGGGTGGTTATTCCTCAAGAGCATATCCTGCTCAGAGCCCCCAGGAAAGAGAACATGTACATGATGGACTTGCAAGAAACATCTCTTTCAGGAGAGGTTTCATGCTTTCTATCTAAAGCAAATAGTGATGAATCTTTGTTCTGTCATAAAATAATATGCCATGTAAACTTTAAAAACATGAAAAATTTTATTAAGAATGATTTGGTAACTGGAATGCCAAAGAAAGAGTTTACAAGTGATGACATTGTGTTGCATGCCTCGAAGGGAAGCAACATAAGGTATCTCACAAGCCAAGGGAAAGAAATTCCATCACTACTCCCCTACACTTGTTACATATGGATCTCTTTGGCCCCATCAGTGTAATGAGTCTAGGAAGGACCTCATATTGTTTAGTGATCACAGATGACTTCACAAGATTCACTTGGGTCTTCTTTCTTAGAACTAAGGTTGAGACTCCAAAGATCTTGAAGAGCTTCATCTTAAAGATTGAGAATCAATATGATCACAAAATCAAGACCATAAGATGTGATCAAGGAACTGAATTTAAGAACCAAATCCTTGATATATTTTGTGATGAAAAAGGAACTACAAGACTAATGGTGCTCCCAGGACTCCTTGGCAAGATGGTGTTGCTGAGAGGAGAAACAGGACACTAATTAAAGCTGTAAGAACTATGTTGTCTGACTCTAAATTGCATATCACCTTCTGGGCAGAGGTAGTAAACACTGCTTGCTATGTGCAAAAGAGTTTTAATGGTCAATACTCATGGTAAGACTCCTTATGAACTTTAGCACAAAAGGAAGCCTTTAATTGGTTTTCTCAGGTCAAGTGGATGTCCTTACACCATCTTGAATACCAAGGATCAAGTAGCCAAATTTGATGAGAAATCAGATGATTGACATTTTATTGGATATTCCTCTCAAGCTAAGGCTTATAGAGTATACAATCTCAGAACTAAAGTAGTTGATAAGTCGGCCAATATGACTTTCAATGAGCACACCCCTAGTGTGAAAGGTTTTGGTCCTGATTGGCTGTTTGATCCTGATTTAGTTACCAACTATTTTAACGAATCTTGTGAGCATGTTTCAGGGTCCACAACTATCTTATTAACAGGTGATCCTGATCCAAGATTTGAGTTGAGAAGACCATCACATTATACTACTTCAGCTCTAGCTGTAACTAATCCTGTAGATGGAGTTTCTATTAGCACAACCATGTCAAATCCAGCTGATACATCTGAGGTGCCATGAAGTTCCAGCTCAGATGCACAAAACTTATGTGAAGGAGCTTCAAATGTAGGAAGAAGTGGTGGTGGTGATAGTGATCAAGAGTTTCTTGATGCTGATAACCGTTCTATTGAAGACAACATCAATGATGTCACACACTCATTGGATCAAGTCTCTCTTGATAATGTGCTGATGTGGTAGGTGACACTCCATTACCTGATCCAAATTTTTTCGATTTAGATCTCTTCAAGTAACTTGATGTGATCCCTCAACTCAGGATCCATAAGTCTTATCCAACCACAAACATCATTGGTGATGTTGATACAGGGGTAAGGACAAGAGGACAAACTCATGATGCAAATGTTTGTCTTCACTCTTGTTTCCTATCCTAGATAGAGCTAAAGAAAGTTGATGAGGCTTTAAAAGATGGAAGTTGGGTTGAAGCTATGAAAGAGGACTTGTTTCAATTCAAAAGACAAAAGGTTTGGAACCTATGTCATCTTCCTCAAGGGAATACTACCATAGGAACCAAGTGTGTGTTTAGAAACAATAAGGATGATAGAGGACTTATCATCAAAAACAAGGCCAGACTAGTTGTCCAGGGATACACACAAGAAGAAGTAATTGACTACACAGATGTCTTTGCTCCTGTGGCAAGACTTAAAGTTGTCAGGATATTCTTAGTTTTTGCTGCATCCAAGGATTTCAAGGTCTTCCAACTTGATGTCAAGTGTGCTTTTCTATATAGGGTGATTGATAAAGAGGTGTATGTCAAACAACCATCTGGCTTTGTAGATCCTGATCATCCTGATTATGTCTGCAGGCTTGATAAAGCTCTGTATGGGCTACACCAAGCTCCAAGGAAGTGGTATGAGACTCTATCTCAGTATCTCCGTCAGCATGGCTACAAAAGGGGTACTATAGATGGAACTTTTTTCATTAAAGGAATAGGAAATGACTTAATGCTAGTTCAAGTGTATGTAGATGACATTATATTCGGTTCAACTAATCCAAAGCTCTACAAAGACTTTGAGAGGCTGATGAAAAATAGATTTGAAATGAGTGCCATGGGGGAACTCAATTTCTTTATAGAAATTCAAGTGAAGCAAGTTGACAGTGGCATCTTCATAAGTCAGTCAAAGTATGTACAAGATATACTTACAAGATTCAACATGACTGATTTTAAGTTTGCAAAGACACCCATAGCAAGAACCACTCCCTTGGACCAAATCTTGAGGGGGAGTGTGTGGATGAACACCTCTACAGGGCTATGATTGGGTCTCTTATGTACCTTACAGCTAGCAGGCCTGATATCATGTTTGCCACATGCATTTGTGCAACATATCAAGCTAACCCCAAGATATCATACTTGGTCAATGTTAAGAGGATTCTAAGATACCTCAAAGGTGCTCCAACACTTGGCCTTTAGTATCCAAAGAATTCTGACTTCAATCTGTATGCATATACAGATAGTGACTATGGTGGCTGCAATATGACTACAAAGTCTACATCTGGGGGATGTCAGTTTCTTGGTGGAAGGATAGTCTCATGAAAAAGCAGAAATAATCCTATGTGTCTGCATCAACTGCTAAAGCTGAATACATTGTTGCTGCTACCTGTTGCGCTCAAGTGCTTTGGATTCAAAATCAAATCTTGGACTATGGATTAAACTTCAAAAAGTCTCCCATCCATATAGACAACAATAGTGATATCTCGATTATAGAGAATCCTATGCAGCACTTAAAGAACAAAACACATCAACATCATGTATCATTTAATTAGAGATAACTTTGAAAAGGGATTATTTAAACTAGTCAAAGTTAACACAAATGAACAATATGCTAATCTATTTACCAAAGCTTTTGATGAACAAAGGTTTAAATATCTTGTATCAGTTATTGGGATGATTAACTTTGAGTAGCTTTTCTTAAACTTAATTCATATTATTTCTAAAATCTGTGCGTCCTAAGTTGTCTATTTTATCATCTTCATAAGCCCATGTTTACTTTGGAAGAAAAAATCTTTTAAAATTTATTACTTAAATTTTTGAAAATTTTGATCATTTTCTCTCTCGGAAGATATCTATTTACCTTTGGAAGAAAATTATGTCTTCAAGACTAATAACTACTTATGTGAATTTATCTTTGGAAGAAATTCTATAATGTCTTTCGAAGCTTAAATTTTTTCATAAGTACTTATATGTTTTTGAAGAATAATTTCCTTCCAAAAGCAATTAAGTCTCGGAAGTTTTTATTCTCCTTAGATTAAAACTACTGAGTCTTGATCTCTTCCGAAGCAAAATTTTTAAAACTCTTGTACTATCTTCCAAAGACACTTTGGCTTAGGAAGCTTTTTTATCAAAACTTCCGAAGAGAATTACCTTCAGAAGATTTTAAACTTCCAAGAAAACTACCCTTTTAGGCACTTTTTCAGAGGTATGACCGACATCCAGATTTCAAAGTTTATCCTCTTTCATTAACTTTGTCTCAGATCCATTTCATATATATACCCAACGGTTTCCCCCTCTTTCATTCTCTTCTCATCTGAAATCTTTCTAAACCTAAATTCACCCACAACCGACCTTGTTCTTATCTTCCTTCACTCTTAAGCTTTCACAAATGGCCAACCTTAACCGTAGAAACAACCCAGATTTTTCCATGCAACTCCACAGGCAGCACATCCAGGTAGCACTGTTGGACTCTGTGAAAGATCCAAGTTTCTCAGAGGTTTGTTGATTCCTTTCTCTGTCAAACTACTTCACCTCCCTCACCATTGATCCTCCACTCTATGAGGATCAACTTTTGGAATTTTGGAGGACCTGCCAAGAGGTCACCATGGATGGGGAGAGGGAACTATCTGCCACAGTGCAGGGGAGGACAATCTTCATCACTCTAGCCATCATAAACACGCATCTTTCTTTGGATGATGTAGAAGGTGAATTGTCCTTTCCCAAAGCTGCTATTGACCAATCCTTTAAGCAGATGGGCTATGAGAGAGATTTCTCTGTAAAGACCTTCAGGAAATGAAAGGTCTTTTCTCAGTAGAGGTACCTCCTCTATGTAGTAATTCACAGCTTATCAAATAAGTATGGAGGATAGGACCAGATTCCTAAGGATCTCTCCTTCATAGTTCATGGAATGGTTCAAGGGGTCAAGTTCAGGTACTCATAATTTGTGTAAACTAATTTACTTGCAAACTTAGACTCCTTAGAATACTACATGTTCCCTAGATATGTTCAACACATTCTCAACTGTGAACTGGGCTCACAGTTGAAGGGAACATGTAATGTTCTTAAATTAGGACTGATGATGCCCGGTACCTTCAAGACTATGAGGAAGCCAAGTGTTGGCTTCTCTGGGGTAGAAACAGCCCTTGTCCCAGAAATGTTAATGCTCATTGCTCAAGGTGACAACCTAGCAACACAAGCTAGTGTTGAACCCACACCTTCTACTTCTCAACCACCAAAACAGCCACAAATCATCCACACCTACCAAAGAAAATCCAAACGAACCCCTGCCCAAGCTCCTAAGCCTGTGCAGGCCCCCATAGCACCACCCATACAAGAAGAAGTGGACACTGGAGCTCCCACTTCTCCTGAGGAGCAAACCACTCCCATCTCACCAATGATCAGTGCTAAGGTTCCTCATGCTCAACCTGATGAGCTCACAAGCCTAATAGCTTTAAGCCTTCACTCAAAGTCTCAATACTCTAGTGATCAACCTTCAGGGGAAAGTTACCATCCCCAGCCTCTTGATCTCAACCAATCAATTCCTAACCTTGACTTATATAATGATGAAGACATGGGATTCAGTGAGTATCATGACTCTCTCTTCTCCTCCCCTACTCAAAGAGAGATGAATACTCCTGCTTCTTCCTTGACTAGCCCACATCATTCACCTGAACCTGTTCAGGAGGTCCATATGGAAGAGGCTCTCACTTCTGTAAGTGATTAGATTGTTAAGACCTCAACCATGGCAACTCAGCTCATTGACACTTCATCTGAAGTTGTCATTGAATAGAGGAAATCCAACAGCCAAGAACATCATGCTGGTGATAAGGAAGAAAACCTTAGTATATTCTCTCACCCCCCATGATTCTTCTGATGAAGATGAGGGGAACATGAGGCTAAAGGTGCAAAAATTGTCAGAAACATGCACTTACTCAGTCTCTAAGGTTAGTCACTTGGAATCTTAGGTGACTATCTTACAAAACAGGGTCAATGATCAACAACTTGAGATTTCTTATCTCAAGGAGCAACTAGCTGGGAGACCTTTAAGAAGAGCTCAACCAAGAACACAAGAACCTATGGATGTGATAGACCTAACTCCTAGCTCACCTATGCAAGAGGGTGATACTACCAAAAAGGGGGAGAAAGTCTTAGCAATCACAGAACCTGAGAGTTCTTCACAGGGCATGGACATAGGGGATTTACCACCCTCACTTGTAATTGTCCATACTCAGCAACCTTCTCAAGTCCACATTGATGTGGACTCTCTCATTCAAAGCTTGTTTGAGGAGGGTATTCCAAAGGCAATGTCATCCCCACCCCAAGAACCTTCAAAGCTTGTTTGAGGATGTATGATGCTGATAGAAGAGCCCTAATACTTCATAGATTTCAAGGACAACAAGAGGTTTTTAACTTTCAGACCTTGAACTATTATGATGGTCTTGATCTTGTCAACTTGCCACCTACCAATGCAAGTCAACTTAGGCAAGCTAACAGAATGGTTGAAAGGATTCAAGACGGGATTGCTGAAGAGTTCAAGACAAGAAGACAAATGCGAGCAGGAAATACCATTGGTCAACTGGATATTTAGGTGAACCCTAAGATTAGCTTCAAAGGAGAAACCTTGACTGAAGTCCCAGTGATAGAACCTGTGAGCACTGTCACAGAACCCATTACTTCAGCATCCCATACCCTCAGTGAGGCACCAGCTGGTGAAGGTGTCTACAGCCTCTCTCTGGCCAGAGTTTGACTGCTACATCAGACAATGAATGCCAAAGCTCTCTCCACCCTAAGTCACAAAGGTCTATGGGTGACAAAGGGAAAAGGATATTGACTCTTGAGGAGATTGAGGAGGAGGAGAGAGAAAGGAAGAGGAAGCTAAGGGGAGAAAGTTTTATTAGGTCCTCAGGCTTCAGGGAAGCTGCTATCAGGGCTGCTCCCATACCAAACACTCAGAATGATGAGTTGAGGGCAACCAGGGTTAACTATTTGGGGACCAGGAACTATGACATTGATAAGATTATCTCTCTTCCCTTAGAGCAATTGACTGAGCTGGCAGACATGGAAATGTCTAAGGAGAGGAAGAAGACAAAGGATGCAGAATTGCCCCTCAAGATTAAGGACAGATGATGTAGAGTTGCTCCTCAAGATTAAGGAAGACAAAAGACAGAAAAGACTTTACAAGCATGCTCCTACCCTCTCCTCAGTTCAAGAAAGTCCTGAGAAATAGGTTGTGGCAACTAAGCAACATCAGGTAGACAAGGAAGCTGACAGACAAAACATGATCAACTACCTGATTGCCACAGGACTCTACCAGGCAGATGTACTTCTTCTCTTATCATATGAGTACATTAAATTTGAATACCTAAGCAGCTTGAGCTACAGGTCTTTAAAGAACAAAAGCTGCTAAAAGGAAGATGAAGGAAGAAGCAGCAAAGTCAAGAGCCATCATCCAAAAGAGTCAAAAGAAGTCTGATGATAGGCAGAGGATGATGAGCTTCTTGAGGCTATATGGATTCTCCGGAAGAAGGCTTGGTCTAATGTCTCTATTCACCATGGATGAGCACATTAGAGTGATTAAGCAAAAGATTAAGAGAGGAGAGTTTGTTGACTTACACTCCCCATCAAGTTAAGCTCCTCCTGAAGTTGAGGTTAATGTTGAATCATTTGAGACAACATAACCTGGACCTCATGCTGGTCCATAGCAAGCTTCATCTTATTATCCACAGCAAGGTCCAACTCCCTCTCCTTCTGAACTTCTGAGGTAAGAGGATCCAATTGAGAAAGACGATACTAAACAACCTGGTACTGAATGCTAGTCTACTCAGTTAAAGATTCCTAAGAGGAGGAAAAGGATGGCCTTTAAGCCTGTATCAAAGAAGAAACCAAAGGCATCCACCTCCAGACCTCAAGATGAGTTAGAGAATCCTAAGGAAGTGCAAGAAGAAGGTGCTCAACCTACTCCAACTCAAGCAGAGCCTCTTGCATCATGAAGACCCATCTTGTCTTGGAAATTTTCAACTAATCTAGACAGATGTATGTCACTAGAGATCAAGGTGGTCAAATTTGTAGGACCGGTCAAGGGTATGCACTTACAACACAACAACACAATGAGGAGAGTTGCTTAGAACACTTAACAGATCAAATAGTGAACATGTTAACTTGTCACTGAAAGATGCTAAGAAAAATAACACAAGTAAATATGAGACAGAACAAGATGGCAAACAACATAAGTAATTGGTTTTCAAGAATGATGTATATTGCTTCTCAAGTTCTATTACAAGTGTTACAAAGCATACGATGGAAAGTTACAAGTACTTGAGATACTTTATACTACATCCTACAGCCGGCCATACTTTGAAGGCCAGTTGGATACAATTGACTAGACAATTACAAAATCAAATGTAGAGTCAAAAGGCAGATTTGCCTTTTGACTAGTGACTATGACATGCCATAGCTCACATCCTAATATATTACATAAAGGATAAAAGTACATAAAGTAGAAAGCATGGACTCAAGACCTCAATGTACTGTTACCAAAAGCATGGACCTTTTCACCAACTCATGTAAGTTGGTGACTTTATAGAGTAGCAGCGGAAAGGTGGTCCAGCTTTGTGGTAAAGTACATCAGATAAAGGCATATCTCTAAAAGTCTTCGGGGAAGAAATCTGTCTTCACTCTTTGGCTTTGGAAGACTTTGTCTTTGAAGCTTCGGAAGACTTCATTTGGCTTCGAAAGATGTTGGTCTTGGCTTTGGAAGATTTTACACTTAGATATTTTTCGTGCATGGTGTAAAACTTCCGAAGCTTTTCTACTTCTGTTCTTTAGTGCATGCATGCAGAGAGACTTTGGATGTTTTGGCTGCATCAGACTTATAGGAATCCTTACAAACTCCCCCTAGGCTGATGCTACCAAAACATTTAGAAGATCTTCAGATGTTGGTAGTCTTCAGGATGATGATGACCATACCCTTCTTCATCAGATGATCAGGATCACTCAGACTCTCATAATATCTTCTCATCTCAAAAAGATCATGCAGAGGTAAGTTGATTATGTCTTGCCATGTATAGACATTCTCAACACCTTGATATCTGATCACATGCCATCTCTCTGGATTAGTAGTGAAGGTCCAGGATAAGATGGGTCTCTCAGCTGCAAGAGGAGCCACTTGAATTAGAGTTGATTGGGCTGCCTCTTCATGCACTTTCTCAGGTTGATCTGACTCAGCCTGAGGTGTAAAGGTCGATGATTCAGGCTTCTTCTTCTTTGACTTTGGTTTGGAAGCCATCCTCTTCTTCCTCTTAGAAGACTTCAACTGAGAAGACTGGTCTGCAGCACCTTGTTGATCATCCTTGTCTTTCTTAGTTGGGTGTTCCTCCCTCACAGGTTCAGAAGGAGAGGGAGTTTGACCCTGCTGTGGATCAGAAGATGAAGCTTGCTGAGGCTCAGCAGGAGGTCCGGGTTGTGTTGTCTCAGGTTGTTCAACCTTAACCTCCACTTCAGATGGGATTTGACTTGGAGGGGAGTGTAAGTCAATCAGCTCTCCACTCTTAATCTTCTGCTTGATTACCCTGATATGCTTATCCATTATGGATAGAGACATAGGGCCAAGTCTCCTTCCGAAGAACCCATACAGCTTCAAGAAGCTCATCATCCTTTGTCTGTCAGCAGACTTTTTCATACTCTTTTGGATGATGGCTCTTGATTTTACAACATCTTCCCTCATCTTTTTCTTTGTTGCCTTTTGTTCTTTGAGCACTTGAAGTTCAAGCTGTTTGAGATACTCAAACTCAATGTACTCAAAGGACAAGGGAAGAAGTACAGATGCCTGGTAGAGACCTGTGGCACTCAGTTAGTTGATCATGTTTTGCCTATCTGTTTCCTTGTCTACCTGAGGTTCTTGTGTAGTTGCCACATCCTCTTACACAGGACTTTCTTGAACTAGGGAGAGAGTTGGAGCATGCTTGTATAACCTTTTATGTCTCTTCTCCTCTTTGAATTGGAGAAGTAACCTTGCATCCTCTGCTTTCTTCATCTCTCTTGACACTTCCATGTCAGCCAGTTCATTAAATTGCTCTAAGGGGAGAGATATAATCTCATCTATGTCATAGTTCCTGGTTTGCAGGTAAGTAATCTTGACTGCCCTCAACTCATCTTCTTGAGTGTTTGGTCTGGGGGCAGCCCTGATTGCAACTTGCATAAAGCCTAAAGACCCAGAGGAACTTTCTCCCCTTAGCTTCCTCTTCCTCTCTCTCTCTCTCCTCCTACTCAATCTCCTCAGGAGTTAGAATCCTTTACCCTTTGTCACCCACATACCTTTGTGACACAGGGTGGAGAGAGCTTTGGCCTTCATTGCTTGGTGTAGCATCCAAGCTCTGGCCAGATAGAGGTTGTGAGACACCTTCACCAGCAAGTGTTTCACTGAGGGAATGAATTTCTGAAGCAGTTGTTGGTGTGACGGGGCTCTCAGGCTCTATCACTGGGCATTCAGCCAAGGTTTTCCCTTTGAAGCTAATCTCAGGGTCTGCTTCAGCATCCAGTTGACCAATGACATCACCTGATTGCCTTTGTCTTCTTCTAAGGTTGAACTCTTCAGTAATTCTGTCTTGAATCCTGAGTGCTAACCTGTCAGCTTGTCTTGATTGACTTGGGTTGACAAGTGGCATGTTGATCAGGTCAAGACCTTCATAGTAGTTCAAGGTCTGAAAATTGAATACTTCTTGCTGCCCTTAAACTCTGTGAAGAATGAGGGCTCTTCTATCAGCATCATACCTCCACCCAATAATGTAGTTTGAAGTTCCTTGAGGTGGAGATGACACAGCCCTTGGAATGCCTTCCTCAAAGAGACTCCTATTGACAGAGTCTATAATGTCCACATTAATGTGAACTTGAGGAACTTGCTGAGTATGCATAGTTGCAAGTGAGGATGCTGAATCCTCAATGTCCATACTCCCTGAAGAACTCCCAGGTTCTGTGACTGTAATGACTTTCTCCCCCTTTTTGGTAGCATCACCCTCTTGCATAGGTGAGCTAGAGGTTAGGTCAATCACATTTACAGGTTCTTGTGTTCCTGGTTGAACTCCTCTTAAAGGTCTCCCAGCTAGTTTTTCCTTGAGATAAGATATCTTAAGTTGCTGATCATTGACCCTATTATGCAGGGTAGTCACCTGATATTCAAGGTGACTAACCTTAGAGACTAAATAAGAGCATGTTTTTGACAGTTTTTGCACCTTTAGTCTCAGATTCCCCTCATCTTCATCAGAAGAATCATTGGGGGATGAGATGATTGGACCAAAGTCCTATCTCTCACCACCAGCCTCAGGTTCTTGGCTTCTGGATTTTCTTTGCACATTGACATCCTCAGTTGAGGTGTCAATGGGTTGAGTTGCCATGGTTGAGGTCTTAATGATGTAATCACTTGCAGAAGTGAGAGCCTCTTCCATTTGGATATCCTGAACAGATTCAAAAGTATCCACCTCAGTGATAGGTGACTGATGTAGGTTAGACAAAGGAGACTCAGGAGTACTCATATCTCTTTGAGTAGGAGAAGAGTAGAGAGACTCATGGTACCTACTGAAACCTAAGTCTTCATCAGCATAGAATGAGAGGTTGGGAATGGGTTGATTTAAGTCTAAAGGCTGGGGATTGGTAACTATCCCCTGAAGGTTGTTCACTTGAGTGTTGAGACTCAGAGTGAGGGCTTAAGGCAGTTTGGCTTATCATACCACGATTTGGCTTATGATACTCATCCAGAACAGGCTCTGGTACCATCGTTTGGCTTATGAGCTCATCAAGGTGAGCATGAGGAACCTCATCCTTGATTGTTGAAGAGATGGGAGTGGTTTGCTCCTTAGGGGAAGTGGGAGCTCTAGTGTCCACTTCCTCCTGTATGGGTGAGTATATAGGGGCCTGCACAGACTCAATAGCTTGAGAAGGGGTTCGTTTGGATTTTCTTTGGTAGGTGAGGGTGATTTGTGGCCTTTTTGGTGGTTGGGAGGTAGAAGGTGTGGGTTCAACACTAGTTTGTGTTGCTAGGTTGTCACCTTGAGCAATGAGCTCTAAATTTTTGGGACAAAGGCTGTTTGTACCCCTGAGAAGCCTACAGTTGGCATCTTCATAATTTTAAAGATGTCGGGCTTTATTTGTCCCAATTTAAGAACATTATCTGTTTCCGTCAACTATGAGCCAAGTTCACAGTTGAGAATGTGTTGAACATATCTAGAAAACATATAATACTCTAAGGAGTCCAAGTTAGCAAGCAAATTTGTATAAACAAACTGAGAGTACCTGAACTTGACCCCTTGAACCATTCCATGTACTATGAAGGAGAGATCCTCAGGAATCTAGTCCCACCTTTCATGCTTGTTTGACAAGCTGTGGATAACCATATGAAGCAGGTATTTCCACTAGGATGAGACCTTCCCTTTCCTGAAGGTCTTTACAGAGAAATCTCCCTCATAGCCCATCTGCTCAAAAGAATGATTGACAGCTTCCTTTGGGAAGGACAACTCACCTTCTTCATCATCCAACTGCAAGTGAGTGGTGATGATGGTCGGAGTGATAAAGATTGTCCTCCCTTGCACTGTGGCAGACAGTGCCTTCTCCCCATCTATAATGACCTCTTGGCAGGTCTTCCAAAATTCAAGATGATGATCCTCATAAATATTAGGATCAATGGTTAGGGAGGTGAAGTAGTTGGATAGAGCTAAGAAACGGCAAATCTTTGATAAACTTTCATCTTTCTCAAAGCTTAACAGAGCAACCTGGTTGTGTTGCCTGTGAAGTTGCATGGAGAAATCTTGGTTGTTTCTGCTGTTTAGGTTGGCCATTTTGGAAGCATAAGGATTTAGAAAGATGAAGAACAAAGGCGGTTTGGGAGAATTTAGGTTTAAGGAATAATGTAATTGAGGAAAATAGTGAAAGAGGGGAGAACCGTTGGGTATTTATGTGAAAAGGATTTGAGACAAAGTTAATGAAAGAGGATAAACTTTGAAATCCGGATATCGGTCCCACCTCTGAAAAGTAGTTTACTTTTGCCCAAAAGTAGTTTTCTTGGAAGTCGAGAAATCTTCCGAAGGTTATTTGCTTCGGAAGTTCTGAAGAAAAAGCTTCCGAAGGCAAATTGGCTTCGGAAGATATTTCAAAGGTTTTTGAGAATTTTGCTTCGGAAGAGAATTTACACTCAAATATTTTTATTCTAATCAGAATAAAAACTTCCGAAGGTAAATTGCTTTCGAAAGAAACTTGTTCTTTGAAAACATACAGAGTACTTAAGTTGATTTTAAGCTTCGAAAGATATTTCAGAAATTTCTTTTGAAGGTAAAATCACTAAAGCAATTATTTGTTTACTAAGACATAAATTTCTTTCGAAGGTAATTTTAAATCTTTCGAAGAGATCAAGATTTTCAAAAATCTAAGAAAAGTCTTTTTGAAAGATTTTCTTCCAAAGAAAAACACGGGCTTATGAAGGTGATAAAATAGATAACTTAGGACACACAGGTTTTAGAAATAAATATGATTAAGTTTTAAGAAAAGCTATTCACAGTTAATCATCCCAATAGCTGATACAAGATATTTAAATCTCTGCTCATCAAAAGCTTTGGTGAACAGATCAGCATATTGTTCATTTGTGTTAACTTTAACTAGTTTGATTAATCCCTTTTCAAAGTTATCTCTACTCAAATGATACCTGATATTAATATGCTTTGTCCTTGAGTGCTACATAGGATTCTCTGTGAT
Organism: Flaveria ramosissima; assembly: GCA_025215565.1. NCBI lineage: Eukaryota > Viridiplantae > Streptophyta > Magnoliopsida > Asterales > Asteraceae > Flaveria > Flaveria ramosissima. Next base: position 13,272,465 of record CM046031.1, on the reverse strand, counting down.
GGAGATAGCACTATTGTTGTCTATGTGGATGGGAGTCTCTTTAAAGTTGAATCCATAGTCCAACATCTGATTTTGAATCCAAAGCACTTGAGCACAGCAGCTTGCAGCAGCAATGTATTCAGCCTCAGCAGTTGATGCAGACACGCAGGATTGTTTCTTACATTGCCAAGAGACTACTCTTCCATCAAGAAATTGACATCCCCCTGATGTAGACTTTGCAGTCATGTTGCAACCACCATTGTCACTATCTGTATGAGCATACAGATTAAAGTCAGAATTCTTTGGATACCAAAGGCCAAGTGATAGAGCACCTTTGAGATATCTTAAAACTCTTTTGACAATGACCAGGTGTGACATCTTGGGGTTGGCTTGATATCTTGCACAAATGCATGTAGCAAACATGATATCTGGCCTGCTAGCTGTAAGGCACATAAGAGACCCAATCATTGCCCTATAGAGATGCTCATCAACACACTCCCCTTCAAGATCAGGTCCAAGGGAGTGATTTCTTGCTATGGGTGTCTTAGCAACCTTACAATCAGTCATGTTGAACCTTTTAAGTATGTCTTGTACATACTTTGACTGACTTATGAAGATGCCATTTTCAACTTGCTTCACCTGAATTCCTAGAAAGAAATTGAGTTCCCCCATGGCACTCATTTCAAACCTGTCCTTCATCAGCTTCTCAAAGTCTTTGTAGAGCTTTGGATTAGTTGACCCAAAGATAATGTCATCTACATATACTTAAACTAGCATTATGTCATTTCCTGTTTCTTTGATGAAGAGAGTTCCATCTATAGTACCTCTTTTGTAGCCATGTTGATAGAGATACTGAGATAGAGTCTCATACCACTTTCTTGGTGCTTGGTGCAGCCCATAAAGAGCTTTATCAAGCCTGCAGACATAATCAGGATGATCAGGATCTGCAAACCCAAGTGGTTGTCTGACATACACCTCTTCATCAATCACCCCATAGAGAAAAGCACACTTGACATCAAGTTGGTAGACCTTGAAGTTCTTGGATGCAGCAAAAGCTAGGAATATCCAAACAGCTTCAAGTCTTGCTACAGGAGCAAAACATCTGTGTAGTCAATTCCTTCTTCTTGAGTATATCCTTGAACTAGTCTTGCCTTGTTCTTGATGACAAGTCCTCTATCATCCTTCTTGTTCCTGAAAACCTATTTGGTTCCTATGGTAGTCTTCCCTTGAGGAAGAGGACATAGGTTCCACACCTTTTGCCTTTTGAATTGAAGCAGCTCCTCTTGCATAGCCTCAACCCAACTTCCATCCTTTAGAGCCTCATCAGTTTCTTTGGCCCTATCAGGGACAAGAAACAAGAGTGAAGACAAACATTTGCTTCATGGGTTTGTCCTCTTGTTCTCACCCCTGAATCAACATCTCCAATGATGTTTGTGGTAGGATGAGACTTGTGGATCCTTAACTGAGGGATCACAGCAAGTTGCTTAGACAGATCTAAATTTGAAAAATTTTGATCTGGCAAAGAAGATTCACCCTCCACATCAGCACACTTATCAAGATTGACTTGATCCAATGAGTGTGTGACATCATTGATGTTGTCTTCAATGCAGTGGTTATCAGCATCAAGAAATTCCTGATCACTTTCACCACCACCATTTTCTCCAAAATTTGAAGCTCCTTCCTCTGAGTTTTGTGCCTCTAAGCTGGAATTTGAAGGCACCCCAGAAGCATCGGCATGATTTGTTATTGATGTGCTGGTAGAAGCTTTATTTACAAGAATAGTTACCACTAGAGCTGAAGATGTGTAACTAGAAGGTCTTTTTAGCTCAAATCGTGGATCAGGATCACCTGTAGGTAGTATATCTATAGATCCTGAAACATTCTCACAAGATTTGTTAAAACAATTAGTAACTAAATCAAGATCAAATAGCCAATCCGGACCAGAACCTTACACACTGGGAGTGTGCTCATTGAAAGTAACATTGGCTGACTCCTCAACTACTCTAGTTCTGAGATTGTATACTCTATAAGCTTTAGCTTGAGAAGAGTATCTAATAAAGTGTCCATCATTTGATTTCTCTGCAAACTTGGCAATTTGATCTTTGGTATTCAAGATGGTGCAAGGACATCCAAATGACCTGAGAAACCAATGAAAGGTTTTCTCTTGTGCCAAAGTTCATAAGGAGTCTTACCATGTGTCTTAACTACTAAAACTCTGTTTTGCACATAGCAAGTAGTGTTCACTGTCTCTGCCCAGAAGGTGATGGGCAGTTTAGAGTCAGATAACATAGTTCTTGCAGCTTCAATTAGTGTCATGTTTCTCCTCTCAGCAACACCATTTTGCTGAGGAGTCCTGGGAGCACTATATTGTCTTGTAATACCTTTTACATCACAAAATGTATCATGGATTTGATTCTTGAATTCAGTTCCTTGATCACATCTTATTGTTTTGACCTTGTGATCACATTGATTCTCAATCTTTAAGATGAAATTCTTCAGAATCTCAGGGGTCTCATCCTTAGTTCTAAGAAAGAAGACCCAAGTGAATCTTGTAAAATCATCTGTGATCACCAAACAATAAGAGGTCCTTCCTAGACTCATTACACTGGTGTGGCCAAAGAGATCCATATGTAATAAGTGTAGGGGATTAATGATGGAATTTCTTTCCTTTGCCTTGTGAGATACCTTATGTTGCTTCCCCTTCAGGCATGCAATACTATGGTCATCACTTGTAAACTCTTTCTTTGGTATTCCAGTTACCAAATCATTCTTAATTAATTTATTCATGTTTTTAAAGTTTACATGGCACATTCTTTTATGCCAGAGGAAAGATTCATCATTATTTGCTTTAGATAGAAAGCATGAAACCTCTCCTGAAGGAGATGTTTCTTGCAAGTCCATCTTGTACATGTTCCTTTTCCTGGGGGCTCTGAGCAAGATGTGCTCATGAGGAATGACCACCCTGGGCCTGAGAACAATGCACTCATGCTTAGTGAAGAGCATGTTATGACTCTGATCACAAAATTAGGATACACTCAGAAGATTGTACCCAAGCTCCTTGACAAAGTTTACATTCTCAATGCTGAGCTTACCATTTGTGACCTTGCCCCTTCCTGTAATGTAACCTCCTGCATCTCCTCCAAAAGTAACTGGTCCTTTATCAATTCTTTCAAACTTTTGGAGTAGTGACCTATTGCCTGTCATGTGCCTGGAATAGCCACTATCAATGATCCATATATTTCTGTTTGTCTTGAGTTGTTCTTGCACAAAAGAGATGATTAGTTACATTTGGAAACCCAAGCCTCATTGGTCTTGGGCTCATCAAAAGAAGTTGAAGACAATGCAACAGTAATTGATCCTATAGTCATGCTAGAAGATCATTTGCTGATGTTAATGAAGAACTTTCAGCCACTTGGTCTTTCTTTGACTTCCACACCACCTTTGGAAGCTTGGACTTGACCTTCAATACTTTGGAAGTTTTGATGACTTCGGAAGTTTTGATGACTTCGGAAGTTTTGATGACTGGACCTTTGGAAGATCTTGCTTTCACTGTAGTAGGCTTTAGTGCTTCGGAAGTATTCCTTTCTTCCGAGACCAAATTTTCTTCCGAAGGCAAGTTTCCACTTGTCTTCTTCCTCATTTTGGAGCTTCCGAAGAAAACAGATTTTCCTTCCAAAGCTGGCTTCTTCTTTTCCAAACTCTTAGAAGTTTCTTTCTTGGTCATGTGGAGAGTACTCTTTGGATTGTAAACACAATCCTTAGCAAGATGAGAAGTACTCCCACACATAACATAGTCCATTTTCTTCCTTCTAGGAGTTTTCTTTGAGAACAAGGCTGAACTTGATCACTTTCCTTCTCCATCTTCATCTTTGCAGATGTTGTGGCAGTTCTTGTGGGGATAGAACTATCTTTGGAGCTGGATGGTTCAGGTTGTACAGCAGTGATGCACAACTGATCAGCCTTCTTCTTGATTATGGAATGATTTGGACATGAACAAGAACTCTTGTTGATGGAGTTCAAGTTCGTGTCTTCGGCCTTTATCACTTCAAATCCTGCAGATATAAAGACTTGTTTCTGTGCAGAATTGAAGGTAGCCTTGATCTCTTGATCCTTTTTGGACTTTCTTTTGACCTTCCTGATCAAGTTCTTTCTTCTTGACTTGGTCATCCCAACAGCTTTGCTCTCCTCAGAGGGATGGTGACCCTTCTTAGAATGCTCTTCTTTACTCTTCTCAGAGCCATTCTCCACCATCTCTTCTTCATCCTCTTCAGTCACAGGATCTATGAGGGGAAGCTCATCTTCATAAGTTCCACAAGATCCTAGTCCCTACTTATTTTGATAACAAACTTTTGCATGCAAGGATGAGGATATTATGTTCTTGAAGGTCTCTTCTTCAAGAACACATTTTTTTGCATTGGCTTTGTTGATCACAAGCTCAGCCTGGCATTCAGTTAATTTAGTAATGAGGTCTTTGATCTGAGTCCTGTAATTTGTGTGCTCATGTTCGAGAGTTGAAATGGTTTTCTCTAAGTCCTTTATCTTTAGTTTATAATCATTTTCAGCTCTTTTAAAATCAGCTTTTAAGATATTTAAGGACTCAAGATCAGATCTCATTTCTAAATTAAAGGACCTGTATCTATTAACTTTAGTAATGCATTCAGGCGTACAAATATGTTCCAATACCTTGGTTTCATCATGGTCTGCCACGAGTGCTTGGTTTGGAGATACATCTTCCACCTGAAAGCTCCAGTCAAAGCCTCCTTCTTCAACAACAACTGCAGCTTGTTGTTTTGGCTTCTCATTCTGGGGGCTTTCTCAGTGTAGTTTGGTCTGGTTTGTGTTTGGCCACCATTTTTCCTTGGTGCCTTACACTCTCTTGCAAAGTGTCCCATCTAGTTACAGTTGTAACACTTTACTTTGCTTTTATCCAGTCTAAACTTTCCACTGGCTGCATTGCTTGGAAAATTTTTCCATGTCCTCTTGTAGAACTTCTTGGCTCTGTGAGTGAGAAGAGCCATTTGCTGGACTATCTCCATGTACTCCAGATCAACTGGATGGATACAGTCCAAATCTTCAAGAGTGAGAGAAAGTTACCTGAGGTTTCATCAGCAGAGACAAAGACATGAGAAGAACTTGTCTCTTGGAAAGGACTTCCTTGAGTGTAGCTTTCCCTTGGAGTCTCTGGGAAGGTGATGAAAGGACCCTTTTGTGAGTTGTCAGGGAAGCATATAAGATGATGTTGTGGTTCAATGCTTTCCCTTTCAACCACATGGAGGGCTGAACTCAGTTGGCTGCTGGAGTTACCAGATGAATTTTGCATGTTCATCTCCATTTTATAGCCACTAAGAATACCATACAACTCTGTGAGAGTAAGAGTATTAAGATTCTCAGTCCTCTTGATAACAACACAGTAATATGTCCATTGTCTAGGAAGAGAGGACATAAACTTCCTTACAATGTCCCTATTCTCAAGAGTTACTCCAACATCCATTAGAGTATCCACAATCTCAACATACCTGAAGTATTGTTGAGTCATGGTTTCACCTACCTTAAAGGTGAAGTTTTCAAACTGTTGCTTTAGGAGATCCTTCTTGTTCTCCTTTGCTTTAGTAGACCCCTCATACATCAGCTTCAGTGCTTCCCATAGTTGCTTGACAGTTTTGCACTTCTTGAAGTCTATGTAGATGGAGTTTAGAAGAGCAGTTTGAAGAGCTATCATGGCTTTCTGATCAATCTCTATTCTCTTCCTATCTGTTTCAAAGTAATCAGCCACAGTCTTAGGAATCATACCACCACCAGTAGCAGAAGTGGTGCTTGGTATGTAAGGTCCTTCAACAACAGAGTCCCACATCCTGGAGTCTTGAGACTTGATGAAGCCTTCCATTCTTTGACACCAAGTATCAAAGTCTTCAGGAGTGATCAATGGAGACTTTGTCATAGTTCCAGTTTCCATATCAGCTTTGGTGATAGCTGCCATTTGAGTTGTTAAGTATTTTGTGTGTGTGAGGGATCTTAAGATGGTGAGATCTTATATCAAGAGCCTGAGAAGCTCTGATACCAAATGCAGGACCGGTGAAAGGTATGCACTTACAACACAACAACACAATGAGGAGAGTTTCTTAAAACACTTAACAGATCAAATAGGGAACTGGTTAACTTGTTAATGAAAGATGCTAAGAACACAAGTAAATATGAGACATAACAAGATGGCAAACAACACAAGTAATCGGTTTTCAAGAATGTTGTATATTGCTTCTTAAGTTTTATTACAAGTCTTACAAAGCATACGATAGAAAGTTACAAGTACTTGAGATACTTTATACTACATCCTACAGCCGGCCATACTTTGAAAGCCAGCTGGATACAATTGACTAGACAACTACAAAATCAAATGTAGAGTCAAAAGGCAGATTTGCCTTTTGACTAGTGACTATGACATGTCATAGCTCACATCCTAATATATTACAAAAAGGATAAAAGTACATAAAGTAGAAAACATGGACTCAAGACCTCAATGTACAATTATCAAAAGCATGGATCTTTTCACCAACTCATGTAAGTTGGTGACTTTACAGAGTAGCAGCAGAAAGGTGGTCTAGCTTTATGGTAAAGTACATCAGATAAAGGCATATCTCTAAAAGTCTTTGGAAGAAATCTGTCTTCACTCTTTGGCTTCGGAAGACTTCACTTTTGGCTTCGGAAGATGTTGATCTTGGCTTCGGAAGATGTTGATCTTGGCTTCGGAAGATTTTACACTTAGAATATTTTTCGTGCATGGTGTAAAACTTCCGAAGCTTTTCTACTTCTGTTCTTTAGTGCATGCATGCAGAGAGACTTTGGATGTTTTGGCTGCATCAGACTTATAGGAATCCTTACAAAAATATCTACTACTGGCAAGACATGCTTAACCTACCCCTACATGATCTCTTTGACATGAGAAGGTATTTTGAATGAGTGGTCCTGACCCAATGATGAAGAAGGGAATGATAATGATCGTAATAAGGACTGTCAATATCTAAATCACTTCTCTGTTTTGGTAGCATTAGCCTAGGGGGAGTTTGTAAGGTTTATAGAAAGGCTAATGCACCCAAAACAACTCAAGTGCTTTCTGCATGCATGCACTTGGTACTCTGTAGAAGTTGCTTCGGAAGTTTCATACTATGAACAAGAAAATATTTTAAGTATGAAATCTTCCGAAGCCAAGGCCAATATCTTCCGAAGCCAAAAGTGAAGTCTTCCAAAGCTTTAAAGACAAAGTCTTCTGAAGCCAATGACGTGAAGATAAATTTCTTCTAAAGACTTTGAAGAACATGCTTTCTCTGATGTACTTTGTCATAAAGCTGAACCACTTTCCGCTGCAACTCTGATGACTCACCAACTTATACAAGTTGGTGAAAGGTCCATGCTTTTTATAACTGTACATTGAGGTCTTGAGTCTGTAACTTTCTACTTTATGTACTTCTATCCTTTTTGTAATATATTAGGATGTGAGCTATGTCATGTCATAGTTACTAGTCAAAGACAAATCTGACTTTTGACTTTACATTGATCTTGTTGTCTAGATTAGTGTTTCCAACTGGCTTTGAAAGCATGGCCGGTTGTAGGATCTAGTATAAAGTATCTCAAGTCCTTCTATCTTTTTTATGTTTTGTAACACTTGTAAAGAGAACTTGAGAAGCAATATACAAAATTCTTGGAAACCATTACTTTGTTGTTGTGTTCTTAAGTTTTTGTCTCTTGTTTTTCTTGTGTTCATAGTATCATAATATAAGTCCCGGTTTTCTATTTGATATGTTAAGTGTTCTAACACTCTCATCACTGTGAGACTGATTGTATTGGTCATCCTTTAAACGGTCCTGCAAATCCTTTAAGGGGTAAAAATACTAAAATGTCTTTAACTTAACGGGGAAACATAACGCATAAAATGTATATATAAAGAATGATTAGAGTAATTTTTAAATATGAATGATGATATCTATAATTTTTTATAAATTTAAATGAAGTTTTATGTAATTTTTTTATAATTTTTAGTTTGATATAATATTATATTTTTGAACTCTAATTTATTAATATACTTTAAACTGTACTATATATTTTAATCAATAAGAAATACAAATTATATAATATTATAATTAAATTTCTTTCTAATAATTTTTTAACATCATTTGAAACTAAAGTCAATACTCGAGTAAGCCTATATAAAAACTGAAACGAAATGTCAACTGTTCATACTGCCTTTAACGCTTCAAAATTAACTTACCATAAACATTATTATAAAAATTCACCACATTAAAAAAAATAAAAAAATCTTATAACAATTTTAAATTTAAAACTAAAATATCTCAATATTAAAACATCACCCCCTGAAACATTAGACCTACTGAATTACTCTCTATGTAAAAAAGTTACACACACGGCGGTGAAGCTACGGTCACTCAGGCAACCATCACCATCCGTTTCTTTAGCCTTCCACCATCACTAGTGTACTAGCATTTGCGTGTATGAAAGAAAAAAACAAAGATAAGAAAAAGATGGTGACTGCCCAAAATTAATATCAATATCAATGGTCATTCACTCTTCTTTCCTCCTTCACCAACTACTCTTTCTTCTACATTTCCCCCCTTTCTTTTTAGGGTTTTTATCATCCCTCTGATCTCATCACAATCACCCACCACTTTAATTTGCTTCTTCTTGTTTCAAATCTTCAGCTGTTGGTCCATTACTTGCTGCAAGAATTTGATGATTCTGTAAGTAAGTGATCTTGTCAACTAAAGCTTTGAACTTTGACTCTCTACTGGTTGATTGATCATGGGTTTGTGGTTGATTTGACTTGTGTTGACTCAATTTTGGTTCCACATGCTGAAATCAAGCTGATTTTGAGATCTTATTCAGTTGGGTTTGTGGGTTTTGCTGTTTGTTAAGTTTGATGTTTGTTTGTGGGTTTGTGTTTTTGTAGCTTAATTTGAGCTGATTTTATGTTAGCTATCACCTTACTGTGAAATTTTAAGTGTTGTGGATGTCTGGATGTTGTTTGCCCTAAATTTAGGTTATTTCTGCAAGTGAAAAAGGTTTATAAGCTTGAATCTTTTATGGATTTAAAAGCTCACTGTCTCTATGGTTTCACAAGTATGTTTGTTGTGTGTTGTTAGTGTATTTCATATGTTATTTGTTATATGTTCTTGTATGTTTGTGTGCATGCAAAAATGTGCCCTTTTGTTATGTGATTATGGGGTTCAGTTAATCAGTTTCTATGTTTGGATGAACAAAATGTGTCTCTAATTATGTGATTTTGGACTTCAAGTAATCATTTTGTATGTTTGGATTAACAGTAATGTGACTCTTATTATGTGATTACGGGTTCAAATAGTCAGTTTTTCTATGCTTGGATTTAACATAAATGTGCTTCTAATTATGTGATTATGGGGTTCAGATAATCAGTTTTCTATATTTGGATGACAAAAACGTTGCTTTATTTATGTGATTTTGGGGTTCAAATAATCAGTGTTGGTCTCTTTTGGTAAGAAGTTTTGTACTAAGTAGTCAACCACAACAAAACTGTTTAGCAAAGGGTAAAATATAAATCTCTATGGCTTGAATCTGTAATCATTAGTGGATGCATGCTTTTTTCGTTTGTAGGTGCCGGGCTTAAGCTAGTAAAGGTCAGCAATGAAGGAAAGCAACAAGCTTTTATGCACAAAAGACGTTTTTTCCTGAATGTAATACGATGGTATGATCTGAAAACAACTTTTTCAGTCGTTTTCGTTTCACTACCTTACAGACATGGTCTCATTTACAGTTCTTGAGCTGTGGGTGCTTTTTAGTAGGGGCCAATATGATTAGCCGCTTCATGAATAACCGTGGTTTGTACTAGAAGTTTTATCTTACACGTTTCAAATGGATGACAATGGGCATCGTGAAAATGGGAGGCAAAAGCAGCCTCAGGGTCAGGTATCAATCTTTTACAACTCAAAAATCAGAGTTTGAACTGTATTTTCAAACACTTATTGGGTGAGTTTTCAGTGGTTAATGCAGCATCAGCCATCAATGAAGCAGATAATGACAATCATGGCTGAACGCGACGCTGCAATTCAAGAAAGAAACCTAGCCATGTCAGAGAAAAAGACGGCCCTCGCTGAGCGTGACATGGCACTACTGCAGCGTGACTCAGCAATTGCAGAACGAAATAGTGCCATCATGGAACGCGATAATGCCATTGCCACTCTGCAGTACAGAGAGAACTCCATGAACAATACCAACAATAATACATCATCATCATGCCCACCAGGATGCCAAATCTCGCGTAATGTAAAACACGTGCACCACCCACAGCAATACCAGCAAGAAGATACGAACTTGCTTCCAGTATCTCCACCTCCTCCAGAACCCACAAAATCTAGGCGTGTAAAACGCACAAAAGAGATCAAATCAGTTACAACAGCCTCTAACAAGACCTCACGATCATCAAGAAAGGTGAAACTGGAATGTGATGATTTGAACAAGGCCATGTATGAGGACACCCATGATTGGGAGGGTGGCGGCGGCGGCGGTGGTGGTGGTGGTGAACTAAACCATGTGTCAAAATCCGAGTGGAAGGATCAAGATCTTGGGCTGAACCAGGTTGCTTATGATGACACGACCATGCCCATACCCGTGTGCTCATGTACTGGTGTCTTCAGGCCATGCTACAAGTGGGGAAACGGTGGGTGGCAGTCATCTTGCTGCACAACCACCTTGTCGGTGTATCCACTCCCATCACTTCCGAATAAAAGACATGCTCGCGTTGGTGGTAGGAAGATGAGTGGAAGCGTTTTCAATAAGTTAATTAGTCGACTTGCTGCTGAAGGCCATGATTTGTCTAATCCAGTTGATCTTAAGGAGCATTGGGCTAAGCATGGGACTAATCGGTACATCACTATTAAGTAAATGTGTAGAGTTCATCTTGCTAAGGTGTGATTGATCAAAATTGCAGACTTGTTCAGCATTTAGATTTGAAGATCATGAAGAATTAGTAATGTATCTAGATGATCAAAGCTTGAGTGTTCATTAATGGCAGATTTCAACAGTTATGTCTGTATCTGTAATGTTGGACACCATTGAAACTATGTATTGGTCGTGTTATAAATGAAATAAATTTCGAGAACCCGTTTCATGATTCTTCTGCGCAACGTCATTTTGGCATTATCATGTTGCTACTACTTAACACAGCAGATGAAAATTTTGTTGGTAGATGTTCAGTATTCGTTAAAACTAAACATAACCAAGATTGTAATTTTGTTAAATCTAGATTGTTTGTTTCTTTTCGTCAATCCAAATCTATGATCTAGAAAGAAAATTGCTATTTTAAGCTATGATTAAGTTGTGTTTGGTTTAAAGGTATCTATAGTTTTTAGGATCTGGATTTCATTCTAATTTGAGGGATTCTCTTAAAAATATTTAGAGATGTTTGGATCATGAAATATGTTGTAAAGAAATAGAATAGGAATTAGAAATGGAGTTGGAATATTAGAATTTGAATGAAATTCTCCACCATCCTTCAATGTGAAACCTAACTTTAACTTTTGTTATTTGTGATTATTTTTAGTTTTTGATCTATATTTTAGCTTCTTCTATTATGTTAAAATTAACTTTTTAACTTTAATTTAGCTTTATTTATGATGATTATTTTGACCTTTACTTTTTAAATTCTATAACTTCTTTTTTATGACATTCACTGTTCATACTATCAAAAACTATTCTAAGTAAGGTCAGATGCGGTTAAAGTAATTCACATACGGGTGACAACTAATATACGGGTGAGTACACTCACCTATAGGTGACTGTTCAGATTCAGGTGAGTAGACTCATCTATGAATGACTATAGCAAGTGCAGATGATTAAGTCCTATAATTTTCACTAATGGCACATATGGGTAACAAATTCATCTTTGGGTAACTATCCACATTTGCTTGAATAACAGATTTGGGTGAATAACCCATCTATGGTGAGCTTTAACTCTCCAACAATAACCATGTGACCAGGTGCCAATGAGCTTCCATATGCAAGTGCACAACTTCACTTTCAGGTTCACTAATTCCTTTTACCTCTAGCTAAGTCTAGATGCGGGTACACTCACATACGGTTGAACACTTCACATTCAAGTGAATATCTTTAGGTACGGGTGGCCTTTTTCTTTTTAGTACGGGTGGTCTTTTTCTTTTAACGTGATCAGGTACAGATGAGTTATCACATGCGGATAAACAATATCATATGTTGGTGATTATTTCATATACAGGTGACTAAACTTTAGCAACTTAAACCATCTCACCCACGGGTTAAGTATTTCACCTATGGGTGAATTAATACTTTAACTCTAATCATATGCGGGTGAGTAGAACCCTTTTTATCAAAGTATGACAACATTCTTCCCAACTTTGGCAACTATATCGATCTAAAACACTATATTTTAGGGTTTATGCATTTACATGGTTTAAAATTACATGCACATGTAAAAATTTACATAAAAATACCAACTTCATCATAAAAGGCGCATCACTCCTTATAAAATCTATTATAATTATGCAATCTTGCGTCAAAATAGTACAAAGTACATAAAATTGAGTATCTAGAACTCACCTCTTTGATGATCTCGAAGAAAATCCAAAAATCGAGAAGATGGTTAAAGATTTACATGCATGAACATATAAAAATGTCAACTTTAGTAATGAAACAAGATTATAATCGTTTTAAATACATAGATCTAGCTCTAAATGCGGGTAACAGTATACCTATGTCAGTGACCGATTTGGATGTGGATGCCTTAATCAGGTGCGGGTGATCAACATCTTAAAATATGACTAATTAAGATAGGCATATGTGATGAACAATATTCAATGCGGTGAAAAGTACCCAATGCAATCAAGAGTATTCAAAACGGATGACCAACATCTTAAAATATGGCCAAGCATAGGCTAATGTGGTGAACAATACTCAATGTGGTTAACAGTACCCAACGCGGATGACCAACATCTCAAAATATGACCAAGTATAGGCTGATGTAGTGAACATTACTCAACGCAGTGAACAATACCCAATATGGATGACCAACATCTTTAAAAATGGCTAAGTATATGTTGATATGGTTAATGGTACTTAATGCAATGAACAATACCCAATGCAGATAACCAACAACTCAAATTATGTCTAAGTATAGGCTATGTGGTAACCAATACTCAATGCAGTGAGAAGTACTTAATGTGGTGAAAAATGCAAGTGTGGTGAACAGTACCCCTACCTGATTTCATACTTTTTATTTCTACTTTATTTTTAAGGAAACAAGTTTCTAGCAATAAATCTAGACCTCATGTATCTAATATTCCCTTTGGATCATGACATGTAGGGATTTCTTCATCATTTATCATTCTAAAACTTCATAAACAAACATAAAAATGTCAACTTTTTTGTTTGAAATCATATTTATGATAGAAAACAACATATAAGTATGCATATCAGCCCCAAATATGGAGATCTAAAACTCACATTTTGAAGTTCTTTAAGAAACCCTATAATCGAGAAAATAGGTCTCAAGATCTACATGCATGCACATGTAAAGTTAACACCTTTTGTGACATCCGTCACCTTAAGGTCCGTCAATTAACATGGCTTTCCGTTAACTATTCCTTGATCAATTATTCCTCATCTTTATTAACTCTTTATGTGGATATCATGCTTGCTTTATCATCATTGTGCTTGTGCCTTCATAGTAATCATATGCTATCCTTAAAAACTTTTAAAACTTTCATCATCGTAACCGCCAAATATATCATTTTTATATAAAATTAACGTCACCAATAAAACCATTTTTAAATTATAAATATCATTAAATACATTTTTATAATTAATATGATTAACCTAATAAAGTCGTTTTTCAACCGAAACAAATTTGGGAAACTCGGGGGTTAAGTGCAGGGACTAAACTTGACATTTTGCAAACTTGGGCTGGGTATATAAACCCATTTCCAGCCCTAAAAACCCATTACTTCATCTTCATCTTCATCTTCTTCCTCTTCTCCTCTCATCTTCATCCTAGTACCAAATCCGACCCGCTTGGTCTCGTTTTCGTCGTCTAGACTTCATCTACAGCCTAGTTTACTCCATTCTAGCAGGTAGACGACCTTGGTTGTCCCTTTTCTTGCTTATTCACGGCTGTCCAAACTAGGGTTTCGGGTGTTCGGGTTCAACCCAAAAACATGAGGTCGTGTGGGTGCGTGTGAGGCCTTTCTACTTGTGTTTCTTGTTTGTGCATGTGTGTAGAGTATTTCTGGAAGTCCTTGTTGTGTAAAACTCGTGTTTAGAGCAGCCGAAGGCTGCTCAGCCCGTCCACAGTCACGATTCTGCTGTCCAGGCGACTGGGTCTGTCATGCGATTGAGTCGTGCGACTGAGCCATGCGTCTGAGTCAATCGTGCGACTGAGTTGTGTGACTGGGTATGTCGTGCGACTGAGTCGTGCGACTGTGTGTATGTGTGCGATTGAGTCATGCGAGCGAATGAATGTGTGCGATTGAGTCAGGTGACCGAATGAATGTATGCGATTGTGCGTGTATCGCAAGACTGGAGTCCTATCGCACGAATGAAGGTTCAACCGTACGAATGTAGCTGATTCGCACGATTGAAGGTTGACTCGTGCGTATGGAGGGTGAGTCGTACGATTGAGTGTTGTGTTGTACGACTGAATGCCAGTCCTACAAATGAAGGTTCAATCGTACGAATGAAGCTGATTCGCACGATTGAGGGTTGATTCGTGCGAATGGAGTGTTGAGTCGTGCGTCTGGTCTTGTCGTGCGACTGAAGTTGTTGTGTGTGATATCCCTTCTTATGCGTGGTGTGTGTATGTCGTGTGATGTTGAGGTAACATTAACACAGTTGCCATTGTTCGGCCACAAAGATTAAAGTCAACGCTAAAAAGGCCACAAATACTATTCAAATCAAATCAAACTAACGTTTTACGATTATCAACCGACTTATAACTACTGATATTTAACTAATACTTCTTCAATAACAATGAAACTCTTACTCAAATATCATCAGCAATGGCGACAATGTCTAGTACTTGGTTCTACATAAGATCTAGTACGTGTGTCTGTTTGTGTGAGTTACACGCGACCCAGCCGATGCAACCCGAACCGACCGATCATTATTATGCGCTTATTTCATATCATTAATGCTTAACAATAACTGTCAATAGGTGTTTGACCGTTCATTTCATACGACATTTGGATACATTGATCTTACATACTTACCACTTAACAAGTGAGTTTCGTGGCCCCTTTTTACGCTTACAATATTTCAATCATTTACAACTTGGGGGAAAAGTATGCTCACCCATTTTCAATGCTATACAACTTACTTACATTTTACATACATGGAATCAACGTGATACTGTTTTGCAAGTACTTATCTGATACATGCTTGGGTCTGCTGTGTGGTTCTATCTTTGCAACTATTTAATTCTAGTGTGGGAACCGACGGTTAGGTATTGGTAGTACTACTGGGTTAACACCCCCACCCTTGTTCGTTGGTATACTAGTTGATACCATCAGTGGCCAGGAACGGACCCTTGGGTGAATATATGCCTACAATATCTTTGTGTACGTCGCTAGGTTTGGTTGCAAAGCTCATTGTCATGTGATTTTACTTGTTTATATAACTGTATTCACGGTATTCCACAACGCTTACTATATACAGCATCACTTACTTATTTATTACTTAAACCTGCGAGCTCACCAACAATTTTGTTGACCATTTTGAGCATATCTTTTCAGGTGATCATGCAAATTGAGGAAATCTAGGTGTGCTGCCTTAGTGGAGACCCTAGGATGCATTTTTGGGACTAAACATGTTTTGACAAACAATTATTTTGAACAATGTTGTAGTCTGATAAAACAATTACAATCTTTTGATACTTGTTCCCGGGTTGTGGGAAATTACATTACAATTTCATCTTTATGTGATTATGTGAATCATTATCATGTTTATGCTTATGGCTATGTTGTCGTGAATATTGACTAAACACGACACAAGTCCCCTTGTTGTCGGGTGTCGTCATGACACGCTTGTCATCATTTATTACATTGCATCTCTATCGCTTACCATGTGTTATGACGATCCCGATCTCGTTACATCTCTGTGATTCCGCTTTTAGAGGGGGTGTGACAGATTAGTATCAGAGCCATTGGTTATAGAGAATTAGGCAATACGCTTGACCTAGACTATAACCTAGGAACCTTCATGTAGATTTGCATGCTAGGATCTGTATGCATATTATATCTCGTGTATGTGTTCCTCGCTGCTTGATTTGTTTATCTATCTGTTATGTGATCTTTCACCCTATGAGAGAGCCCATGTGCTCACTCTTTTATGGGATGCTTCTATTGGATCTTCCGTTCCCTCTGCGCGCCGAGTTGGTTTATCAAAATCCGGGTATTAAACCCGAAGAGATCTTCACAGATCATTCTATTGCGCTTGACCTTGGACATTGAGATTAACCCTGAGGAGGTTATGTCTGAAACCTCGAAAGAGGAGGAAATAGACAACCTCCGCTAGACTAAACGTGATTATATACATGGATTTACAACTGTTGTGATGGACCATTGTTGAGACATTACCAATTCATGGTGTGCGAACTACACGAATTGCATGCGATGTGCGATGACAATAAGTGTGATATTAACTTGGGAATACTGGACTTGATGAGTGTTATGGATAATACACTTTGAAATGATTTAAGCTTACGTGTTTACTATTTCTATGATTAGAAAATGCCGCCTCGAAGAGTTACCCGCAGCAATAGTGGCGGGAGTGAAGCCCCAAGGGGCAGAGGCAGAGGCAGAGGCAGAGGCAGAGCACCAAGGACAAATGATGGTCCTGCCAGTAACAATCAGGATACAGGAAACTCTGATATGGCAGCTCTGGTCGCTCAACAGTTGGCCGCACTGATTCCTACTATCGTGGCCCAAGTGAGCGATGTACTCAAGCAACATCACCCTTACGGGGATGGTGGCAATGATAATGGAGATAATGGAGAAAGAGCTCAAGGTGGGATTGAAACAGAGGTGGGAAACAGAAACCCAACCGGAAACAAAAGCAATCAGGAGACCGGGAATGGTGGTACAGCCAGTATTGAGACTGGGGTTGTTAATGCCAAACGGGGGTGTTCGTACAAGGAGTTTGTGGCATGCAAATCGAGGGAATTTGATGGAAAAGGCGGGGCAATAGCCCTGACCAGGTGGCTAGAAAAGATGGAGGCAGTGATTGACATCAGTGAGTGCCTCGACAGCCAGAGAATCAAGTATGCCACGTGTTCACTGCAGGGCAAGGCCCTAACCTGGTGGAACACCCAGGTCAAGCTAGAGGAAGAGAATCTGCGATGCAGATGTCATGGGATGAGTTTAAAGCTTTGATCACCGAGGAATACTGCCCCCTCAACGAGATGCAGAAATTAGAGCATGAGTTCTGGAATCATGCTATGGTGGGGGCCGGGCATGCAGCTTATACTGACCGTTTTCATGAGCTGGCAAGATTGGTTCCGCATTTGGTCATGCCGGAATCAAAGAGAATCGAAAGGTACATTTGGGGACTTGCGCCTCAAATTCGAGCAATGGTTACAGCAGCTGCTCCTCCTACAATTCAGAGCGCAATTCTGAAGGCTGGCGCTTTGACTGATGAAATGGTGAGAACGAGGGTTCTGGGAAGGGGAGCAGAAAAGAGAAAGGATGTTGGAGAAACGAGCCGGTCGAGTGCCGGGAAGTTCGATAAGAGGGCCAAGACGACCAGGAATTTTGTGGCCGTGACTCAGGCCAAGAGAGAGTATGTGGGGCCGCACCCCAAATGTGACACGTGCAACTATCATCATCCCCCAGGAACGCAGTGCCGGGTGTGCGCGAACTGTAGGCGCCCGGGGCATTTGGCGAGAGACTGCAGAACTGCGCCGAATCTTGTGGCACCCGTCAACGCGGTTAACTCCGCCGGGAATGCAAGGGCTTGTTATGAGTGTGGAAGCCCTGATCATTACAGGAACATGTGCCCCAGGCTGAATCAAGCACCGGGTCAACAAGGAAACAACCAGCAGCAAGTGATGGCTATAGCTGGAAATCAGGGCCCGACTACTCAAGGGAATGCAGCTCGGGGACGTGCATTCGTCATTGGAGCCAACGATGCTCATCAGGACCCGAATGTTGTCACGGGTACGCACTTACTCAATCAACACTCCGCATCTATATTATTTGATACTGGAGTAGACAATAGCTTTATATCTTCTGAGTTTGTGTAATTGCTTGATTTGAGTCCTAGTAGGCTAGAAACTAGCTACTCTGTAGAGATGGCCAATGGTAAAGTTGTTCAGGCCGATGAGATTATTAGGAAGTGCTCGTTAACCTTGGAGGACCATGCCTTCGATATAGACTTGATACCCTTTGAGCTAGGAAGTTTTGATGTGATTGTGGGTATGGATTGGTTGTCGCAAAACGGAGCAGAGATTGTCTGTCGGGACAAAATAGTACGAATCCCCATGCCAAACGGGGAGGTACTCAAGATTCAGGGAGAACGACCGGGAAGGAACTTAAAGCTTATTTCCTGCTTGAAAGCATGCCAAAGTTTACGAAAGCAGTGCTACGCTTTTCTGGCTCATGTGGTAGAAAAGAAGGACGAAAAGAGGAAACTAGTAAATATTCCAGTGGTACGGGACTACCCAGATGTATTTCCTGATGACTTGTCTGGTTTGCCTCCTCCACGACAGGTGGAATTCCGTATAGAGTTGGTTCTTAGAGCTACACCGGTAGTGAAGATGCCCTATCGGTTAGCGCTATCCGAGATGCAAGAGTTATCTAGTCAGTTACAAGAGCTACTGGAGAAGGGTTTTATTCGACCGAGTCATTCACCGTGGGGAGCGCCGGTATTATTTGTTAAAAAGAAGGATGGGTCGTTCCGCATGTGCATCGATTACCGTGAACTGAACAAGTTAACCTTGAAGAATCGATATCCTCTCCCCAGGATCGACGATCTGTTTGACCAGCTACAAGGAGCTTCGTATTTCTCAAAGATCGATCTTTGTTCTGGATATCATCAACTAAGGGTTTTCGAGGACGACATACCGAAGACAGCGTTTAGAACTCGTTATGGGCACTATGAGTTCTTGGTCATGCCGTTCGGGCTGACTAACACACCAGCTGTGTTTATGGATCTAATGAATCGGGTGTGCAAACCTTATTTGGATAAGTTCGTGATCGTGTTCATAGACGATATACTTATCTACTCCCGATCGAAAGAGGATCACGAAGAACACCTTCGGGCAATTCTGGAACTGCTACGGGAAGAGAAACTTTTTGCCAAGTTCTCGAAGTGTGAATTTTGGTTGCGGGAAGTGAAGTTTTTGGGTCATGTGGTTAACAAGGATGGGATTCATGTAGATCCCGGCAAGATCAAAGCGGTGAAGAAATGGGATGCACCCCAGACACCATCAGAAATACGGCAATTTTTAGGATTGGCCGGTTACTATCGACGCTTCATCGCAAATTTTTCAAAGATCGCGCAGCCATTAACCCTGCTTACTCAGAAAGACAAGAAGTTTGATTGGGGACATGCACAAGAACAAGCGTTCCAAACGTTGAACCAGAAGTTGTGTAATGCACCAATATTGTCCCTCCCAGACGGAACTGATGATTTTGTTGTGTACTGCGATGCTTCACATCAAGGGTTGGGATGTGTGTTAATGCAGAAGGATAAGGTGATTGCCTACGCTTCGCGAAAACTTAAAGTGCACGAAAAGAACTATACCACTCATGATCTTGAGTTGGGCGATGTAGTATTTGCACTAAAGATTTGGAGGCATTACCTGTATGGAACCAAATGCATCATCTTCACAGATCATAAGAGCCTCCAACATATTCTGGATCAGAAGGAACTTAACATGCGTCAGCGACGTTGGGTAGAGCTTCTTAGTGACTACGATTGCGAAATCCGGTATCATCCGGGGAAAGCTAACGTGGTGGCTGATGCTTAAAGCCGTAAAGAACGCGTGAAACCACTACGTGCTCGAGCGTTGGGATTGACCATTCAAACGAACTTGAAAGCTCAGATCCAAATTACACAAAGTGAGGCATTGAAAGAAGAAAACCTTACGGGAGAAGAATTCTGAGGGTTAGATAAACAGATGATTTGCAAGGATGACGGTATACGGTACTTCATGGATCGCATATGGGTACCCAGATGGGGAGGTGTACGTACCTTAGTCATGGATGAAGCCCACAAGACGCGATATTCTATTCATCCTGGTGCAGACAAGATGTATCACGATCTCAAGGATCTGTACTGGTGGCCAGACATGAAGAAAGACATTGCCTTATACGTCAGCAGATGCTTGACGTGTTCGAAAGTTAAAGCCGAACATCAGAAACCATCGGGATTATTACAGCAACCTGAAATTCCCGAGTGGAAATGGGAGAATATAGTTATGGATTTCATTACCAAACTCCCTAGAACAAGCAGCTGTCATGATTCGATATGGGTCATAGTGGATCGAATGACGAAATCAGCACATTTCTTGCCTATCCGAGAAGACTACAAAATGGATAAGTTGTCGAGATTGTACATCAAAGAGGTCGTGACATGGCACGGGGTGCCGGTGTCAATCATATCCGACCGTGATAGCCGATTTACTTCACGATTTTGGCAGACACTACAGAAAGCGATGGGCACTCGGTTAGATATGAGTACCGCCTATCACCCTCAGACAGATGGCCAAAGTGAACGAACTATACAGACGCTAGAAGACATGTTGAGAGCGTGTGTAATCGATTTTGGTGGTAGTTGGGATGCTCATCTACCGCTGATTGAGTTCTCTTACAACAACAGCTACCATACAAGCATTGGGTGTGCTCCGTTCGAGGATGACACTCTTGGACCTAACTCCAGCTGAATTTCGGGACGAAATTCTCTCAACTGGGGGATACTGTGACATCCGTCACCTTAAGGTCCGTCAATTAACGTGGCTTTCCGTTAACTATTCCTTGATCAATCATTCCTCATCTTTATTAACTCTTTATGTGGATATCATGCTTGCTTTATCATCGTTGTGCTTGTGCCTTCATAGTAATCATATGCTATCCTTAAAAACTTTTAAAACTTTCATCATCGTAACCGCCAAATATATCATTTTTATATAAAATTAACGTCACCAATAAAACCATTTTTAAATTATAAATATCATTAAATAAATTTTTATAATTAATATGATTAACCTAATAAAGTCGTTTTTCAACCGAAACAAATTTGGGAAACTCGGGGGTTAAGTGCAGGGACTAAACTTGACATTTTGCAAACTTGGGCTGGGTATATAAACCCATTTCCAGCCCTAAAAACCCATTACTTCATCTTCATCATCATCTTCTTCCTCTTCTCCTCTCATCTTCATCCTAGCACCAAATCCGACCCGCTTGGTCTCGTTTTCGTCGTCTAGACTTCATCTACAGCCTAGTCTACTCCATTCTAGCAGGTAGACGACCTTGGTTGTCCCTTTTCTTGCTTATTCACGGCTGTCCAAACTAGGGTTTCGGGTGTTCGGGTTCAACCCGAACACATGAGGTCGTGTGGGTGCGTGTGAGGCCTTTCTGCTTGTGTTTCTTGTTTGTGCATGTGTGTAGAGTGTTTCTGGAAGTCCTTGTTGTGTAAAACTCGTGCTTGGAGCAGCCGAAGGCTGCTTAGCCCGTCCACAGTCGCGATTCTGATGTCCAGGCGACTGGGTCTGTCATGCGATTGAGTCCTGCGACTGGGTGAGTCGTGCGACTGAGCCATGCGTCTGAGTCAATCGTGCGACTGCGTATGTCGTGCGACTGAGTCGTGCGACTGTGTGTATGTGTGCGATTGAGTCATGCGAGCGAATGAATGTGTGCGATTGAGTCAGGTGACCGAATGAATGTATGCGATTGTGCGTGTATCGCACGACTGGAGTCCAATCGCACGAATGAAAGTTCAACTGTACGAATGTAGTTGATTCGCACGATTGAAGGTTGATTCGTGCGTATGGAGGTTAAGTCGTGCGATTGAGTGTTGTGTGGTACGACTGAATGCCAGTCCTACGAATGAAGGCTCAATCGTACGAATGAAGCTGATTCGCACGATTGAGGGTTGATTCGTGCGAATGGAGTGTTGAGTCGTGCGTCTGGTCTTGTCCTGCGACTGAAGTTGTTATGTGTGATATCCCTTCTTATGCGTGGTGTGTGTATGTCGTGTGATGTTGAGATAACATTAACACAGTTGCCATTGTTCGGCCACAAAGATTAAAGCAACGCTAAAAAGGCCACAAATACTATTCAAATCAAATCAAATCAAACTAACGTTTTACGATTATCAACCGACTTATAACTACTGATATTTAACTAATACTTCTTTAATAACAATGGAACTCTTACTCAAATATCATCAGCAATGGCAACAATGTCTAGTACTTGGTTCTACATAAGATCTAGTACGTGTGTCTGTTTGTGTGAGTTACACGCAACCCAGCCGATGCAACCCGAACCGACCGATCATTATTATGCGCTTATTTCATAACATTAATGCTTAACAATAACTGTCAATAGGTGTTTGACCGTTCATTTCATACGACATTTGGATACATTGATCTTACATACTTACCACTTAACAAGTGAGTTTCGTGGCCCCTTTTTACGCTTACAATATTTCAATCATTTACAACTTGGGGGAAAAGTATGCTCACCCATTTTCAATGCTGTACAACTTACTTACATTTTACATACATGGAATCAACGTGATACTGTTTTGTAAGTACTTATCTGATACATGCTTGGGTCTGCTGTATGGTTCTATCTTTGCAACTATTTAATTCTAGTGTGGGAACCGATGGTTAGGTATTGGTAGTACTACTGGGTTGACACCCCCACCCTTGTTCGTTGGTATACTAGTTGATACCATCAGTGGCCAGGAACGGGCCCTTGGGTGAATATATGCCGACAATATCTTTGTGTACGTCGCTAGGTTTGGTTGCAAAGCTCATTGTCATGTGATTTTACTTGTTTATATAACTGTATTCACGGTATTCCACAACGCTTACTATATACAGCATCACTTACTTATTTATTACTTAAACCTGCGAGCTCACCAATAATTTTGTTGACCATTTTGAGCATATCTTTTCAGGTGATCATGCAAATTGAGGAAATCTAGGTGTGCTGCGTGGAGACCCTAGGATGCATTTTTGGGACTAAACATGTTTTGACAAACAATTATTTTGAACAATGTTGTAGTCTGATAAAACAATTACAATCTTTTGATACTTGTTCCCGGGTTGTGGGAAATTACATTACAATTTCATCTTTATGTGATTATGTGAATCATTATCATGTTTATGCTTATGGCTATGTTGTCGTGAATATTGACTAAACACGACACAAGTCCCCTTGTTGTCGGGTGTCGTCATGACACGCTTGTATTTATTACATTGCATCTCTATCGCTTACTATGTGTTATGACGATCCCGATCTCGTTACATCCCCGTGATTCCGCTTTTAGCGGGGGTGTGACACCTTTATTTATTTACATGCAACATAAACGCCATATGAACCTAGATCTAACTTATATTTATGAAAAAAATATGAGAAATTTATACTTTTGATCATTTTTCCTTGACTTTCTCTCTCTAGCAACAACTTTCTCTCTCTAGCTTATTTAGGAAAAACTTTAAATGCAAAAAAAGGAAGGGGTTGCTCTCCTTCCTTTTGTAGTCTCCTTTCTTTTATAGCCAAACTTAGGGTAATGAACTTTTATTTTCCCATCTTTAATTTCTTGACTCCTAATAAAATCGCATCCTTCGTTGACTTTCCTTTATATCAACTTTAATGAAAACTTCGGGTGTCATAAATCCACCCTCTTATTTAGGGTTCATCCATAAAATCTAGTAATCCTTAAAAAGATCTGGATAGTGTCGACTCATCTACTTTTTCAGTGCTTCCGTTGCACCTTAACTTGGCTAATTACTTTATTCCGTTATTGCTTCACTTTTTGATCTAGAATGGCAATTGGTCCTTTTACATAGTTCAGTCTTTCATCCTTCTCAATATCCACGGGGGAAACAACAACGTCATCTTCCACCAAACACTTGCGTAAGTGAGATAATGGAATGTAGGATGAATCTCACTCAACTCATTAGTGAGTACTAATATGTAGGCCACTTCTTGATACCTTGGACTTAACATTCTCCTTTTGCAAAGATGAATAATTCCCTTCCAGGGAGATACTTTCAACATTACCAAATCACCAACTTGAAACTCAATCGGTCATCGTCATTTATCAACATAAAACTTTTGTCTGTCTTGAGCTACTTTCATATAAGCCTTAATCTTTTCTAGTTTCTCAGTTGTGGCCTCAATGATTTTAATACTTCTCAGCTCTTTTTGCCTAATATCACCCCAACACACTAGGGTCCCACACATTCTACCATATAGCATCTCGAATGGTAACAAGTCGATGCTAGCATGGTAGCTACTATTATAAGAGTATTATACTAATTGTGGGTGCTCATCCCAGCTTCCATCGAAATAAATAATACACACCCAAAGCATGTTTTTCAAAGTTTGAATGATTCTTTCTGATTGCCCATGGTCTGAGCATAATAGGCTGTACTAGTATGTGGCCTCCTTCCTATTGCTTCATGAAACAGAATTAGATGTAAACTGGGTGTCTCTATCGGAAACAATAGACACCAGCACATCATGTAATGCGACGATCTCTTTAATAAACAATTCAACCTAAATTTCAAACGAGAATGTCTCCTAGATGGATAAAAAGTGAGAACTCTTTATCAATCGATCTATGACTACCCAAATTGCATCAAATCCTCTAGTTGTACGATGTAGCTTTGTAATAAAGTCCATCATTATATGTTTCCATTTCCGTTTGGGTATGTCAAACAGTTAGACCTTTCCGTATGGAATTTGATGTTTGGCATTCACTTGTAGGCAAGTCAGACACTTGCGTACATCATTTTCTATATCACGCCTTTAACCCCAGCCACCAATAATTTTTCTTCAAATCATGATACATCTTTATGGCACCTTGATAAATAGAATACTACATCTTATAAGCTTCATCTAAAATTTTCTCTCTAAGGTTCCTCTAGCTCGGGACCCACATCCGCCCGAATCTTAATTTGACACCAAGGGTGTTTTCTCCCAGATTCGTGACCTGTTGCTTAATTTTCTCCTAAATGATTTGATAATCTTTGATAATCGATTTGATAAATTTGATAATAGTTTAAGGCTTTCACCTGAAATTCTCGGATCTATTGCATTACATTGGAAGTTACAATTAACTAACAAGCTTTCACTCGAATCAGCTCGAGTCATCCCTTAAGGCTTAGGGCATCGCGACTACACTGGTCTTGCCTAGATGATAATGAATTTCATAGTCAAGTCTTTAATTAATTCCAACCATCTTCTTTACCTCATATTAAGATCCTTTTGTTAAAAAATACTCAAAACTTTTGCAATATGTGAAAATGGTTTATTTTGTTTCATACAAATAATGTCTCCGGATGTTCAGTATGAAAACCGCGACTACCAGTTTTCCAGATCATGGGTAGGGTAATTGACTTCATGAGACTATAATTGCCTAGATACATAGGCTATAACTTTCTTGTAACATCCGTCATTTTCAAATTATAAACCTGAACCCGAACTCAACTTGAAATTCCATTATTAAATTATTTTAATTGTTTTAATGGATTATATACAACTTTCATTGTGAGTTATTTTTCTTTTATTATTTAAAACAACTTGTAATAATTTATGGAGAGATAAATATTTCTTTTTGTAAAGTTATAAAATATTTTTAATCATTTTACAAATAAATAACTAGATGGAAAAGTCTTACTAAAATTTATTAAGTTATAAATAAATTTTAATAAACTTATAAAGTTTCATTAGTAGTTATAATTTTTTTATTGAAATTAAATAATTAAGTTATAAAGTTTACAAGTTTATAAAAGTTTAACAAATAATTAGTTTGATTTATTATTTAAATTAGTTTTTATAAGTCAAGGGTTTAACTTGTAATTTCTGAAACTTAATCTAAAAGTTTCATGCATAAAATAACAAAGATGAATACTTCAGGGACCAAATTTCAAAATACCCAAAAACAGCCCCCCTTCCCCCTCACAACCCGTTTTTCCGGTGGACGGCTCCGGCGGCCCTCCAGCGACGCTCCGGCAACCTCCTAACACTCGAAATCGGCCATTTTTTTACCCCAAATCGTTCCAAATGCTCCTAGTAACTATTTCGAACATGAATGTGATCTTAATATCGCTTAATTGTCGGTTACAAGTATCAAACAATTGAATATCCGAAACCCTCTTAAACACACAGCCGTTTGAGACTCAAACATCAATAATATCTCAATTAATTCAACCAGATCAAACATCTAGCTATCTCTAATCAAACCCAACACTCAATTGCACCTGAAACAAACCTAACCATCAAATTTCATCTTTTTCCTCTGTCGCGACCTGTACCATACACGAACACCATCATCCGGACTTCAAAACCTAAAATTGATAGAGGGCTTTTGCTCACCAAGACCTATGGAAGCTTTCTGCAACATGAATTTGATTATCATCAACGTTTGAATCACGAACCAACTTTACCTTGGTCGCGGCTATTCTTATCACCATCTTCATCGAATCCAAACTCAAACACGTAAGTTTCCCATATCATTATAATCGGTTTGACAAGGGGAAACAAAGCCCTAATATTAATTGGATTAACTCGTACGATTCGGTGTTCAATTGAATCGAATTGAATTTAGGGTTCTTATGGATTGAGGGTTATTCAAATAATGATTCTTATTAATTAAATTGCATTCTAAAACAAGTTCTGGGCATCTGCCCTACCGGTTACAACCTTCAACTTTCACACAAGGGTCCCGGGTTCGAACCCGGGGACCCCCCCTAATTTTTTTTAAGCATTAGTTGTTATTCATAATAAGTTGCCTAAAATCTTAATATATTATTTAGTTAAAATAAAAAATTATTTTGTTAATAAAAATATTTTAGAAATTATTAAGTTGATTTTTAAATATTTTAAAACTTATAATTCTTAAATTTAATTAGTTGTTTTAAACAATAATAAATGTTAAAAAAACATTATTAATTATTTTATGTAATTTAAATACTATAAACCTATTATGGTTCAAATTTAGGTTATTTCAAAACATTATAAATTTATATGTTAAATAACTAATTATTCAAGTAGTTATTAAATAATTATTTAAATAATTAATTATTCATCTAATCATTTGAGCATTTTATATCATAATTTATTTAATAAATTTATTTGTTAACTTTTATTTAAATTCTTGAAATTTATAAAACAATATAATTTGCTTTATTTTTTTAAGGTTTTTGTATTATAAAACCTTTATAATAAATCATTTTAAAAGCTCAAAACTTTATGATTTTAAATAATTTCAACGTCATTTAAATATGTATTAATTATCTTTATCAAGTTTTAAATAATTAATTATTAAATTAGTTATTTCTTTTCACATATTATACTTAATTTCTATTAAATCAATAACTTAAATTGTTGAGATATTTTTATTCTTAAACTTAATTGATTTATATTGTATTTATTAAACCAAAACATAAACGGGTCATTATTTTACTTAATTATTTAAACCCCCAAATTCCAATTGAAACCCTAGTTCACGTCTCATTGTTAATCTTATTGTCAAACTTAATCTTGGAATCTATACGTTTAGGCAACTTGTAAGAGAAATCATTGGAGCCTCGTTTAATCTCTTATCATCATTCTTATACTTATTTTCCATGTGAGTTTCCTTGCCCCTTTTTACATTTTTCACACTATTTTGGGGTGAAACATGATACTTATACATCATACACTTATAAACGTTTAAGACTTGTAAAGCACTTGTAATTCATCTTTATATTTTGTCATGGTTATTTATGTGTTGTAAGTGATTATATGAGATACATAGTTTGTTTACAATCATTAACTATTGCTAGCCTGAAGACGTCTTAGATCTTTATGCCTGACAAGCCTATTTGGTGCTAAAGTCGATGTATTGCCGACTCCTGATGACGTATGCTTGTTCATCATGGGAACCAAATACACTTAGCTAATCTTATATACTTGTAATCAAGTCGAGGTTTGGTTGTAACGATATGTGTTCTATAACCTTACTAACTTATAACATATGACATGAATTGCTACTTGTAATCTTGTTATATTATGTATAAAAACCTTGGAAACTCACCAACTATTTTTTAGTTGACATTTTATTTTCATCATGTTTCAGGTTTGATGCTTGAAGATCTTCTTGTGCTCATATAGGACTTGAACCTAGATTAAATGAAAGTCTTATGTTAATGATTGTATCTTGATTGTTTTGTAATTACTTATTTGTTTTGTAATGTTTAATGAATAATGACATTTAATATTATTTCAACTTAATTAGTTCCATGTGCTATGAGCAATCGTCTCCCATTCGTCCGCTCCGATGATTCCGCCGTCGGTCGGAGTGTGACATTTCTCTCGTTGCATCAAAACATAACCCAATCATGAATACAAAGCATTTAAATAAACCACCAAATCCTCATACCCTCTAGGTAACGTCAAGACAGGGGCTTGAGTTAACCTTGTCTTTAATTCTTAGGATGCATTTTCCTAATCTGTACCCCATGCAAAACCTCACATTCTTTTTATTCAGCTTGGTTAATGGAAAAGCTAACTTAGAGAAGTCTTGAATAAATCTTCTATAGCAACCTGCCAAACCCAATAAGCTATGGATCTTCGATGTTATCTTTGAAAAGTCCATTTTATTATGACCTCTAATTTAGTGGGGTCTACCATGATCCCCTGCAGATTAATAACATTACCTAATAATTGAACCTCGCATGGCCAGAATACACATTTAAAGAACATCTTATACAATTTTTTCCTTCTTAATGTTTCTAAGACTACTCCTATACAACCTAACCCAACAAAACTATTTATTAAAAAATAATAATTTCTCTCTCTTCCAACTACACAACCCAACTAAATCTATTTGTTCACACTCATTAGCAACCCAACCTAGACTAATTTTTTTATTAAAATTAAATATTATCTTTTATTTTATTAAACTATTAAAATACTAATAATAATAGCTTAAGATGATACTCATTAGCAACCCAACCTAAACCAAAATTTTTTATTAAATTTTAATATTATCTTTTATTTTATTAAAATTTTGAAATACTAATAATAATAACTCAAGATGGTATATACCAAAACTAGGTATTTGACCTCGATTTACTTTTTGTCAACCTTCCACTATTCTTGATTTGGAGGTTTAATAGTTATTTGACTCGCTTAAAATGAAGTGTAAATGAGTCAAAAATGGATCCAAGAATTCAAGGAATTGATTTAGAGATTAGATGAAGGCTAGAAGAACCATCGTGTAACATCTTTTGGTTTTAGACTCATGTCGTTGTTATTGTCAATGACCATTTCATATCAATCGAGTGAAAAGTAACAATTTTTGAATTTCCTTACATGTATTAGTTTCTTTTAGTGGACGTACACACAAACTATTCACATTGATGTGGTTCAAAGTATAAATATTAAATACAAATATTTCCTATGCTTTTGAATAACTTTAATGTAGCTTTTAGATAACTTTATTCATATTTGATCCACATTTACATTTTATAAGCTTCAAAAGAAGACGAGCTGAAAAGATATACATTTGTTTAAACTTGAGACAACAATTAAAAATAATATATTTTAACTACACTTGAGATGGATGATTAAAACTCTAGATATTTTGAATTTTACGATTATTAGTTTGTCTTATAATCCCAAAATCAAAACATGAAACTAATATACATAACACAGAGAAAGTAATTGATTTATATCGTCAATGTTACATTCATATCCACTTTATTATATTTTATGATTTATTACTTTTAAGCAAAATATATCCTACACCATAATTATATATCTATACTAAACACTTTTTGACACATGTCATTACCACATTCACTCTCTCATTTATTTTCCCGCCTAAACTAATTATTTCATTTTAAAAAATCAAATAACTAATTTCTAATTTTTTCTTTTTCTCTCTCTATATTATAAATCTAAGTTCTTATTAAATCAATAATATTAAAAGACATTTTTCATTAAATAAAAACTAAATACTTTGATTTAAAAATACACGTTTTCAAAAACAAAATTTTCAAAAGCTATGACTTTTTTCTAAAACAACGAGACTTTATATAATAATGAAAGTATTTTAAAACCATTCTTTTGTATATAAAATAATTTTACAAAACAAACTCGAAGTCTTTAAACGACAAAATATAGATAAAAAATGAATTTTTTATCAAAACAATAATTTTTTATAAGAAAGTTTTAGAAATAATATAAATATTTTATCAATTAATCAAAGTAACTACTTATACGTAATTTCAGTTATATCTTATATCAAAATAATGTTTTACGGTGTCTTATTATTCATTAATAACTATTTACTATTTTTAATTCAATTCGTGTAATACACGGGGTTTACCCTAGATGTTTATACGAAGAAATATCAAAATCAAGATGCCATGTAAACGTGGAGTTTATGTTGGAAGTCCACGTGGAGATGAATAAGTATTACATACAAATTGTTTTAAAGACCAACAATCAAATTGGTTTAAATAAATTATTATTTGTGAGTTTCAAAAAGAGCCCACATGAGGAAAGATCCATGAAAGAAACATTATAACAAATGAAGTGGGCCGACGGTATCGGAATAAAAGAAGGAAAAAAAACCTAATAGGGATGATATATAAAGAGGAATGTGTGACGGCAACTGGGGAGATATATACGTACGGGAGAAAAAGGTTTATTCTTTTGGATTCAATTTGGATTTTTGAACACGAGTAAAGAGCAATTTTAAAGCGGAGAACAAGATTTGAAGACATAGGATTGATTCAAGCATAGAAGACGATCCGGTTTTAATTCGTTCTTGATTATTTTCTTTGTTTTGTCAATTCATTTGTTTATATTTCTAAAGTTTAAA
The DNA here is from genome assembly GCA_025215565.1 of Flaveria ramosissima. Lineage (NCBI taxonomy): Eukaryota > Viridiplantae > Streptophyta > Magnoliopsida > Asterales > Asteraceae > Flaveria > Flaveria ramosissima. The sequence continues at coordinate 13,241,373 of CM046031.1, read as the reverse complement.
TCTTTATTATTGCTCTTGATGTTTTTGAACATTATGAGTAGCTAACTCTTTAATACTACCTAAGTTGGGTTGAAAACTAATATGTTTTGATTAAATATTTGGTTTTAATTTCGTATATTTGTTTATTAATCTTAGAACTCGATTATTTTCTCAATAAAATATGGATATGTATATTGTTTTATGCTTGAAAATTATTGTCATGCTCGTGTATGTTTGATCTTGATTGATTATGTGACATCTAGATTGGGTTTGCACGTTAAAATTAATTACTTTGTGTTTTTAATTTTAAACTTTGATTAGAGATAATCTTAGGAGCATTGGTTATTATTTTGATAGTATATGCAATGTGTTACCTTATCTAGAACCTAAGGGTGATAGATATTGCTTAAAACCTCCTACCCATTGTTTGTTAGGTTTAGATTTTACGAGAGCGTGTTTTGGCCTTTCATTCGTGGTGTTAGTGTTTTAGAGTATTTAATTGGATTCAATTAAGTTGTTCTTTATCTTAAGGTTGGAAAATATAATCTTAAAGATAATATGGTAGAAAACCTAGGGATGATCATCCATTAGACATTTTAATAAACCTATCTAAGGCTTCACACGTGTCTTTGGTTTTCTTAGAAAGTAGCAACATACCTAGTTCACCCTAGATCCGTATTTTTAGAGATAGCCATACGAGTCATTACCTTTAGGTCATCACATGTTAGTTCAATTCCTACCTAGGTAGTTATTTCACGTATTTGCTCGTATTCAAATTTCCGAGTTTGAATTCCTATTTGTTTATTTCTTCCGTCGTCTTTAGATTAATTAATTTTAATTAAATTATTTATTTCTTTTATTAATAATTAATTAAAATAGTTAAATTAATTAGGTTAGAAGATAAAGGTTTAATAACGAAAGCCGCCAAACGTGTCTCTAGGGTTTGATATCCGGACTTACCTAAACTTTACTATATCACGACCGGTACATTTGCCGTTTGTATGAAGTTTAGTTAGGAATTTCCAAAATTTAAAACTAATTTGTGACAAAAATTTTCAATATATATATATATATATATATATATATATATATATATATATATATATATATATATATATATATATATATATATATATATATATATATATATATTCACACATCACACATGGAGGTATGTTAGGAAGACAAATGAAGTTGTTAGATATAGTTTATCATCTTGCTTTCCATATTGAAGATCTACTTTTCATTAGAACTAGTGTTGTATTTCAGGCGCGCGTTGCGCACGTGACAGATCGGTTAAATCAAGGCTTAGATAAACGTACATTATTCGATAATCTTAGAGCATCACCAATGGTGAAATCAAAAAACACCCAAAAACATATCTAGTCAGCAGCCACATCAGAAAACCACTCATTCTTCAAAAACTTAAAAACCTCTCCAATAGTAAAACTTAAAAACACCTAAAAACATTACCACATCATTATCATCTTTTATATTTATTTTTAATATCAATCTTATATATTAATATAAAATATAAATAAAATATTTATATGTCTTTTGTTGGATGAAATTTTAAAACTTTAAAATTTTTAAATATAAAAGTTAAATACTTTTTAGAGGGAAAATTTAAAATTTTGTAATTTGAAATTTAAACTTTAAATTTAATAAATAATAATTTATTGTAAAAAATTAAAAATTAAATTTTAAAAATAAAATTTACTGTTCAGGCACATGGACACTGTTCAGGCACATGAGCACTGTTCAAGCGCACTGTTCAGGCACATGAGCACTGTTCAGACGCATGAGCACTATTTAGGCGCATGAGCACTGTTTAGGCACATGAGCACTGTTCCGGCGCACTGTTCAGGTACTTGGGCACTGTTTAGCCGCATGAGGTTGACTTGAAATGCCCAACACTTAAATTTATATTGAAAAACTAAATATTTTATTAATATAAATATATTATTTTTTTAATATTAAAACCCAACCCTGGCCCACCTCTGAAAATATCAGATGTTTTTTAGTATTCATCTTCATGAACTTCTACCTTTAAAAACAAACCCCACAATGGTTATTGGTCTGAAAAACAGATGATATGGCGTTTTTAAGGGCTAAAAATGCCCTATTGGAGATGCTCTTATGTCTAACTGGTTAGACCATCACCAATGGTAAAATAAAAAAACATCCAAAAATATGCCTAGTCAGCAGCCACATCAGAAAACCACTTATTTTTCAAAAACCCAAAAAACTTCTCCAATAGTAAAACTTAAAAAACACCTAAAAACATTGTCACATCATTATCACTTTTTACATTTATTTTTAATTATCAATCTTATATATTAATATAAAATATAAATAAAATATTTATGTCTTTTGTTGGATGGAAATTTTAAAACTTTAAAATTTTAAAATATAAAAGTTGAATACTTGTGACAACTCGAGTTTTCAGGTTATTATCGTTATCATTATCGAACCTTTATCTTATTTTAAAAAATAATAATAAATAAATAAACAAATTTTGTTATTGTTAAATGTTAATGATTTATCATATTAACTATTAATAAGTGACTCTAATGTGATAAAACTAAATTAACTCAAAATGCAAATTACATTAATTGAGGGACTAAGGGTGCCAATTAGTCAGAACTTATTCAATTAAATAACCAACCCAACCCACCCATAGCTCCCTTCATTCATCACAAACCTCCCTCCCTAACCCTAATCGCGCTCTGCCGTCAATGGTACCACCGAGCGCAACTCTGGCAGCCCTTCCCCTATCACGACATCGACAGCCTTCATTCGCACCCATGTCTATCAACGGTGTCTCCTTCTAAGGTTGCATTCGGTAAAAGAATTCTCTTCAACAACCTGCGTGACGACGACCTTCACCGATAGGATCTTTCGTGGTGAACCGCACCTCTCTGGCAGTGCCGTTTGGTATGAATTCTACCCTACGTTAATCATATTCGTTACATTACGATTACGGTCTGCGGTTTTGCGTACGTTCGCGTGTGCTGGTTCAAGGGTTGAGGCAATCAGCTTATGTAGGTGTGCGTTCGGACGTGTGTATGTATATTGTGATCGTGCATGTCTTGTAGCTATGTATGTACGGGTATATATACACATGTTCGGCTGTGTGCTTGTGTGTGTTCTCCATATGTGTGTGTAAATTGCATAAGGGTTATGTGAGCTGTGTTGTGTCACTAATGCATGAGATTGTGTATGCATTGAGATTATATATGTATCGTGGGTATGCATGTATGTTGGCATGGAAATAGTGGGTTCATGGATTAAAACTTAGGTTGGGCATGCATGGATGGCAGGTGCCATCTTCAAACAATTTTGGATAACTAATATGTGATAAGTGGGGCATAGGTGTACATGTACATGTATATGCATGCGTGGTGTATATCTGTGGTGTGGGCGCATGATATGTGAGTATGATTCCATTGCAGAGTGTGTATATTGCATGTATGTATGTGTATGGTGCGGGTGTGTGCGTTAAAGGTGTGTGTGCTAGAGGTTTAGGCGCATAAGCATGGAGTGTTTGGGCGCATGGAACAATGTAGTGGGCGCAAGGGCTGAAAGTGTTGGGCGCATGTATGTATTAAGAATATATTACTTTCTGGTGTGTGTTTATTATACTATGAGTGTGTTATATACATGGTGTGAGTTGATGTGTAAATGATTTGGGATTAGTAGGCTTTGGGAAGTGTAGACTGTGTGTTACTAAACGTATGGGTTCAGTTATAAAACGTCTTATAATTAATTATATGTATATAGAGTACTTATATATATATATATATATATATATATATATATATATATATATATATATATATATATATATATATATATATATATATATATATATATATATCGGGTTGTACGTGAAAATGGGGTTATATGCTTGCGTTTGTTTGTGTATGGGGAGTTTGCCGATTAGCCGACACGATAACCGAACCGTAATTGTTAACCATACCCTTCTATTTCGAGTAATTAATTCAATTACTAATGTTTAATCTCAAATAAACATTAAATGAAATTCAGGTTAATTGGAACCCGATCCTTTGTGCTTACATTTTTATTGTTGCCACGCATTCGAGGTGAGTCTTCACGGCCCCTATTTTACATTACTTTCCTTTTGGGGGAGAAAACATGCAAAATTTATTTATAAATGGTTTCTAGTATTATTGTTTATCGCCTGTTACGTTAGTGCAAACATACTTAAAAGTCCTTACATTTTCGAACCGTTAGTAATGTGTAGCGAGGTAATTCTGAGTAGTACTATTGGGTTTGACAAACCCCGCCCGGGCTAGTCGCGCTAGCTTGATTGGAGGTCAAACGGATGCGTTATTGACCTAACATTTGTCACTGTCTGGGTTAGACGTGACGGGAAGGCAACAAACATACAAACAGTCAGCTTCGGTTTGAAACGCTAACTAACTTGATTATAGGCTAGCTACCTATCGATATGCTTTAATTACTTTACCATTCGAACAATTAAAAACATTTTTATCTGTTATTAAACATGTGAACTCACCAACTTTATGTTGACACACTTTAGCATGTTTTCTCAGGTCACAGGAACGCTTAAGCTCATGTTGCATAATTAGAGAACGCATTCAAGACATGCATCATCAAACTCATTTATTTTGCTTTGAACATTTTATTTTGGCATAGTACTTTGGGAACTTTTAGTATTGGTTTACATTTGTCTTTACGCTTCCGCACTGATGTTTATTTTGTTTATGACTACTCTGATTTAAAGTTCAAACGCTTATTTAAGTTCATATAGTGTCGTTGATATGACCGTGTCTGAGATCCTGGTTTGTCACACGCCTCGCGGTAAAACTACGCACATGGAATTCGAGGGTGTGACAGATTGGTATCAGAGCCAGGTTATAGAGAACAAGGATTGCATTTGCATCTAGACTATAGCCTTAGACACAACACTAGCATTGCACGGACACTCTTACTTGGTTACAAACTTTGTACGCACATTACATGGTATACCCGCATTACGTTACAGAAAATCCATATCATCATCACCTGTACCATCCATGTCACCTGATCAGCCTCGGCTAATAGAGAGGTGAAAGATTCCGCTCGCTTGCCTTCGACATATACACTTGGTTCTTCACCCTCGGAGTCGAAGAGACGTCGACTCGAACCTAACGTCGCCACCTCGGGGCACGGGGAGCTCTCAAATGTGCACGACTCACCTAACAACGACAATTAGGCAAGACAATGTACCCTACCATCTTACCTCTTTTCACACTTGCTTCTATTTCTGTCGTACCCTATCTTCCCTACCCGCATGAACAATTATTCATCACCATGTAACTGCGATGAAACGTTAGACACGACATATGCTTGAGACAACCAAATAGATTCAAAATCTATCAGAGGATCAGACTCGGACACGTGAATACTTAGAGCTGCAAAGGAAAAGCCTTGAATCCGCTGACAAGTGCCATAACAGACTCATAAGTGGTGAAATCTTATCTGTTCAGGGCGAGAAACGTGGTGTAGTCTCTGGCATCATTTCGTACATGAAAGCCCAGAAATGCTTACGTAAAGGCCATACCACTATTTTAGCTATGATCACAGAAAAGACCATCGAAGAAAAGAAGATCGAGGATATCCCTATTGTTCGTGACTTTCCTGAAGTTTTCCCTGAGGACTTACCTGGTCTTCCTCCGCATCGTCAGGTCGAGTTCCAGATTGATTTGACGCCTGGAGCCACACCTATTGCAAGAGCACTGTACAGACTAGCTCCAAAAGAACTGCAAGAACTGTCTACTCAACTACAAGATCTCTTGGATAAAGGGTTTATCAGACCTAGCTCATCGCCGTGGGGAGCCCTAGTCCTGTTTGTCATGAAAAAGGATGGGACTATTCGCATGTGTATTGATTACCGTGAACTAAATAAAGTGACGGTTAAGAACCGTTATCCTCTCCCCCGTATCGACGATTTGTTCGATCAACTTCAAGGGTCGAGCTTCTATTCCAAGATAGATTTGAGATCAGGATATCATCAACTGAGAGTCCGAGAGGAGGACATATCAAAGACAGTATTCAGAACTCGTTACGGTCACTACGAGTTTTTGGTTATGCCTTTTGGGTTGACCAATGCACCGGCGGTGTTCATGGATCTCATGAATCGCGTGTGCAAACCCTACCTGGACAAGTTTGTCATCGTTTTTATCGATGATATTTTGATATATTCAAAGAACAAGGAGGAGCATGAGGAACATCTTCGATTGATTTTGGAATTACTTAAACAAGAGAAACTGTATGCCAAGTTTTCGAAGTGTGACTTCTGGATTCGGGAAGTCCAATTCTTGGGCCATGTGGTCAATGAGAAGGGCGTACATGTTGACCCGGCAAAAATAGAAGCCATCAGGAACTGGGCTACGCCTAAGACTCCAACTGAGGTACGACAGTTTCTTGGGTTGGCTGGATACTACCGACGGTTCATTAAAGGATTTTCGAAGGTCGCTCAACCACTTACAACATTAACTCATAAAGGCACAATGTACAGTTGGGGTGATAAGCAGGAGTCAGCATTTCAGTTCCTAAAACAAAAGTTTTGTACGGCACCGATACTATCCCTACCTGAGGGAACAAATGACTTTGTAGTATATTGTGATGCATCCATCCAAGGTCTTGGTTGTGTGTTAATGCAACGCGAGAAGGTCATCGCATATGCTTCCCGTCAGCTAAAAGTTCATGAGAAAAACTACACGACACACGACTTAGAGTTGGGAGCCGTTGTGTTTGCTCTCAAGATATGGAGACTTTACTTGTACGGTACCAAGTGCACCATTTATACCAATCACAAGAGTCTTCAACATATTTTTGAGCAGAAGGAGTTGAATATGAGACTACGTCGCTGGGTCGAGTTGTTGAGCGACTATGACTGTGCGATCAAGTATCATCCGGGTAAGGCTAATGTACCAGCTGACGCCTTAAGTCGAAAGGAGACATCTAAGCCAAAGCGAGTTCGGGCATTACAACTCACCATCCACACTAGATTACCTGATCAGATACGTAATGCTCAACTTGAGGCTTTGAAGGACGGGAACCTGAAAGCAGAGTCCATGCGAGGCATGAAAAAGCAGCTAGAGATCAAATCAAACGAAATATGTTATTTCGTGGAACAAATATGGGTCTCTTTGTATGGGAATCTACGGGAACTAGTGAAGGACGAAGCCCATAAGTCTTGATATTCTATCCATCCAGGTTCAGATAAGATGTATCATGACTTGAAAGTTCTGTATTGGTGGCCGAACATGAAAGCTGATATCGCCACCTATGTTAGCAGATGTTTAACATGTTCTAAGGTTAAAGTGGAGTATCAAAGGCCATCTGGTCTACTTCAACAGCCGGAAATTCCTGTATGGAAGTGGGAACAGATCTCAATGGATTTTATCACGAAGCTACCTCGAACTCCTAGCGGGTGCGATACCATTTGGGTAATAGTAGATCGCTTGACGAAATCCGCACACTTCCTACCAATTAGAGAGACTGATAGAATGGAGAAGTTAACTCGTATCTACCTAAGGGAAATAGTCTCTCGGCATGGTGTGCCAATTTCTATCATCTCTGATCGTGAAGCTCGATTTACTTCTCACTTCTGGCAATCTTTGCAACGATCATTGGGAACACGGCTAGATATGAGCACCGCATATCATCCTCAAACTGATGGTCAAAGTGAGCGTACAATACAGACACTGGAAGATATGTTACGTGCTTGCGTAATTGACTTTGGCAACCATTGGGAAACTCATTTACCGTTGGTTGAGTTTTCTTACAATAACAGCTATCACACGTCGATCAAAGCTGCACCATTTGAAGCATTATATGGACGTAAGTGCCGATCACCTATTTGTTGGGCAGAAGTTGGAGAAAGCCAACTTACAGGTCCTGAACTTGTACATGAAACGACTGAGAAGATAGTGCAAATTCGTAATCGTATGGCAACAGCACGTGACCGACAAAAGAGTTACGCAGATAAACGTCGAAAACCATTATAATTTCAAATTGGTGACAAGGTACTTTTGAAAGTGTCACCTTGGAAAGGTGTAATTCGTTTCGGGAAACGTGGAAAGCTAAACCCACGCTACGTTGGACCTTTTGAGATTGTCCAAAGGGTTAGCCTAGTAGCCTACCTGTTGAACCTACCCGAAGAGCTTAGTGGAATACACAATGTGTTCCATGTTTCAAACCTGGGGAAATGCCTTATAGATGAGACTCTTGTCGTCCCGTTAGATGAGATACATGTGGATGAACAACTGCATTTCATAGAGAAACCGGTGGAAGTTATGGACCGAGGGGTCAAAACTCTTAAGCATAGTCGTATTCCTATCGTCAAAGTCCGTTGGAACTCAAAGCGTGGACCAGAGTTTACCTGGGAACGCGAGGATCAGATGAAGAAAAAGTACCCACAACTGTTCAAAGATCAGGCACTCACTTCTTAAGCTATCATTCGTACGATATATTTCCTTTAAATTTCGAGATGAAATTTCCTTCAACAAGGGGATGATGTCACAACTCTCGCGAAACCTTATATTCTTTGTTCTTATGTTTCTTTGTTTGGGTGCATTTAAGAAGTTCCAGAAACAAACCCTACACTCTTCTGTCTGTCATTGTTAAATCTAATGTCCTCCGTTAATCTGACGTTCCAATTTTCGGGACGAAAATTTCTTCAACAAGGGGATGATGTGACAACTCGAGTTTTCAGGTTATTATCGTTATCATTATCGAACCTTTATCTTATTTTAAAAAATAATAATAAATAAATAAACAAATTTTGTTATTGTTAAATATTAATGATTTATCATATTAACTATTAATAAGTGACTCTAATGTGATTAAAATAAATTAACTCAAAATGCAAATTACATTAATTGAGGGACTAAGGGTGCCAATTGGTCAGAACTTATTCAATTAAATAACCAACCCAACCCACCCATAGCTCCCTTCATTCATCGCAAACCTCCCTCCCTAACCCTAATTGCGCTCTGTCGTCAACGGTACCACCGAGCGCAACTCCGGCAGCCCTTCCCCTATCACGACATCGACAGCCTTCATTCGCACCATGTCTATCAACGGTGTCTCCTTCTAAGGTTGCATTCGGTAAAAGAATTCTCTTTAACAACCTGCGTGACGACGACCTTCACCGATAGGATCTTTCGTGGTGAACCGCACCTCTCTGGCAGCGCCGTTTGGTATGAATTCTACCCTACGTTAATCATATTCGTTACATTACGATTACGGTCTGCGGTTTTGCGTACATTCGCTTGTGCGGGTTCAAGGGTTGAGGCAATCAGGTTATGTAGGTGTGCGTTCGGACGTGTGTATGTATATTGTGTTCGTGCGTGTCTTGTAGCTATGTATGTACGGGTATATATACACATGTTCGGCTGTGTGCTTGTGTGTGTTCTCCATATGTGTGTGTAAATTGCATAAGGGTTATGTGAGCTGTGTTATGTCACTAATGCATGAGATTGTGTATGCATTGAGATTATATATGTATCGTGGGTATGCATGTATGTTGGCATTGAAATAGTGGGTTCATGGATTAAAACTTAGGTTGGGCATGCATGGATGGCAGGTGCCATCTTCAAACAATTTTGGATAACTAATATGTGATAAGTGGGGCATAGGTGTACATGTACATGTATATGCATGCGTGGTGTATATCTGTGGTGTGGGCGCATGATATGTGAGTATGATTCCATGGCAGAGTGTGTATATTGCATGTATGTATGCGTATGGTGCGGGTGTGTGCGTTAAAGGTGTGTGTGCTAGAGGTTTAGGCGCATAAGCATGGAGTGTTTGGGCGCATGGAACAATGTAGTGGGCGCATGGGCTGAAAGTGTTGGGTGCATGTATGTATTAAGAATATATTTACTTTCTGGTGTGTGTTTATTATACTATGAGTGTGTTATATACATGGTGTGAGTTGATGTGTAAATGATTTGGGATTAGTAGGCTTTGGGAAGTGTAGACTGTGTGTCACTAAACGTATGGGTTCAGTTATAAAACGTCTTATAATTAATTATATGTATATAGAGTACTTATATATATATATATATATATATATATATATATATATATATATATATATATATATATATATATATATATATATATATATATATATATATATATATATATATCGGGTTGTACGTGAAAATGGGGTTATATGCTTGCGTTTGTTTGTGTATGCTTGCGTTTGTTTGTGTATGGGGAGTTCGCCGATTAGTCGACACCATAACCGAACCGTAATCGTTAACCATATCCTTCTATTCCAAGTAATTAATTCAGTTACTAATGTTTAATCTCAAATAAACATTAAATGAAATCCAGGTTAATTAGAACCCGATCCTTTGTGCTTACATTTTTATTGTTGCAACGCATTCGAGGTGAGTCTTCACGGCCCGTATTTTACATTACTTTCCTTTTGGGGGAGAAAACATGCAAAATTTATTTATAAATAGTTTCTAGTATTATTGTTTATCGCCTGTTACGTTAGTGCAAACATACTTAAAAGTCCTTACATTTTCGAACCGTTAGTAATGTGTAGCGAGGTAATTCTGAGTAGTACTACTGGGTTTGACAAACCCCGCCCGGGCTAGGCGCGCTAGCTTGATTGGAGGTCAAACGGGTGCGTATTGACCTAAAATTTGTCACTGTCTAGGTTAGACGTGACGGGAAGGCAACAAACATACAAACAGTCAGCTTCGGTTTGAAACGCTAACTAACTTAATTATAGGCTAGCTACCTATCGATATGCTTTAATTACTTTACCATTCGAACAGTTACAAACATTTTTATCTGTTATTAAACATGCTCACCAACTTTATGTTGACACACTTTAGCATGTTTTCTCAGGTCACAGGAACGCTTAAGCTCATGTTGCATAATTAGAGAACGCATTCAAGACATGCATCATCAAACTCATTTATTTTGCTTTGAACATTTTATGTTGGCATAGTACTTTGGGAACTTTTAGTATTGGTTTACATTTGTCTTTACGCTTCCGCACTGATGTTTATTTTGTTTATGACTACTCTGATTTAAAGTTCAAACGCTTATTTAAGTTCATATAGTGTCGTTTGATATGACCGTGTCTGAGATCCTGGTTTGTCACACGCCTCGCGGTAAAACTACGCACGTGGAATTCGAGGGTGTGACAATACTTTTTAGAGGGAAATTTTAAATTTTGAAATTTAAACTTTAAATTTAATAAATAATAATTTATTGTAAAAAAATAAAAATTAATTTTTAAAAATTAAATTTACTGTTCAGGCGCATGAGCACTGTTCAGGCGCATGAGCACTGTTTAGGCGCATGAGCACTGTTTAGGCGCATGAGCGCTGTTCCGGCGCACTGTTCAGGCACTAAAGCTTAGTTCCGGCGCACTGTTCAGACACTTGGGCACTGTTCAGGCGCATGAGGTTGACTTGAAATGCCCAACACTTAAATTAATATTGAAAAACTAAATATTTTATTGATATAAATATATTATTTTCTTTTTTTTAATATTAAAATCTAACCTTGGCCCACTTTTGAAAATATCTAATGCTTTTTGGTGTTTATCTCCATGAACTTCTACCTTAAAAAACAAACCCCCAATGGTTCTTGGTCTAAAAAAAGGATGATGTGACGTTTTTTATGGGCTAAAAACGTCCTATTGGAGATACTCTTATATTTACCATCAATCCGCCGCGTGTTGCAGCAGCATCGTCACGACTCAATAAAGTACATGTTACAATCGATCGCACTCATTTGCGAGCAAAATTTACATCAAAACATAAATTTCCTCAAATCTATATGTTAAACGCAAACCATAGAATTTTTAATCCGACATTTTTCAAGCCGAATTATGTTGACGTGTGAACAAATTCAAAACCTAACAATTTTCTCTTTTATATTGATAGATGGTTGCTAGTATAAAATTAATTAAAATTATCATATTAAAAAACACTTCTAAACCATTTTCAATATAGTTAACCGTCATGAAAATGAATTATGAAAAATAAAAATAAAAATGAAATATGAAAGACCATCAAATTTATCTAATAATAAAAACATAATAACAGATTAATATGATCAATAAAATTATCAAAGATTTATTTGAGTATCATAAACACCCACAGGCCACATCACCTCCAGTTTAATTCACCCTCTTTCCCCCAAATCAAGACTCTCGTCCCAAGAACCCTTATCCGACCACCGCCGCCGATCCTGTTGGGTTAATCTTGATCGGGTCTAGTCATGTCAAGTTACGGGTCACGGGTTTAGTATTTGAGTCATGTTTTGTTTAGAGTATGCAACAAGTTCTAGTTTGAATTAGTCTTATTAGTTAGCAAGTAGTGGGGCATGTATTATGGATAGTGGAGTAATGCTACTTATTTAGGAGTGCATGTTTATTTTCTATATAATGTAAGTTTTGAAGTACTAATGAAATGCAAGAGTTTGAGTATAATGTAGGTTTCAGGCCCAACATTATACTCAAACTCTTGCATTTCATTAGTACTTCAAAACTCACATTATATAGAAAATAAACATGCACTCCTAAATAAGTGGCATTACTCCACTATCCATAATACATGCCCCACTACTTGCTAACTAATAAGACTAATTCAAACTAAAACTTGTTGCATACTCTAAACAAAACATGACTCAAATACTAAACCCGTTACCCGTAACTTGACCCGACTAGACCCGATCAAGATTAACCCAACATTCACCCCCTTAATCTTGATTGGGTTCTCGGTTCTCTTGCTTCTTTCTCTCTTTCTTTCTTTCTTTCTTTCTTTCTTTCTTTCTTTCTCTCTCTCTCTCTCTCTTTCTTCCTTTCTTGCTTGCTTGCTTATCTTGCTCTTTCTTTCTAAAACCATATTAGTTTTTCTTGCTAAACTTTCTACTTATTGCTTGATTCGAATCTTTCTTGCTTGCTGATGGAGTGCGGATAGTATATATATTTGATAAAGATTTATTGCACAGATTCAGTTTTAATTGGTTGTTACTAATACTAAACCACACACACAATAGGCAGTGTACCTGTCGTGTGGTAATATAGCGTTGGTAAGAACCGAGTATCAATCCGTGGACACACCTAGCCTACTCAACAAACTTGATGTTTGACTATCAGATTTGGTTTTTGTTAAAGAAAGTGATATTTTGTTTTGGAAAGATTTTTAGGGTTTAAAAGTAAACAATAATAAAAAGAAAGTAAAATAAGAATTGAAGCGTTTGGTTTTAAAATCAGGGAATAAAAGTTATCATCCTAATTAGAATCCACTTATGCAATTGTGATGAATTGGTGATGTGATGTGATTATGTTAATGTTTATAAAGATGAGCCGGCGCGATTTCTCGACTATCCTGCTGCCGTAGTGACTTGATCCTGTCAGGCTGATTTTACTGCTCAGATCAAAGCCCTAGTAATGTAGGTAAATCTCTTGTGTCCTATTTGACATACGACATCTGAAAACATAATTTAATGTTAAAAAGAGAGTTGATCAGGTTCCTTCCTAACATACCATTAATTTTAGAAAACCATAACAATTACTGAAGTTTCCGAACAAATAAAAGGGAACCCGCAAATGATCAGAAAGTTAAGGTGATATGATTTCTAATAACCATTTCTAGTTCATTAGCCATGGATTTATTATAAAGACCGGATTCGCGAATGAAAGTTAATCATACGGTTTTCAACCTTGTACGACAATCACAATCACAAACCATAATGTTATAACTTCCCGTTCAAATGTAGATGCTACCCATCAATAGTTTTCCCAAGACCACCATAACATTAACATAATATTTATCACACCATTAGTTTATCACAAATTACATAAGTTTCATCCGATTAGGATGATAAATAGAGTTTAGCTCATGATGAGCTTTAACATAACAACCGATAACAAAGAAGATAGATAAGTGATCATCGGTGAGATGGAACAATCAAACCGATAATCCACAATGGATGACGTTTAGGTGATCCCAAGCTTCTTCCAAGTGTTGTATGCACCTCCCGAGCCTCCGAATGATCTTGAAGTCTTGATTCCCGAGAGAATTCGGCAGAGTAACTCTCCCACCAAAGATTGCCAAAAATGGTAAGCTTAGGCTTCTATTTATAGCCTTTCCGGAGTGTTAAAGCACGGCCCCGTGCCTAAAAGGCACGGCACCGTGCTAGTACAATGCTTACGAAAGTTGGTCGGCTCGTACGTGCAGGTTGTGTCGGGCACGGCCCCGTGCTAAATGGGGCACGACCCTGTGTTGGTGGTGGGGCACGGCCCCGTGCCATAATGGGCACGGCCCCGTGTCTACTTTTATGGGACAGTACTTTTTGTCCTGTAAGATGTCCAAGCACGGGGGTGTGTTAATTTAGCACGGGGGTGTGTTTCTGGCAAGGCATGGGGGCGTGCTTAATGAGGCACGGCCCCATGCTTGGAGTCCAAAGCTCGGATTTCTTCAATTTCTTGTTAAATATGCTCCTTTTGTCCATCTTGCCCTTTTAAACACCTGAAAACACAATTTAACACTTTTAAGTACATTTTCATAATTTTAAGGAAGATATTAAGGAATAATTGATGTGCTTTTGATAGGATTTTTATGTATAATTTGGAGCACATCAAATCCCCACACTTGCGCTAGATTTTCCGCTCCTTTCTTATCACGAATTTCGATATCAAATTCTTGAAGCAGAAGAATCCAACGAATCAATCTCGGCTTTGCATCTTGTTTGTTGAAAAAATAACGAAGGGCTGCATGATCGGTGTAAACAATTGTCTTTGAAAAGATGAGATACGAGTGGAATTTATCGAACGCGAAAACTACCGCAAGAAGTTCTTTTTCGGTGGTAGTGTAGTTTTCTTGTGCGTCATTTAGGGTTTTGCTTGCGTAATGAATTTGGTGAAATTGCTTGTCTTTCCTCTGTCCTAATACAGCTCCCACCGCGAAATCGCTTGCATCGCACATGAGCTCAAATGGTAGTGTCCAATCTGGGGAAACCATGATTGGAGCAGTTACCAATCTCTCCTTAAGCAATTTGAATGCACTAATGCATTCATCAGAAAATACGAATTCGCGTCTTTCTCCAGGAGTTGAGTCATTGGTCGAGCGATTTTTGAGAAATTTTTTATGAAACGACGGTAGGATCCTGCATGTCCTAGAAAACTTCTGATGTCTTTCACGGTTGTGGGATGCGGAAGTTTAGAAATAGTGTCGACTTTGGCTTGATCGACTTCAAGCCCCGCTCGAGAGATTTTGTGTCCTAACACTATTCCTTCCGTAACCATGAAGTGGCACTTTTCCCAATTTAAAACAAGGTTGGAGTCTTCACATCTAACCAGCATCTTTTCCAGGTTTTCAAGACATTGCTCAAATGAGTTTCCAAAGATGGAGTAATCATCCATGAAAACTTCCATTGAGTGTTCAATCATGTCATGAAAAATTGCTACCATGCATCTTTGAAATGTAGCAGGAGCATTACACAAGCCAAAGGGCATTCGCCGATAAGCAAATGTGCCATATGGACAGGTGAATGTTGTCTTTTCTTGATCTTTGGGAGCAATAGGAATTTGAAAATAACCTGAGAAACCATCCAGAAAACAATAGAACATTTTTCCAGACAATCTCTCAAGCATTTGGTCGATGAAAGGAAGAGAGAAGTGATCTTTCCTTGTGGCGTCATTGAGTTTACGATAGTCTATGCAAACTCTCCATCCTGTAACCGCACGAGTGGGAATAAGCTCATTCTTCTCGTTAGTTACAACAGTCATTCCTCCTTTCTTTGGAACAACTTGGACGGGACTGACCCAAGGCGAATCAGAAATAGGGTAAATCAAACCGGCATCTAGCAGTTTGATTACTTCTTTCTTCACCACCTCTTGCATGCTCGGGTTTAAACGTCTTTGAGGTTGAATGACGGATTTGAAGTTCTCCTCCATCAATATTTTATGAGTGCAAAAAGATGGATTGATTCCCTTGATGTCCATGATTTTCCATGCAATTGCTCGTTTGTGTGCCTTAAGCACATTGAGCAACTTGTTCTTCTCATCAATTGATAAGGCGGATGAGATTATGACAGGAAGTTGAGATGTGTTTTCAAGAAAAACGTATTCTAGATGAGATGGAAGCTCTTTGAGCTCTAAGACTGGAGGGTCTTCGATAGAAGGTTTGGCTTTTGGTTCTAAGTCTTGCTCAATGATCTCAAATGCTTCTTGATGAAATGATGTTTCGTCAACTTCAAGTTCTGGAATGGTTTGGTTTTCACAGATGGGTTCGGTGATTGTCACTTCTATTAATTGAGTATTGCAGGCTTCATTTTGAAGGGCTTCCTTCAAATGACAACTTATGATCGAATCGCAAGCATCAACGTAATAGAGTGAGTCATCATGATGTTGAGGGTGTTTCATGGATTGGCCTGTATCGAAAGTACTTCATCCTCGTCTACTCTAAGCGTGAGTTTCCCTGTACAAACATCAATGAGGGCTCGAGCAGTCGCTAAGAAAGGTCGACCTAGGATAAGAGGAACATTTTTGTCCTCATCCATGTCTAGGATCACAAAATCAACGGGAAATACGAATTTGTCAATTTTAACTAAGAGATTTTCAACGATGCCCCTCGGATATTTGACAGAACGGTCAGCTAACTGGATGCTCATACGGGTAGGTCTAGGCTCACCTAAGTTTAATTTTTCAAAAACCGCATAAGGCATAAGGTTAATGCTAGCACCTAAATCAGCTAACGCATTACTGACAGAAAGATTTCCTATTAGGCAAGGTATGGTGAAACTTCCTGGATCAGTCATCTTTTGAGGTAGTTTGTTTTGAAGAACTGCAGAGCATTCCTCGTTCAAAACTACGTGTGATAACTCTTCCAGCTTCTTTTTGTTTGACAAGACACCTTTTAGAAACTTAGCGTAGTTTGGCATTTGTGCTAAGGCCTCCACCAAAGGCAGATTGATGTGGAGTTGCTTGAACAACCCAAGGAATTTGCCATATTGTGCCTCCATTCTTTGTTGTCTCAAACGACCTGGATATGGAGGTGGTGGAACATAAGGTGGTGGTGGAACGTATTTCTTTGCTGGTTCTTCAATAACAACAGGTTGCTTTTGCTTATCACTCGCATTACTTGGAGTTTCAGTTTCTACTTCTTCAAGGATGGGTTGTAGTGCGGGTGCGTGCATCACCTTGAGTGGTTTTGCCACTCCTGGTGGTGATGGCTTTGACTTGAGCATTAGGGTTTGTCACAGTGTTGCTGGGCAAAGCTCCTTGAGGTCTTTCAGAGAGTTGTTGTGCTATTTGACCTACTTGGTGCTCTATGGTCTGTAATGATGCTTTGTTGCTTTTGATGTCAGCTTCGTTTCTTTGGAACCTCTCCTCATTTCTTCGATCAGATTTCCGGATGTACTCATCTGTGGCTTGTGTGGTTAACAACAATTGCTGTAATAAGTCTTCCATTGATGATGCTCCATGGTCTTGGTTACTACTGCTTGGGCCTTGGTATGGTGGTTTCTGTTGTTGGTAAGGTGGCCTTCGGTTGAATCCAGATGATTGTTGGTTACTGCCAGCATCTCTGTAATTCGAGTTGTTTCTCCAATTTGAATTGTATGAGTTGTTTGGGCCTCCTACGTAGTCAACATCTTCAATCGTCATAACGTCTTGTGGGCACTCGTTGGTCTTGTGTGAATTTCCACATGTGTTGCATCGTGTTGGAGTTTTCTTTAGCTCGCTTTGCAATTGTTCGAATTTTTTGGTTAGAGTTTCTAATTGGGCTGCAATTAGGGTTTCAGAGTCTACTTGATGAATACCTTTAGAACTGGGTTTGGTTTTTAAAGGATTGTAAGCAAAGCTCTTCTTAGCTGCTCTTTCTAAGGCTTGATATGCTTCTGTTGTCGTAACACTTCCAAAATCTCCTCCCGCACTTTGGTCTACTGCTTGCTTGTGAGCTCCGCTAATCGCATCGTAAAAGGTTTGACACTGCAGCCACAGATCAAGTCCGTGATGTGGGCATCTCCAAAGGAGACCTTAATATCTCTCCCATGCTGTGTGTAATGATTCATCGTCGTCTTGACGGAAACTTGTGATGCTGCTTCTTAGTTTGGCAGTACGATCGGGTGGAAAGTATTTCAAAAGGAATTGTTCAGCCATTCCCGCCCATGTGGTGATGGAACCAGGCGGAAGTGAATCAAGCCAATCGATGGCTCGGCCTTGAAGTGCAAATGGAAAAAGTCTTAGTCGAATGGCGTCGTCTGAACAGTTATTGATTTTGAAGGTCGCACAGATACGAAGGAATCGTGAGATGTGAGCATTAGGGTGTTTGTCCTGTAACCCATGGAACTGAACAGAGTTTTCTACAAGTTGGATAATACTAGACTTAATCTCGAAATTGTTAGCCGCTATTGCTGGTTGGACAACACTAGACTCATAACCATCTATTGACGGTGTGGCATAGTGTGTCATTTTCATTTCCTCGTCTTGGTTAGCCATGTCTTCTGCGGATGGTGTATCTTCAAAAATGTCTTCTTCAATGACTGGTGCTTCTTGTTGTGATCTTTGCGCAATCTTTGACGGAAAAGTCGTTCGGGTTCCGGAAGAGGCGGAACAAGTTCAGAACTAGACGAGTCGGACATACACTAACTTAAGGAAGCATAAACTAACTAAGGCTTAAAAATGAATCAGGCAAAAATAACTAAACTAACTAAGGCAAACTACCTACAAATAAAAATGAAGTTTAAACAAAAATATATTAACAGGTTATATGCAAGATAGTCAAAAATTTAGTTTGTCTTTCAAACTGCCGTGTGTCCCCGGCAACGGCGCCAAAAACTTGATAGGTCTGCGGATAGTATATATATTTGATAAAGATTTATTGCACAGATTCAATTTTAATTGGTTGTTACTAATACTAAACCACACACACAATAGGCAGTGTACCTGTCGTGTGGTAATATAGCGTTGGTAAGAACCAAGTATCAATCCGTGGACACACCTAGCCTACTCAACAAACTTGATGTTTGACTATCAGATTTGGTTTTTGTTAAAGAAAGTGATATTTTGTTTTGGAAAGATTTTTAGGGTTTAAAAGTAAACAATAATCAAAAGAAAGTAAAATAAGAATTGAAGCGTTTGGTTTTAAAATCAGGGAATAAAATTATCATCCTAATTAGAATCCACTTATGCAATTGTGATGAATAGGTGATGTGATGTGATTATGTTAATGTTTATAAAGATGAGCCGGCGCGATTTCTCGACTATCCTGCTGCCGTAGTGATTGATCCTGTCAGGCTGATTTTACTGCTCAGATCAAAGCCTTAGTAATGTACGTAAATCTCTTGTGTCCTATTTGACATACGATTTCTGAAAACATAATTTAATGTTAAAAAGAGAGTTGATCAGGTTCCTTCCTAACATACCATTAATTTTAGAAAACCGTAACAATTACTGAAGTTTCCGAACAAATAAAAGTGAACCCGCAAATGATCAGAAAGTTAAGGTGATATGATTTCTAATAACCATTTCTAGTTCATTAGCCATGGATTTATTATGAAGACCGGATTCGCGAATGAAAGTTAATCATACGGTTTTCAACCTTGCATGACAATCACAATCACAAACCATAATGTTATAACTTCCCGTTCAAATGTAGATGCTACCCATCAATAGTTTTCCCAAGACCACCATCACATTAATATAATACTTATCACACCATTAGTTTATCACAAATTACATAAGTTTCATCCGATTAGGATGATAAATAGAGTTTAGCTCATGATGAGCATTTACATAACAACGGATAACAAAGAAGATAGATAAGTGATCATCGGTGAGATGGAACAATCAAACCGATAATCCACAATGGATGACGTTTAGGTGATCCCAAGCTTCTTCCAAGTGTTGTATGCACCTCCCGAGCCTCCGAATGATCTTGAAGTCTTGATTCCCGAGAGAATTCGGCAGAGTAACTCTCCCACCAAAGCTTGCCAAAAATGGTGAGCTTAGGCTTCTATTTATAGGCTTTCCGGAGTGTTTAAGCACGGCCCCGTGCTAGTACAATGCTTACAAAAGTTGGTCGGCTCGTACGTGCAGGTTGTGTCGGGCACGGCCCCGTGCTAAATGGGGCACGGCCCCGTGTTGGTGGTGGGGCACGGCCCCATGCCTTATGGGGCACGGCCCCGAGTCTACTTTTAGGGGACAGTACTGTTTGTCCTGTCAGATGTCCAAGCATGGGGGTGTGTTAATTTAGCACGGGGGTGTGTTTCTGGCAAGGCATGGGGGCGTGCTTAATGAGGCACGGCCCCATGCTTGGAGTCCAAAGCTCGGATTGCTTCAATTTCTTGTTAAATATGCTCCTTTTGTCCATCTTGCCCTTTTAAACACCTGAAAACACAATTTAACACTTTTAAGTACATTTTCATCATTTTAAGGAAGATATTAAGGAATAATTGATGTGCTATTGATAGGATTTTTATGTATAATTTGGAGCACATCACTTGCTTACTTTGAATCATCTTTCTTGCTAACTTTCTTGCTTTCTTGCTCACTTTCTTTCTCTTGCTCTTGCTACTCGAACTACACTTGTCCGATCTTCTTACTATATGAACCAAACATGTTAGATTTCTTGCTTCACTTATTCACGTGCTAATAACTTACCTATTTTCTTCCTTGAATTAATTGAGATGCTAGCTTGCTTGTTTCTTTATACAATGGACGACTTTTTCCACCTTTATACTTCCTTTCTTGCTTCCCTAGAAAACAACAACCGCCTCCCATATCTAATACACCTGCAAAATTATTTATTTGATTCTTTCTTTTTCTTCAATCGATTACAACAGTCGTCGCCTCGTCACCGCTCCTAATTGTCGTGTGAAACCCTCTTCCTTGCGGATGGAACCTTTCCTTTCTTCTTTCTCCTTCATTGGTGACCTACTGATGCAATCGTATTTTTTCCTCCTTGCTTCGATCAATTGCTTCCATCCGTGAACTAATTCACATGTACCTTTGCTTCCCTTCTTCAGCCCTACAGCCAAGGGCTGTTCTTCCTACCAAAACCGACTCTCAAAACGACGCTCTTTTCTGAACCTTGCGCTCTGATACCAAATGTAGGTTTCAGGCCAAAGATTATACTCAAACTCTTGCATTTCATTAGTACTTCAAAACTTACATTATATAGAAAATAAACATGCACTCCTAAATAAGTGGCATTACTCCACTATCCATAATACATGCCCCACTACTTGCTAACTAATAAGACTAATTCAAACTAAAACTTGTTGCATACTCTAAACAAAACATGACTCAAATACTAAACCTGTGACCCGTAACTTGACCCGACTAGACCCGATCAAGATTAACCCAACATTCCCCCTTAATCTTGATTGTGTTCTCGGTTCTTTTGCTTCTTTCTCTCTTTCTTTCTTTCTTTCTTCTTTCTTTCTTTCTTTCTTTCTCTCTCTCTCTCTCTCTCTCTCTTTCTTTCTTGCTTGCTTGCTTATCTTGTTCTTTCTTTCTAAAACCATATTGGTTTTTCTTGCTAAACTTTCTACTTCTTGCTTGATTCGAATCTTTCTTGCTTGCTTACTTTGAATCATCTTTCTTGCTAACTTTCTTGCTTTCTTGCTCACTTTCTTTCTCTTGCTCTTGCTACTCGAACTACACTTGTCCGATCTTCTTACTATATGAACCAAACATGTTAGATTTCTTGCTTCAATTATTCACGTGCTAATAACTTACCTATTTTCTTCCTTGAATTAATTGAGATGCTAGCTTGCTTGTTTCTTTATATAATGGACGACTTTTTCCACCTTTATACTTCCTTTCTTGCTTCCCTAGAAAACAACAACCGCCTCCCATATCTAATACACCTGCAAAATTATTTATTTGATTCTTTCTTTTTCTTCAATCGATTACAACAGTCGCCGCCTCGTCACCGCTCCTAATTGCCGTGTGAAACCCTCTGCCTTGCGGATGGAACCTTTCCTTTCTTCTTTCTCCTTCAATGGTGACCTACTGATGCAATCGTATTTTCTTCCTCCTTGCTTCGATCAATTGCTTCCATCCGTGAACTAAGTCACGTGTACCTTTGCTTCCCTTCTTCAGCCCTACAGCCAAGGGTTGTTCTTCCTACCGAAACTAACTCTCAAAACGACGCTCTTTTCTGAACCTTGCGCTCTGATACCAAATGTAGGTTTCAGGCCCAAGATTATACTCAAACTCTTGCATTTCATTAGTACTTCAAAACTTACATTATATAGAAAATAAACATGCACTCCTAAATAAGTGGCATTACTCCACTATCCATAATACATGCCCCACTACTTGCTAACTAATAAGACTAATTCAAACTAAAACTTGTTGCATACTCTAAACAAAACATGACTCAAATACTAAACCCGTGACCCATAACTTGACCCGACTAGACCCGATCAAGATTAACCCAACATTCACCCCCTTAATCTTGATTGGGTTTTCGGTTCTCTTGCTTCTTTCTCTCTTTCTTTCTTTCTTTCTTTCTTTCTTTCTTTCTCTCTCTCTCTCTCTCTCTCTCTCTGTCTCATTCTTTCTTGCTTGCTTGCTTATCTTGCTCTTTCTTTCTAAAACCATATTGGTTTTTCTTGCTAAACTTTCTACTTATTGCTTGATTCGAATCTTTCTTGCTTGCTTACTTTGAATCATCTTTCTTGCTAACTTTCTTGCTTTCTTGCTCACTTTCTTTCTCTTGCTCTTGCTACTCGAACTACACTTGTCCGATCTTCTTACTATATGAACCAAACATGTTAGATTTCTAGCTTCAATTATTCACGTGCTAATAACTTACCTATTTTTTTCCTTGAATTAATTGAGATGCTAGCTTGCTTGTTTCTTTATATAATGGACGACTTTTTCCACCTTTATACTTCCTTTCTTGCTTCCCTAGAAAACAACAACCGTCTCCCATATCTAATACACCTGCAAAATTATTTTTGATTCTTTCTTTTTCTTCAATCGATTACAACAGTCGCTGCCTCGTCACCGCTCCTAATTGTCGTGTGAAACCCTCTGCCTTGCGGATGGAACCTTTCCTTTCTTCTTTCTCCTTCAATGGTGACCTACTGATGCAATCGTATTTTCTTCCTCCTTGCTTCGATCAATTGCTTCCATCCGTGAACTAATTCACGTGTACCTTTGCTTCCCTTCTTCAGCCCTACAGCCAAGGGATGTTCTTCCTACCGAAACCGACTCTCAAAACGACGCTCTTTTCTGAACCTTGCGCTCTGATACCAAATGTAGATTTCAGGCCCAAGATTATACTCAAACTCTTGCATTTCATTAGTACTTCAAAACTTACATTATATAGAAAATAAACTTGCACTCCTAAATAAGTGGCATTACTCCACTATCCATAATACATGCCCCACTACTTGCTAACTAATAAGACTAATTCAAACTAAAACTTGTTGCATACTCTACACAAAACATGACTCAAATACTAAACCCGTGATCCGTAACTTGACCCGACTAGACCCGATCAAGATTAACCCAACATTCACCCCTTAATCTTGATTGGGTTCTCGGTTCTCTTGCTTCTTTATCTCTTTCTTTCTTTCTTTCTTTCTTTCTTTCTTTCTCTCTCTCTCTCTCTCTATCTCTCTCTCTCTTTCTTTCTTTCTTGCTTGCTTGCTTATCTTGCTCTTTCTTTCTAAAACCATATTGGTTTTATTTGCTAAACTTTCTACTTATTGTTTGATTCGAATCTTTCTTGCTTGGTTACTTTGAATCATCTTTCTTGCTAACTTTTTGCTTTCTTGCTCATTTTCTTTCTCTTGCTCTTGCTACTCGAACTACACTTGTCCGATCTTCTTACTATATGAACCAAACATGTTAGATTTCTTGCTTCAATTATTCACGTGCTAATAACTTACCTATTTTCTTCCTTGAATTAATTGAGATGCTAGCTTGCTTGTTTCTTTATATAATGGACGACTTTTTCCACCTTTATACTTCCTTTCTTGCTTCCCTAGAAAACAACAACCGCCTCCCATATCTAATACACCTGCAAAATTATTTATTTGATTCTTTCTTTTTCTTCAATTGATTACAACAGTCACCGCCTCGTCACCGCTCCTAATTGCCGTGTGAAACCCTCTGCCTTGCGGATGGAACCTTTCCTTTCTTCTTTCTCCTTCAATGGTGACCTACTGATGCAATCGTATTTTCTTCCTCCTTGCTTCGATCAATTGCTTCCATCCGTGAACTAATTCACGTGTACCTTTGCTTCCCTTCTTCACCCCTACAGCCAAGGGTTGTTCTTCCTATCGAAACCGACTCTCAAAACGACGCTCTTTTTTGAACCTTGCGCTCTGATACCAAATGTGGATTTCAGGCCCAAGATTATACTCAAACTCTTGCATTTCATTAGTACTTCAAAACTTACATTATATAGAAAATAAACATGCACTCCTAAATAAGTGGCATTACTCCACTATCCATAATACATGCCCCACTACTTGCTAACTAACAAGACTAATTCAAACTAAAACTTGTTGCATACTCTAAACAAAACATGACTCAAATACTAAACCTGTGACCCGTAACTTGAACCGACTAGACCCGATCAGGATTATCCCAACATTCACCCCCTTAATCTTGATTGAGTTCTCGGTTCTCTTGCTCCTTTCTCTCTTTCTTTCTTTCTTTCTTTCTCTCTCTCTCTCTCTCTCTTTCTTTCTTGCTTGCTTGCTTATCTTGTTCTTTCTTTCTAAAACCATATTGGTTTTTCTTGCTAAACTTTCTACTTCTTGCTTGATTTGAATCTTTCTTGCTTGCTTACTTTGAATCATCTTTCTTGCTAACTTTCTTGCTTTCTTGCTCACTTTCTTTCTCTTGCTCTTGCTACTCGAACTACACTTGTCCGATCTTCTTACTATATGAACCAAACATGTTAGATTTCTAGCTTCAATTATTCACGTGCTAATAACTTACCTATTTTCTTCCTTGAATTAATTGAGATGCTAGCTTGCTTGTTTCTTTATATAATGGACGACTTTTTCCACCTTTATACTTCCTTTCTTGCTTCCCTAGAAAACAACAACCGCCTCCCATATCTAATACACCTGCAAAATTATTTTTGATTCTTTCTTTTTCTTCAATCGATTACAACAGTCGCTGCCTCGTCACCGCTCCTAATTGTCGTGTGAAACCCTCTGCCTTGCGGATGGAACCTTTCCTTTCTTCTTTCTCCTTCAATGGTGACCTACTGATGCAATCGTATTTTCTTCCTCCTTGCTTCGATTAATTGCTTCCATCCGTGAACTAATTCACGTGTACCTTTGCTTCCCTTCTTCAGCCCTACAGCCAAGGGTTGTTCTTCCTACCGAAACCGACTCTCAAAACGACGCTCTTTTATGAACCTTGCGCTCTGATACCAAATGTAGGTTTCAGGCCCAAGATTATACTCAAACTCTTGCATTTCATTAGTACTTCAAAACTTACATTATATAGAAAATAAACATGCACTCCTAAATAAGTGGCATTACTCCACTATCCATAATACATGCCCCACTACTTGCTAACTAATAAGACTAATTCAAACTAAAACTTGTTGCATACTCTAAACAAAACATGACTCAAATACTAAACCCGTGACCCGTAACTTGACCCGACTAGACCCGATTAAGATTAACCCAACATTCACCCCCTTAATCTTGATTGGGTTCTCGGTTCTCTTGATTCTTTCTCTCTTTTTTGTTTCTTTCTTTCTTTCTTTCTTTCTCTCTCTCTCTCTCTCTCTCTCTCTCTTTCTTTCTTGCTTGCTTGCTTATCATGCTCTTTCTTTCTAAAACCATATTGGTTTTTCTTGCTAAACTTTCTACTTCTTGCTTGATTCGAATCTTTCTTGCTTGCTTACTTTGAATCATCTTTCTTGCTAACTTTCTTGCTTTCTTGCTCACTTTCTTTCTATTGCTCTTGCTACTCGAACTACACTTGTCCGATCTTCTTACTATATGAACCAAACATGTTAGATTTCTAGCTTCAATTATTCACGTGCTAATAACTTACCTATTTTCTTCCTTGAATTAATTGAGATGCTAGCTTGCTTGTTTCTTTATATAATGGACGACTTTTTCCACCTTTATACTTCCTTTCTTGCTTCCCTAGAAAACAACAACCGCCTCCCATATCTAATACACCTGCAAAATTATTTATTTGATTTTTCTTTTTCTTCAATCGATTACAACAATCGCCGCCTCGTCACCGCTCCTAATTGCCGTGTGAAACCCTCTGCCTTGCGGATGGAACCTTTCCTTTCTTCTTTCTCCTTCAATGGTGACCTACTGATGCAATCGTATTTTCTTCCTCCTTGCTTCGATCAATTGCTTCCATCCGTGAACTAATTCACGTGTACCTTTGCTTCCCTTCTTCACCCCTACAGCCAAGGGTTGTTCTTCCTATCGAAACCGACTCTCAAAACGACGCTCTTTTTTGAACCTTGCGCTCTGATACCAAATGTGGATTTCAGGCCCAAGATTATACTCAAACTCTTGCATTTCATTGTAGTTCAAAACTTACATTATATAGAAAATAAACATGCACTCCTAAATAAGTGGCATTACTCCACTATCCATAATACATCCCCACTATTGCTAACTAATAAGACTAATTCAAACTAAAACTTGTTGCATACTTGAAACAAAACATGACTCAAATACTAAACCCGTGACCCGTAACTTCACCCGACTAGACCCGATCAAATTAACCCAACATTCACCCCCTTAATCTTGATTGGGTTCTCGGTTCTCTTGCTTCTTTCTCTCTTTCTTTCTTTCTTTCTTTCTTTCTTCTCTCTCTCTCTCTCTCTCTCTTTCTTTCTTGCTTGCTTGCTTATCTTGCTCTTTCTTTCTAAAACCATATTGGTTTTTCTTGCTAAACTTTCTACTTCTTGCTTGATTCGAATCTTTCTTGCTTGCTTACTTTGAATCATCTTTCTTGCTAACTTTCTTGCTTTCTTGCTCACTTTCTTTCTCTTGCTCTTGCTACTCGAACTACACTTGTCCGATCTTCTTACTATATGAACCAAACATGTTAGATTTCTTGCTTCAATTATTCACGTGCTAATAACTTACCTATTTTCTTCCTTGAATTAATTGAGATGCTAGCTTGCTTGTTTCTTTATATAATGGACGACTTTTTCCACCTTTATACTTCCTTTCTTGCTTCCCTAGAAAACAACAACCGCCTCCCATATCTAATACACCTGCAAAATTATTTATTTGATTCTTTCTTTTTCTTCAATCGATTACAACAGTCGCCGCCTCGTCACCGCTCCTAATTGCCGTGTGAAACCCTCTGCCTTGCGGATGGAACCTTTCCTTTCTTCTTTCTCCTTCAATGGTGACCTACTGATGCAATCGTATTTCTTCCTCCTTGCTTCGATCAATTGCTTCCATCCGTGAACTAAGTCACGTGTACCTTTGCTTCCCTTCTTCAGCCCTACAGCCAAGGGTTGTTCTTCCTACCGAAACCGACTCTCAAAACGACGCTCTTTTCTGAACCTTGCGCTCTGATTCCAAATGTAGATTTCAGGCCCAAGATTATACTCAAACTCTTGCATTTCATTAGTACTACAAAACTTACATTATATAGAAAATAAACATGCACTCCTAAATAAGTGGCATTACTCCACTATCCATAATACATGCCCCACTACTTGCTAACTAATAAGACTAATTCAAACTAAAACTTGTTGCATACTCTAAACAAAACATGACTCAAATACTAAACCCGCGACCCGTAACTTGACCCGACTAGACCCGATCAAGATTAACCCAACATTCACCCCCGTAATATTGACTGGGTTCTCGGTTCTCTTGCTTCTTCTCTCTTTCTCTTTCTTTCTTTCTTTCTTCTTTCTTTCTCTCTCTCTCTCTCTTTCTTTCTTGCTTGCTTGCTTATCTCTCTCTTCTTTCTAAAACCATATTGTTTTTCTTGCTAAACTTTCTACTTCTTGCTTGATTCGAATCTTTCTTGCTTGCTTACTTTGAATCATCTTTCTTGCTAACTTTCTTGCTTTCTTGCTCACTTTCTTTCTCTTGCTCTTGCTACTCGAACTACACTTGTCTGATCTTCTTACTATATGAACCAAACATGTTAGATTTCATGCTTCAATTATTCTCGTGCTAATAACTTACCTATTTTCTTCCTTGAATTAATTGAGATGCTAGCTTGCTTGTTTCTTTATATAATGGACGACTTTTTCCACCTTTATACTTCCTTTCTTGCTTCCCTAGAAAACAACAACCGCCTCCCATATCTAATACACCTGCAAAATTATTTATTTGATTCTTTCTTTTTCTTCAATCGATTACAACAGTCATCGCCTCGTCACCGCTCCTAATTGTTGTGTGAAACCCTCTGCCTTGCAGATGGAACCGTTCCTTTCTTCTTTCTCCTTCAATGGTGACCTACTGATGCAATCGTATTTTCTTCCTCCTTGCTTCGATCAATTGCTTCCATCCGTGAACTAATTCACGTGTACCTTTGCTTCCCTTCTTCAGCCCTACAGCCAAGGGCTGTTCTTCCTACCAAAACCGACTCTCAAAACGATGCTCTTTTCTGAACCTTGCGCTTTGATACCAAATTTAGGTTTCAGGCCCAAGATTATACTCAAACTCTTGCATTTCATTAGTACTTCAAAACTTACATTATATAGAAAATAAACATGCACTCCTAAATAAGTGGCATTACTCCACTATCCATAATACATGCCCCACTACTTGCTAACTAATAAGACTAATTCAAACTAAAACTTGTTGCATACTCTAAACAAAACATGACTCAAATACTAAACCCGTGACCCGTAACTTGACCCGACTAGACCCGATCAAGATTAACCCAACATTCACCCCCTTAATCTTGATTGGGTTCTCAGTTCTCTTGCTTCTTTCTCTCTTTCTTTCTTTCTTTCTTTCTTTCTCTCTCTCACTCTCTTTCTTTCTTGCTTGCTTGCTTATCTTGCTCTTTCTTTCTAAAACCATATTGGTTTTTCTTGCTAAACTTTCTACTTCTTGCTTGATTCGAATTTTTCTTGCTTGCTTACTTTGAATCATCTTTCTTGCTAACTTTCTTGCTTTCTTGCTCTTTTCTTTCTCTTGCTCTTGCTACTTGAACTACACTTGTCTGATCTTCTTACTATATGAACCAAACATATTAGATTTCTTGCTTCAATTATTCACGTGCTAATAACTTACCTATTTTCTTCCTTGAATTAATTGAGATGCTTGCTTGCTTGTTTCGTTATATAATGGACGACTTTTTCCACCTTTATACTTCTTTTCTTGCTTCCCTAGAAAACAACAACCGCCTCCCATATCTAATACACCTGCAAAATTATTTATTTGATTCTTTCTTTTTCTTCAATCGATTACAACAGTCGCCGCCTCGTCACCGCTCCTATTGTCGTGTGAAACACTCTTCCTTGCGGATGGAACCTTTCCTTTCTTCTTTCTCCTTCAATGGTGACCTACTGATGCAATCGTATTTTCTTCCTCCTTGCTTTGATCAATTGCTTCCATCCGTGAATTAATTCACGTGTACCTTTGCCTCCCTTCTTCAGCCCTACAGCCAAGGGTTGTTCTTCCTACCGAAACCGACTCTCAAAACGACGCTCTTTTCTGAACCTTGCGCTCTGATACCAAATGTAGATTTCAGGCCCAAGATTATACTCAAACTCTTGCATTTCATTAGTACTTCAAAACTTACATTATATAGAAAATAAACATGCACTCCTAAATAAGTGGCATTACTCCACTATCCATAATACATGCCCCACTACTTGCTAACTAATAAGACTAATTCAAACTAAAACTTGTTGCATACTCTAAACAAAACATGACTCAAATACTAAACCCGTGACCCGTAACTTGACCCGACTAGACCCGATCAAGATTAACCCAACATTCACCCCTTAATCTTGATTGGGTTCTCAGTTCTCTTGCTTCTTCTCTCTTTCTTCTTTCTTTCTTTCTTCTTTCTTTCTTCTCTCTTTCTTTCTCTCTCTCTCTCTCTGTTTCTTTCTTGCTTGCTTGCTTATCTTGCTCTTTCTTTCTAAAACCATATTGGTTTTTCTTGCTAAACTTTCTACTTCTTGCTTGATTCGAATTTTTCTTGCTTGCTTACTTTGAATCATCTTTCTTGCTAACTTTCTTGCTTTCTTGCTCTTTTTCTTTCTCTTGCTCTTGCTACTCGAACTACACTTGTCTGATCTTCTTACTATATGAACCAAACATGTTAGATTTCTTGCTTCAATTATTCACGTACTAATAACTTACCTATTTTCTTCCTTGAATTAATTAAGATGCTAGCTTGCTTGTTTCGTTATATAATGGACGACTTTTTCCACCTTTATACTTCTTTTCTTGCTTCCCTAGAAAACAACAACCGCCTCCCATATCTAATACACCTGCAAAATTATTTATTTGATTCTTTCTTTTTCTTCAATCGATTACAACAGTCGCCGCCTCGTCACCGCTCCTTATTGTCGTGTGAAACACTCTGCCTTGCGGATGGAACCTTTCCTTTCTTCTTTCTCCTTCAATGGTGACCTACTGATGCAATCGTATTTTCTTCCTCCTTGCTTTGATCAATTGCTTCCATCCGTGAATTAATTCACGTGTACCTTTGCCTCCCTTCTTCAGCCCTACAGCCAAGGGTTGTTCTTCCTACTGAAACCGACTCTCAAAACGACGCTCTTTCTGAACCTTGCGCTCTGATACCAAATGTAGATTTCAGGCCCAAGATTATACTCAAACTCTTGCATTTCATTAGTACTTCAAAACTTACATTATATAGAAAATAAACATGCACTCCTAAATAAGTGTGACACCCGGTCAAATCAGGTCAACACTCGAAACCATTCGCAATAATGAATTTATGATTAATTAACTATTATGCCTGATTAAACGGAAACCCTGCGTTAACGTTTTAACAAACCTTGTAATTATTTAACAATTGCTTGAATAATAATAATAATTATAATAATAATAATAATAATAACAATAATAATAATAATAATATTAATAATTACCATCAAATCCAAGAAGGATTATGAAGTCTTGCATGCAAGACAACACACCCTCCTATATATGTTTAAATCCCTCATACACACACACACACAACTCTTCATCTCCTCAACTCTCTCCATCTTCCACACACACACACACACCACCACCCCACCCCCCATCGGCCGCCCCATTCCCCCCCTCTCCATCGACCGCCTGCAGCCACCGGCCACCCCCCCCCCCCCCCCCCCCCCCCGCCGGCCACCTGCCGCCCGCCGCCACCTTCACCATCTACCGCCACGACCACCACCCTTCACACCCGACACCATCTACCGCCGCGACCACCACCCCCACACCCGACACCATCTACAGCCGCGACCACCACCCACACCCGACACCACCGGCACCACCACTCACACCCGACACCACCACCGCCATCACCTACACCCGACACCACCATCATCACCACCAACACCCGACATCACCACCGCCGTCACCAACACCCGACGCCACCACCGCCACCACCCTCACCCGACGCCAACTTGAAACCCCCTTCCTTTCTCTTTCGGTGACCGCTAACACCACCATTAGTGACCTTCACTTACATTTCCACTAAGGAACTCTAGTTTGGAACTTGGTATAGAACCCGAAGTGATCATCAAAGAATCGAGGATCGTGCTTGCATTGTGTTAAGATTTCCATCTAGTGTCATCAAAGGTATATTAGATTAGATAATGTATATATGTTCATGCATGGATGATCAAGATAAGGATCTTGATGAACCCTAGTTCACCCATTTAAGGATTGTATGAAATGGTTGTTTTGATGATTTTGTATACAAAATGGTTCTTATAATGGTTTGATGAATCTGAAAATGGATTGTTAAAGGATGATTAGTTGATGAAATCATGTTACATAAGAGATCTAGGTGGTAAAAATGTATGTATGTATGTATATATCGTGTATGTATGTATGTATAATCATATAGGTTGGAAGAATGATGAATTTTGGTCTTGGTAAGAACATTAGGTAAAGTTTATTGGATGAGGGTTATTGTTAGTATGGCAACTTAGAATAATAATTAGGTTAAAGATTTTGGGTGACATTGCTAAGAAAATAATATTGAAGAATGACTAAGTTAAAGTAAAAACACTTGGACACAATTGAAGGACTTCATTAGATAAAAGTCTACTAATAAATTTTGAAACTAGGAATTATGATCAAACAAAAGACCAAAAGGACACCATGACTAACGAACTCGACTAAGACGACGATTGAGACTTCAAAAACCTTATAAAAATATATCCATACAAGACTAAGAATAAAACATACCTTGGACAAGTCATGACTAATAAAAGAAAATATATATATATTTTAGACAACAAATTAATAAGTTATATGTTGATAAAATAATATATGTATTAATAATCAAATAATCTTAAAAAGAATTATTTTATAAAAAGGTAAAATAGGACTTTTCGACATAAAAATTATTAGTAACAAGTTATTAATCAAAGCTTTGAATAAAGACTAATATATATAAGATAAGATTGGAAAAATTATAGTTTATAGCACAAGACGCTCAAATTAGAAAATCACTAATTAAATACAAGTTGTAAATGCAAGATTCACAAATAGAATAGTAAAGACATAAGACATTTAGTATATGAGCAAAGTATAAATAATAGTGAGAGGATATGTAACCCTAATAAGAAAAATAATAGTTTTTATTAAAAATTTACAAAAATATACATTTCTAAATAATAAAAACATGCCATTTTAAAACAACCAAATAAAATGGGTGAAATGCATTCGTAAGCATAAATCATCATGTATTGACCATAATGCTCATGATTAGGGTTTTACTATTGAAAGCGTAGCACGTTGGTTCATTTCGAAAATCGCACTCAAGGTGAGTTCTTCGGCCCCGTTTTAAATATTATTTTAACTGTTTTGGGGGAAAAGCATGGAACGATACTTTTAAATATATGATGGGTTAAACAGGATAATATATAATATGAGGGTATAAGTTTGGGTCAGTAGTATGTATATATATATACTATTGAGCCCTAAATCCCCCTATAATCATTAACCTCAGGGGTGAGGCCACAGAATATATTGGTAGATCTATCGGGTTAGAATGGCCCGCTCTCGCGACCAGTCGCGCTGGTCAGGTTGTGGCGAGGGAGTTTATATGTCTGGATAGTTGTGGGGCAACGACGTGTTTCTTGGTTTGATTATGGGCTTATGACCTAAATTATCATAGTACCTAGCTAGTCTATGTGGAATATATTATGCCTTGTTTCATCATATTATTTTAAAAGTGAATGTTTGCAAGATTACAAAACCCCGAAAGCTCACCAACTTTATGTTGACTTTATTACCCTTCATGCTTTTCAGGGTTATAGGTGAGCTCTATATGGATTTCTAAAACTTTGTCTTTGGAGGGTCAAACGTTACAAACGTTTTTAAATAAAATTAAGTTTGTGTAATAAAAGTAGTATATTATGTGTTACTACTGAAACGTTAAATGTTGGTTAACAAAGTACTTCTATGATGTTAATATATGGTTTCCATGACTATCGTTATCTTTGAATACGTTTGACTATAAAAGTTGGGTCAATTCCAACTTCCGTTACCACCACGTCACGCGACCTTCCGCTGCGGTTTTCGGGGTGTGACAGAAGTTGGTATCAGAGCCAACGGTTATAGTGAACTAGAAAGTATTTTTCAAAAATCTAGACTATAACCTTTAAAAAGAATATTTGACTCCAAAGACAATTCCATGACATGGGCTGAAAGCTAGAATAGAACATTATGTGAACATAATAGTCATAATGAGATTATGATTATTAATTTTATGTGCTAGAACTTTGTAAATTAATATGTACGCATGCATGCATTTCTCTATTTGTAGATGTCTGACCGAGTTAGCCGAGAGAGAGTACCTGACTCTAGCAGTAGCACCGATGGTTCATCAGAGCCCATTTCCTCGACACCATGGTATCACCCTACTCAGCCATACTTCGCAGCTACCATATACCCGGGTATGGAAAACTCGGGGAATGGTTGGATATCCGAGTCCGATGATGAGAGCCCTACCCCACCAGCAGTCACTCTTGAGCCTATTGCCGAGGAGCCAGTTGGCTTGGCCTCGGAGAGTGAGACCCATACAGCTGTGACTCCTGCTGCTCCTATTCCCCTCATGCAGCACCCACCAAAATTAGGATGGTGTATGAGCGAAGGGAGCGCAGAGAGAAGAGAAAGATGATTGATGATGATGCACCGCCAAGGATTAGGTTGGTGTATGAGCGAAGGAAACGCAGAGAGAAGAGAAAAGTGATTGATGATGTCGGTATGGAGAGTACACCTATGCCCAAACGGGCCAGACTTCTAGATGACCAGTGGGGATGGATCATGGAGGCCATGAGAGGATGGGCTTCGAGAGATGGGATTCCTTCCACCTTCGAGGTGGGAGAGTCGTCTTCTGCTCCACATGGGACTACTATGGGTGGCGAGCCCGTTGAACGGGTGATGATCACCTTGGTAGCCCAGTGTGTTCGACTCGAGAAGGAGCTGCTGACTACCAGAAAGAAGATGAGGATCCAGGATGAGGTGAGCCAAGCTTTGGATGGGAGGTTGATGACGATTGAGGAGGAGAGATTATTGGATGATAGCGCTCTGAGCCAGATGCACTTTCGTATAGCAGACCTGGAGACTAGTCTCGCAGAGACTAGGGATCGACTGACCCAGGCGGAGCAGAGAGCAGATGTGGCCGAGACAGCATTGGTGACAGCACAGCAGTACGCGATTGTGATGGGAGAGCGAGCAGAGACTTCGATGGCTATGGCTACATTATGTTTGATGATGATTTCATATCTTACGCATGTTGGTAGTGGAGCCTCGTTTTAGGATAATTGTTGATATAAGCCGGGGAGCTTGAACTCTTTCTTTTGACCGAGTTGTAAACTCGATGATGCATGTAGGATATTAACTTATGATCTTTTGATAACTAACTTTTATGTGCTTGATAATCATATATGTATGAACGTGACGCTTATGAAAATTAAAAAAAGTTTTATCTTTATGATATATGTTTGATTGCGGTAAATACTTGATTATTGTATGAATATTTTAATGAACCAATTATATAGAATAAACCGTCATGATAATATAATAACAAGCGTACGTAATCTAAACCTCTTCTTCCCTACCTTCGAAACAGAATTGAATCATGCCACCTGTAACACGAAACACACCCTCGAGTGGAAACGTCAATTTACCAACCACCCCAGAGGAACTAGCCCAATTGATAGCCCGGCACGTCAAATCAGCTCTAGAACAACATGATGCAAATCTAGTGGCTGGTCAAGGAAGGAGGCAAGAAAATACGGGTAACGGTCTTGGAAATGGAGCAGGAAACGGTTCAAATGTAGGTTCCGGTATTGGTGCAAACAACGGATCCGGTACGAACGGAAACCCAGGTAGTTCATCAGGTGGACAACCACAAGGGTGTTCGTATAAAACTTTTCAAGGATGCAATCCAAGAACTTTTACAGGCGCTGAAGGACCGTTAGACATAATCCGATGGATCGAAAGAATGGAGACTGTTATAACGATAAGCAATTGTTCTAACGATCAAAAGGTCAAGTATGCAACCTGTTCCTTTCAAGATGCAGCGTTATCATGGTGGAATTCCCAGCGTCAAATTTTGGGCGATACGAACGCGTATGAACTTACTTGGGAACAACTAAAGAGATGCTGCTTAAAGAATACTGCCCACGCTATGAGCTCCAGAAGATCGAGACCGAATTCTGGAATCATACCATGGAAGGAGCTGAGATCCGGACATACACTTCAAGATTCAATGACCTTGCTAGATTGGTACCTCGAATGGTTACGCCGGAATACGTCCGAATTGAAAGATACATATGGGGATTGACACCTCAAATAAGAAGCAATGTTACAGCTTCCAAACCTACCACCATCCAAAGTGCGATCGCTATTGCACACTCCTTAACTGATGACGCGATACGAAATGGAACCCTGATCAAGAAGAATGATCATGGAAAGAGTGCGATGGAAATTGAGAGGAAGACGATTAAAGTGAACAGAAGATCATTTGATGGAAAGAGGAAGTGGTTTGAAAATCCCAAGGGACAAGTAAACAACAGGAAAAATTTTAATCAGAGATCTGAACGGGTTTATGTTGCAACATCAAACAATGGAAGGACAAACAAAGAATCTCAAGGGAAATGCAGCAAATGTGGATATCCCCATACTGGTGATTGTAAAATTTGTACTCATTGCCATAAATTTGGACATCTGAGCCAAAATTGCCGAGCAAAACCTGATGGAAGGGTAATCAGAAATGATCAAGCTTGCTATGAGTGTGGTGTAATTGGACACTTCAAGAAGAACTGCCCAAGGTTGAACGGGTCCAGGGCCAGAGGGAGAGCTTTTGAAATGAATGCCAAGGAAGCACAACAAGAACCGTCAGTAGTTAACGGTACGTTTCTTATCAATAATCATTATGCCTCCATCTTGTTTGACACTGGTGCTGATTTAAGTTTTGTATCCAAAGAGTTTGAACCATCATTGGGAATTAAACCATGTAAGCTAAGAAAGAAGTATATTATAGAGCTAGCTAATGGAAAGAAAATAGAATCCAATGAAATAATTAGAATTGCACGATACAACTTAACAACCATCTCTTTAGTATTGATTTATTACCTGTCAATCTTGGAAGTTTCGACGTTGTTATTGGAATGGATTGGCTCTCTCGAAATCATGCTGAAATAGTATGTTTTGAGAAAATCATCCGATTGCCAACTCCTAGTGGAGAGCTCCTAATCATACAAGGAGAAAAAGGAAAACCCTCCTTTAAAATTATAAGTGTCATGAAAACTTATGGATACTTGAATGAAGGATATCCCGCCTTTCTAGTAAAAGCCATTGACACTAAAAATGAGGAGCAAAGAATTGAAGACATTCCCATTGTACGAGAATACCCAGAGGTATTTCCCGAAGATTTGCCAGGGTTACCTCCACAAAGACAGATCAAATTTCGAATTGATTTGATACCCGGAGCTGCACCAGTAGCACGATCACCGTATCGACTGGCACCTTCTGAAATGCAGGAGTTGTCAAAACAACTGCAAGAATTATTAGACAAAGGATTCATTCGACCAAGTTTTTCTCCATGGGGAGCACCAGTGCTATTCGTCAAAAAGAAAGACGGATCATTCAGAATGTGTATCGATTATCGAGAATTAAACAAACTCACCATTAAAAAATCGATACCCACTACCAAGAATTGATGATTTGTTCGATCAATTGCAAGGATCCAGCTACTACTCAAAGATAGATTTACGATCTGGATATCACCAACTGTTGATAGCAGAAGAGGATGTTCCAAAAACGGTTTTTTAAACACGTTACGGTCATTATGAATTTCTAGTAATGCCGTTTGGATTGACCAACGCACCTGCTATATTCATGGATCTTATGAATAGGGTTTGTAAGCCCTACTTGGACAAGTTTGTGATAGTATTCATTGATGATATTTTGATATACTCACAATCCAAGGAAGAACATGAGCAACATCTCAGGCTAATCCTAAACGCTTTAAAGGAAGAAAAGCTGTACGCAAAATTCTCAAAATGTGAATTTTGGCTTCGAGAAGTTCGATTTCTCGGACACGTTATTAACGAAAAGGGTATCCACGTGGATCCAACCAAGATTGAAGCAATTAGGAACTGGGAAGCCCCCAAATCTCCAACGGAAGTACGACAATTCCTAGGGTTAGCTGGTTATTACCGTAGGTTTATAGAAAACTTTTCGAAGATAGCCCAACCCTTGACCCTATTGACTCGCAAGGATAAGAATTACGTGTGGGGCGAAGATCAAGAAAGAGCTTTTCAATTACTAAAGCAGAAGTTGTGCAGTGCACCCATACTGTCTCTACCAAATGGAACAGAGGGATTTATAGTATATTGTGATGCCTCACGATTAGGTCTTGGATGTGTATTGATGCAGAAAGATAAAGTCATCGCTTATGCATCAAGACAATTAAAAGTGCATGAAAAGAATTACACCACTCATGACCTAGAATTGGGAGCTGTTGTTTTCGCTCTTAAAATATGGAGACATTATTTGTATGGGACCAAATGTGTCATATATACGGATCATAAGAGTCTGCAACATATTTTTAATCAAAAGGATTTAAATATGAGACAGCGCCGCTGGGTGGAGCTGTTAAATGATTATGACTGCGATATCCGATATCACCCAGGCAAGGCAAATGTTGTGGCAGATGCACTTAGTAGGAAAGAAAGGGAAAAGCCGCTACGAGTGCGAGCGTTGAAACTTACCATATACTCGAACCTTACTAACCAAATTCGCAATGCTCAACTCGAAGCATTGAAGGATGAAAACTTGGAAAGTGAAGGTCTGCGAGGAATGGTTAAAGAATTAACAACAGACTCTGATGAAATGATGCGTTTTGCAAATAGAATATGGGTTCCTTAGTATGGAGAGTTACGCAAAGAAATTCTTGATGAGGCACACAAATCAAGGTATTCGATTCACCCAGGAAATCGACAAAATGTATCATGATGTGAAGAAATTTTTCTGGTGGCCTAACATGAAGGGAGACATAGCTTCATATGTTAACCAATGCATGACTTGCTCCAAAGTAAAGGCAGAATACCAGAAACCATCGGGACTTCTACAACAGCCGGAAATTTCGAAATGGAAATGGGAATGCATTGCCATGATTTTGTGACAAAATTACCCAGGACAACAAGTGGTTACGATACCATTTGGGTAATTGTTGATCGACTAACGAAATCTGCACATTTCCTACCGATGAAGGAGACCTACAGTATGAGCAAATTGGCAAGCTTATACATCAAAGAAGTAGTATCACGCCATGGTGTACCAGTCTCAATCATATCAGATAGGGATAGTCGATTCACCTCTAGATTTTGGCAAACCTTACAGGAAGCCATGGGTACCCGACTAGATATGAGCACGGCCTATCACCCACAAACAGACGGACAGAGCGAGAGAACTATTCAGACTCTGGAAGATCTATTAAGAGCATGTGTGATCGATTTTGGTGGAAATTAGGATACTCATCTACCATTAGCTGAGTTTTCCTATAATAATAGTTATCACACCAGCATCAAGGCCGCTCCATTCGAAGCACTGTACGGAAGGAAGTGTCGATCACCGTTATGTTGGGCCGACATTGGAGAAAGACAATTAACAGGACCAGAAATTATACAAGAGACAACAGATAAGATTGTTCAGATCAGAAAGAGGCTAGAAGTTGCTAATAGTCGGCAAAAGAGTTATGCAGATAACCGAAGAAAGCCATTAGAATTCACGGTCGGCGATAGAGTGTTCTTGAAGGTATCTCCATGGAAGGGAATTATGAGATTTGGTAAAAGAGGGAAGTTGAGTCCACGATTCATAGGACCCTTTGAAATCCTGGAACGGATTGGGAAGGTTGCATACCGACTCAGATTACCAGAGGAACTTGGTAATGTGCACAATGTATTTCACGTATCTAATTTAAGAAATGCATGACAGATGAATCTCTAGTTATTCCTCCAGACGAAGTTAGTATCAACGACAAACTTCACTTCATCGAAGAGCCAATAGAGGTCTTAGATTGGAAAACTCAGAAACTCAGACGGAAACAAATCAAATTAGTTAAAGTTCGATGGAACTCTAGAAGAGGACCTGAATTTACTTGGGAACGCCAAGATGAAATGCAACAAAAGTACCCTCACCTGTTCAAAACCAGAATTGACTCAGGTTTAACAACGTAAATTTCGGGACGAAATTTCTTAAACGAGGGGAGACTGTGACACCCGGTCAAATCAGGTCAACACTCGAAACCATTCGCAATAATGAATTTATGATTAATTAACTATTATGTCTGATTAAACGGAAACCCTGCGTTAACGTTTTAACAAACCTTGTAATTATTTAACAATTGCTTGAATAATAATAATAATAATAATAATAATAATAATAATAATAATAATAATAATAATAATAATAATTATAATAATAATAATATTAATAATTACCATCAAATCCAAGAAGGATTATGAAGTCTTGCATGCAAGACAACACACCCTCCTAAATATGTTTAAATCTCTCATACACACACACACACAACTCTTCATCTCCTCAACTCTCTCCATCTTCCATACACACACACACCACCACCACCCCACCCCCCATCGGCCGCCCCATCCCCCCCTCTCCATCGACCGCCTACAGCCACCGGCCACCCCCCCCCCCCCCGCCGGCCACCTGCCGCCCGCCGCCACCTTCACCATCTACCGCCACGACCACCACCCTTCACACCCGACACCATCTACCACCGCGACCACCACCCCCACATCCGACACCATCTACCGCCGCGACCACCACCCACACCCGACACCACCGGCACCACCACTCACACCCGACACCACCACCGCCATCACCTACACCCGACACCACCATCATCACCACCAACACCCGACATCACCACCGCCGTCACCAACACCCGACGCCACCACCGCCACCACCCTCACCCGACGCCAACTTGAAACCCCCTTCCTTTCTCTTTCGGTAACCGTAAACACCACCATTAGTGACCTTCACTTACATTTCCACTAAGGAACTCTAGTTTGGAACTTGGTATAGAACCCGAGGTGTTAATCAAAGAATCGAGGATCGTGCTTGCATTGTGTTAAGAGTTCCATCTAGTGTCATCAAAGGTATATTAGATTAGATAATGTATATATGTTCATGCATGGATGATCAAGATAAGGATCTTGATGAACCCTAGTTCACCCATTTAAGGATTGTATGAAATGGTTGTTTTGATGATTTTGTATACAAAGTGGTTCTTATAATGGTTTGATGAATCTGAAAATGGATTGTTAAAGGATGATTAGTTGATGAAATCATGTTACATAAGAGATCTAGGTGGTAAAAATGTATGTATTATGTATATATCGTGTATGTATGTATGTATAATCATATAGGTTGGAAGAATGATGAATTTTAGTCTTGGTAAGAACATTAGGTAAAGTTTATGGGATGAGGGTTATTGTTAGTATGGCAACTTAGAATAATAATTAGGTTAGAGATTTTGGG
This sequence comes from Flaveria ramosissima, assembly GCA_025215565.1. Lineage (NCBI taxonomy): Eukaryota > Viridiplantae > Streptophyta > Magnoliopsida > Asterales > Asteraceae > Flaveria > Flaveria ramosissima. Next base: position 13,200,165 of record CM046031.1, on the reverse strand, counting down.
TGACATTGCTAAGAAGATAATATTGAAGAATGACTAAGTTAAAGTAAAAACACTTGGACACAATTGAAGGACTTCATTAGATAAAAGTCTACTAATAAATTTTGAAACTAGGAATTATGATCAAACAAAAGACCAAAAGGACACCATGACTAACGAACTCGACTAAGACGACGATTGAGACTTCAAAAACCTTATAAAAATATATCCATACAAGACTAAGAATAAAACATACCTTGGACAAGTCATGACTAATAAAAGAAAATATATATATATATATTTTAGACAACAAATTAATAAGTTATATGTTGATAAAATAATATATGTATTAATAATCAAATAATCTTAAAAAGAATTATTTTATAAAAAGGTAAAATAGGACTTTTCGACATAAAAATTATTAGTAACAAGTTATTAATCAAAGCTTTGAATAAAGACTAATATATATAAGATAAGATTGGAAAATTTATAGTTTATAGCACAAGACGCTCAAATTAGAAAATCACTAATTAAATACAAGTTGTAAATGCAAGATTCACAAATAGAATAGTAAAGACATAAGACATTTAGTATATGAGCAAAGTATAAATAATAGTGAGAGGATATGTAACCCTAATAAGAAAAATAATAGTTTTTATTAAAAATTTACAAAAATATACATTTCTAAATAATAAAAACATGCCATTTTAAAACAACCAAATAAAATGGGTGAAATGCATTCGTAAGCATAAATCATCATGTATTGACCATAATGCTCATGATTAGGGTTTTACTATTGAAAAGCGTAGCACGTTGGTTCATTTCGAAAATCGCAATCAAGGTGAGTTCTTCGGCCCCGTTTTAAATATTATTTTTAACTGTTTTGGGGGAAAAGCATGGAACGATACTTTTAAATATATGATGGGTTAAACAGGATAATATATAATATGAGGGTATAAGTTTGGGTCAGTAGTATGGATATATATACTATTGAGCCCTAAATCCCCCTATAATCATTAACCTCAGGGGTGAGGCCACATAATATATTGGTAGATCTATCGGGTTAGAATGGCCCGCTCTCGCGACCAGTCGCGCTGGTCATGTTGTGGCGAGGGAGTTTATATGTCTGGATAGTTGTGGGGCAACGACGTATTTCTTGGTTTGATTATGGGCTTATGACCTAAATTATCATAGTACCTAGCTAGTCTATGTGGAATATATTATGCCTTGTTTCATCATGTTATTTTTAAAAGTGAATGTTTGCAAGATTACAAAACCTCGAAAGCTCACAAACTTTATGTTGACTTTATTACCCTTCATGCTTTTCAGGGTTATAGGTGAGCTCTATATGGATTTCCGGAACTTTGTCTTTGGAGGGTCAAACGTTACAAACGTTTTTAAATAAAATTAAGTTTGTGTAATAAAAGTAGTATTATGTGTTACTACTGAAACGTTAAATGTTGGTTAACAAAGTACTTCTATGATGTTAATATATGGTTTCCATGACTACTGTTATCTTTGAATACGTTTGACTATAAAAGTTGGGTCAATTCCAACTTCCGTTACCACCACGTCACGCAACCTTCCGCTGCGGTTTTCGGGGTGTGACAATAAGTGGCATTACTCCACTATCCATAATACATGCCCCACTACTTGCTAACTAATAAGACTAATTCAAACTAAAACTTGTTGCATACTCTAAACAAAACATGACTCAAATACTAAACCCGTGACCCGTAACTTGACCCGACTAGACCCGATCAAGATTAACCCAACATTCACCCCCTTAATCTTGATTGCGTTCTCGGTTCTCTTGCTTCTTTCTCTCTTTCTTTCTATCTTTCTTTCTTTCTCTCTCTCTCTCTCTCTCTCTCTCTCTCTCTCTCTCTTTTTGTTTCTTGCTTGCTTGCTTATCTTGCTCTTTCTTTCTAAACCCATATTGGTTTTTCTTGCTAAACTTTCTACTTCTTGCTTGATTCGAATCTTTCTTGCTTGCTTACTTTGAATCATCTTTCTTGCTAACTTTCTTGCTTTCTTGCTCACTTTCTTTCTCTTGCTCTTGCTACTCGAACTACACTTGTCAGATCTTCTTACTATATGAACCAAACATGTTAGATTTCTTGCTTCAATTATTCACGTGCTAATAACTTACCTATTTTCTTCCTTGAATTAATTGAGATGCTAGCTTGCTTGTTTCTTTATATAATGGACGACTTTTTCCACCTTTATACTTCCTTTCTTGCTTCCCTAGAAAACAACAACCGCCTCCCATATCTAATACACCTGCAAAATTATTTATTTGATTCTTTCTTTTTCTTCAATCGATTACAACAGTCGTCGCCTCGTCACCGCTCCTAATTGCCGTGTGAAACCCTCTGCCTTGCGGATGGAACCTTTCTTTTCTTCTTTCTCCTTCAATGGTGACCTACAGATGCAATCGTACTTTCTTCCTCCTTGCTTCGATCAAATGCTTCCATCCGTGAACTAATTCACGTGTACCTTTGCTTCCCTTCTTCAGCCCTACAGCCAAGGGTTGTTCTTCCTACCGAAACCGACTCTCAAAACGACGCTCTTTTCTGAACCTTGCGCTCTGATACCAAATGTAGATTTCAGGCCCAAGATTATACTCAAACTCTTGTATTTCATTAGTACTTTAAAACTTACATTATATAGAAAATAAACATGCACTCCTAAATAAGTGGCATTACTCCACTATCCATAATACATGCCCCACTACTTGCTAACTAATAAGACTAATTCAAACTAAAACTTGTTGCATACTCTAAACAAAACATGACTCAAATACTAAACCCGTGACCCGTAACTTGACCCGACTAGACCCGATCAAGATTAACCCAACATTCACCCTCTTAATCTTGATTGGGTTCTTGGTTCTCTTGCTTCTTTCTCTCTTTCTTTCTTTCTTTCTATCTTTCTTTCTTTCTCTCTCTCTCTCTCTCTCTCTCTCTCTCTTTTTGTTTCTTGCTTGCTTGCTTATCTTGCTCTTTCTTTCTAAACCCATATTGGTTTTTCTTGCTAAACTTTCTACTTCTTGCTTGATTCGAATCTTTCTTGCTTGCTTACTTTGAATCATCTTTCTTGCTAACTTTCTTGCTTTCTTGCTCACTTTCTTTCTCTTGCTCTTGCTACTCGAACTACACTTGTCCGATCTTCTTACTATATGAACCAAACATGTTAGATTTCTTGCTTCAATTATTCACGTGCTAATAACTTACCTATTTTCTTCCTTGAATTAATTGAGATGCTAGCTTGCTTGTTTCTTTATATAATGGACGACTTTTTCCACCTTTATACTTCCTTTCTTGCTTCCCTAGAAAACAACAACCGCCTCCCATATCTAATACACCTGCAAAATTATTTATTTGATTCTTTCTTTTTCTTCAATCGATTACAACAGTCGCCGCCTCGTCACCGCTCCTAATTGCCGTGTGAAACCCTCTGCCTTGCGGATGGAACCTTTCCTTTCTTCTTTCTCCTTCAATGGCGACCTACTGATGCAATCGTATTTTCTTCCTCCTTGCTTCGATCAATTGATTCCATCCGTGAACTAATTCACGTGTACCTTTGCTTCCCTTCTTCAGCCCTACAGCCAAGGGCTGTTCTTCCTACCGAAACCGACTCTCAAAACGATGCTCTTTTCTGAACCTTGCGCTCTGATACCAAATGTAGGTTTCAGGCCCAAGATTATACTCAAACTCTTGCATTTCATTAGTACTTCAAAACTTAACATTATATAGAAAATAAACATGCACTCCTAAATAAGTGGCATTACTCCACTATCCATAATAGATGCCCCACTACTTGCTAACTAATAAGACTAATTCAAACTAAAGCTTGTTGCATACTCTAAACAAAACATGACTCAAATACTAAACCCGTGACCCGTAACTTGACCCGACTAGACCCGATCATGATTAACCCAACAGCTCCGTCGACCACCGCTGCGCTGCCTTTGAATGCATCAACCACCGCCACCACCGCACAAATCTGCAGGCCACCAGCATCACCATCATCCCCACCACCACCATGATGCCACCATCATCACACCCACCACCACCACATCGCCGGCTACAGTACCACAACCGCCTACCATAAACCCTTACCACACACACCCACTATCGCTCAGTCACGTTTTGTCCCTGAACACTTTCCTCCTTTTTGGTAGTATCATCTTGAGAGCTTGATGAGCTGGAGGAAGAGGTCAATGAGACCTGAATTGGTACATGCCTAACAGACCTCTCAATCTGTTTCTCAGCTAGTTTGGCCTTGAGATTTTCAATCTCAAGTTGATGAGTGGCAGACCTATCCTCTAAAGTCCGAACCTTAGATTCAAGGTTTGAGACTTTAGAAAGTAGGTTTTTAATGGTGAGTTGCAGTCTTCCCTCATCTTCTTTTGAAGACTCATGGGGAGATGAGGTAACATACCTAGTATGTTCATCCTCCCCAGTCACCTCCGTTTCCCACCCCACCGCTTTCAGCCACCGCCAACCGAGGTACCCGAACAACTCCAAAGCAATAGGACGGATTGAAGGTGTCGGCGACCACTGGGCGGAGGTGTAGTGGTCTTGATATCCGACAACGCCTTTGGTTTTATTATCTCCTCAGCATCTTGAGACGGCGTAGGCGAGGTGGTAGCGGTGGTTATGGCTCACCGGTGGTGGTGTGGCGGTGTGCAGGTGGGTCGCCTTGACCTTACCAGGCGGCGTGGAGCAAGCAGATCACACAAAATTGTTGTACGGTGGCAGTGGGGATGATGTTGGTCTCGACTGTGGCGGTGGCGGTGGCTCCGGCGGTGGCAGAGAAAAAAAAAGATGGGTAGTGCAATAAGAGTTGTACTGTGTGGATGAGAGGAGGTACTTCTCACACACCGATGTTGGTGTTTAGTATCGTACGCAGTTACAGTTTGTACCCGGTGCATGCATAATTGTACTTTCTACTGTTCATCAGATTGCTTTATTCATATTATGTAATATAATAAATATAAATAATAAGCTCTCATTTACAAATAAGATTCCACCTTTAAATGAACATTCATCACCTTATATAAGGATTTAAAGAGCATACTGACATGAAATTCAATTACTATATTATTCATACACCTATGTGATCGTCTCCTTAAAAATCAAGCATCTTGAGAGTCTCTTAATTGCCCAACCTCATTACAAAGTTCACCGCTCCTTAAATGAATCCTTTAATAATTCAAAACAATCATCTTCACCACTACTATTTACCTATTACAAAAATATTAACTCAGTTTAAAACCCAAATAAAAATAACTTGTGATATGGGATGAAGGCGGTAAAAGAACGATTGAAGCACAAGAGTTCAGAGCAACCGATTGATTTAACTAAGGTCTTGTTTTTTTCTACTTGCCTTAGGCACAAAATTTTATATGTTAGTTATTGACCTTATATTGTAGAGACATTTTCTTTCTATCCACCTAGTGACCAAAATTCTCCAACAATTCTCGGGTACGACCGTGCTAGAAGGGTTTCGGCAAGAGTTACCAGTAGGCACCCCTTACCCCCTTAAAAGGTTGACCCAATATTTTTTTTAAATGACCAACTAATTAAAGCCCGACTACCCGGGGTACCCCAACGGCGAAAAGACACACATATGCACGTGAGCACAGACAACGTTGAGTAGCTCAAACCCACCGACCACCAATTCCGAGAAAAACGCGCCACCCGAGGGCCCACTACGGTAATACCCGGCCCACCAACAACATTTTGTTGTCGGTAGGACTCGAACTCACAACATTCATAGATGAAGTCATGAGGCTACCACTTAACCGAGGGTTGACCCAATATTAGGTTTAACAATTAACAAAAAGCAAACTCAAACCGATAGTTGTTGAGGTGAGAAAAAGATCATATAGTGTTTTGGAAGGGTGTCCTTTAGGGCTGTTTACAAACCGAACCGAACCGAACGCAGCTCCGCTCGAACTCGGTTCGGTTTTAAACCAAGCGGCTCGGTTCGGTTCGGATTTACAAATTCGAGCGCAAACTTCATGCTCGAACTCGGTTCGGTTTTAAACTGAGCGCTCGGTTTCGCTCGGTTTTGCTCGGTTTTGTGTTATAATGGGTCGCGGTCGAAGATGGGTCGCGGTCGCAGGTTCGCGGCTCGCAGTAGGGTCGGAGACGCGGTTGCAGGTTCGCAGATTCGCGGCTCGCATGGTGGAAGCTGCTGGAGAGTGGAGAGGGGAGAGTGGTCACAGATCGCTGGAGGTTGTCGCCTAGACTGCTGGAGGAGACGATGAGTGGACTGTGGAGGGTGAGGAGTGAGAACTGATGTAATGAGGTTTAAATGTATTGGTGTATTAAAGTTTTGAGCTTTATACTAAAAATTTAAAATATGTGTAACTAAAAAATAACTAAATATAATAATAAATTAACATATATAATTATATATTATATATAAAAACTAAACTAATAAATAATTCGAGCGAAACTGAGCGAGCGATGAGCGAGCGACCCTTCGCTCATGCTCGGTTCGTTTTGAAACCGAACCGAGCCGCTCGGTTCATTTAAAATCGAGCGGAAATTCGAACGAGCAAAATTCCGAGCATTTTTCGAACGAGTTCGAGCGAGTTTCGAACGTCGAGCTATTTGAACAGCCCTAGTGTCCTTAGACCTTAAAGCGTAAGAAGCTCATGGGCCGTAAAGAGTATTTACAAAACTGGCCCAGATAAGCCCTCTGTAATTTGAGCCTTTGAGGTGTTATACAAACCCTAAATTCAAATATTCCTCAGGAAACCTGTTAATTTTATTTTAGGGTTCTTCGTTGTTGCTCTATCGACGGCTTGAGCTCAAATTCTACCAATGGTCAGTCTCCTAATTCAGTTTACTCCTTTTCTGTTTAAGAAATTACATACTTTGATTATCCAAATCTTCTAGCTACTTTGAGTAATTGTTAATTGTCAAATGGTATTTCAATTTAGGCTCGATTTAGCTTGTTCTGATGCTAATCTTATACTTTTGATTTTTTGATTACTTGAAGGCTCCGAAAAAAGGTGTGAAGGCGGTTGCAACCAAGAAGAAAACGGTATGTATTGAGATTGATTTAAGGTTTTCATTCAGTTCCACTAGCCATTGTTTTTGAAGATGATGGTAGTCTAAATGTGAAATTAACTAAAGAATAAATTGATGTTTTTGTTTGATAGTTTGATTAAAGTTTATGCTAATTGTGTCTTCAGGAGAAGGTTGTGAATCCGTTGTTCGAGAAAAGGCCGAAGCAGTTTGGGATTGGGGGAGCTTTGCCCCCTAAAAAGGATCTTCACAGGTTTGTAAGATGGCCTCAAGTTGTTCGAATTCAAAGGAAGAGGAGAATCCTCAAGCAGCGTTTGAAGGTCCCACCAGCTTTGAACCAGTTTACCAAGACCCTTGACAAGAATCTTGGTATTGTTTGTTTTCGAAGCACCGTTTTTGTTCGTTTTTTCTCTATGATATGTGTTACTTTGCTGATTTAGGTTGTTATCTTTAAATTTGTTCCCATACATATGTTAAATTACTACTTTTATAGTTTGTTGTTAACTTTTTTACTAGTCTAAGCATGCCCTGTTAGGTTTCTTTTAAATGAATAGCTTGCTAGGAAGCACCTCTATGATCATTGCTCCAATTGTCGGAATTGCAGATACGTGTTGTTGAAGTCACTTATTTTCTGTTAATAGTATTGTGGATTGGTCAGTTGAGTTTATGTAGACATTATTTGAGATTACTGCAACTCATTTGGTCAACTAAGTTTTGCACATATAAGATGAGACCTTCAAGAGTCTCTAACATATGTTCAGTTTATTTGTTTTTCTCACATTAGTATTTTAAGTCGCATGCTCTTATTTGTGTGATGTGAGCGTGGTAAGTTTTGACTACACTTAAAAGAATATTACAAGATGAAAACTTGATGATGCGATGCATGCAATGTATATGGTTGTTAGTTGTTTCATTTATTTAAACAGGTAACCAATGCACTTTTGTAGTTGCTTTTATATGTTTATAATATCTTTCTTATTGATGCAATATGCAGCAACTACTTTGTTCAAGATGCTACTCAAATACAGACCTGAGGATAAAGCAGCAAAAAAGGAACGTCTTTTGAAAAGAGCACAGGCCGAGTCAGAGGGGAAGACAGTTGAAGCAAAGAAGCCGATTGTCGTGAAGTATGGTCTGAACCATGTCACTTACCTTATTGAGCAGGTTTTCTTAATTCCTCTTAAGCTGATTGTTTGATCTGTTGCTCAATTCGCCTAACCTGCCTAACCAAATTATTATCTGACTTCTTGTTATTTTTTCAAATGTTGTAACGTTTATTTTGTGTTTGTTTCAGAATAAGGCACAATTGGTAATCATTGCTCATGATGTTGATCCAATTGAATTAGTTGTCTGGCTTCCTGCACTTTGCAGAAAGATGGAAATCCCCTACTGCATTGTGAAAGGGAAATCTCGATTGGGAGCCGTAAGTTTTCTGCAAAGTGTAACTAAATACTTTTAGTTTTTGTTGTTTCATTTGGAACCAACTAACAACTCTACTTCTTATCCGTGTCAGATTGTTCACCAGAAGACCGCTGCAGCACTGTGCTTGACTACAGTCAAGAACGAAGATAAAATGGAATTCAGCCGAATATTGGAAGCCATCAAGGTAAACTTTTATATATAATAAATATATCATTCAATAAAGCAGGATATTATCTGTTATTGCAAAGCTAAAAGGTTGATTTTGAAACTGTTATAGGCAAACTTCAATGATAAGTATGACGAGTATAGGAAGAAGTGGGGCGGTGGTATAATGGGATCAAAATCACAGGCAAAGACCAAGGCAAAAGAGAGAGTTCTTGCCAAGGAGGCTGCTCAAAGAATGAATTAGCATTGATCATATATTTTGAGGTTGTGTTTTCTTGTTCCTCCATTTTTGAACTTTGGGAGGTCATATACGTTACTTGTTCTTGTTGTTTTGTATGTGTTTGGTTTCTAGACTTGTGACAATAATTTTTTTAATGGATTTCGACAAATATATGTCAAGTATTTAGGCTAAGTTACATGGATGGGTTATGCTTTTATTTTCAATGGATTTGATTCCCCAATTTGCAATATGGCATGTTTTCTTTGACGTTTATGAAAGCAGATTTGATCAACTTTGATGTATCATCAGTTTAAAATTTTGTTTATGCATTTTACGTCATGTAAAGTTTTGTATTTTGTGATGTATACTAAATTATATCATCTATCTTATTTTAAACTATTGAAACTGGTTTTACACATGTTTGGTGAACGAGTTGTTTAATGTTAAATTGCTGCATTACCTTTTTCTGTATTTCAAATAGAAAAATTATATGTTCAAGATAAAAATACAACTAGGTTAATTTTGTAATAAAATAACCAAAACAAATAAAAAACCGACAAAACAATGAAATTTAGGAACTAAAGAACTATTTAAACCTAAGAGAGTGTCGTATCACATAAAATGGAAACGTAAATTTACACTCATGAATGATAGATATAGGGTAGCATGTGTTAAAATTTTCACCCATGGGGTATTGTAATATTATAAATAAAAAGGATACAAACTTTTAAAAGCGTAACATAGAAGTCAAACAAACTAGTTTACAAAGTCAAACGCAACCGCAACATAAAGAAGCTTGATGCGTCCATTATAAGCAACTCCATAAGAAATATAGCATATAAACAACCATTAAACGAACTTCGATCTCATATTTATCCTACAATAATAGTTTTATATTCATTTGCTTAAATTACATAATCATCTATCGTAATATGAATCTCGCCTGACCCTTCGTCCTGCCATATTTACATTCAATATGAAGATATAAAATAATTATACTTGCTCGGTATGAAAACATATGGGCTAATAGATGACGCAAAGTAATAACTATGAATTTTTTTTAAATAAAATGATAAACTAGAAAAGCTTAGGGTTAGAAGCAAATATTTCAAGAAATCAGGGTTTCAACACTGGTCCCGAACTGCAACCAATAGGCTTAACTGTCCGCTATGGACTCAGCAGAAGGAAATGAAATTTTGATGGCATACCTGTCATCCAGATAATTTCTTGGCGGTCCGCTATGTGGTCACCAAGCAAACCCCTCGTGTAATGTTTTGTGGGATGCTAGTGAGAATATGGAGGATGACATGTGACGTTCTGGAGTAACACGTATCCGATGATTTAGCATCTAGTGTCAACATATGACATGTTTTGATTGGCTGTCAAGTATTTCGGCCGTCAAGGATTGGTTGCGGATCGCAACCAAGTTTCTTACCTGTTTATAGTAGTGAGGTCGAGCAGCCTATAAAGGTCTGCATTTGTTAGACGAATTTCACAAAAGTTTCTAAATCTTCTTTCACTTCTAAGCATTTATATCTTTTTATACTCATCTAGACTAGTATATTACCCCATAAGCCTAAGGAGTTTCGGTTGAGGTGTTGTTTGGAATCCTAGCCAACTTTAAGTTATGACTTAAGCTCGTCAACAAGATGAACAAGCTTACAAAACTTCATTTGCATGCTACTATCGTATGTACACAAACGTTTACTAAATGATTTCAAACATGTTTATGAAACACTCGTTTACAAATGTTTACGCTTAAACAAAACCAACATGTGGTTGCATTAAATCGATTAAGCAAAAGTTTAAGTGACCATGGACATAGTATATGTATATTTCATCAAACATGCACGTAATGTGGGTGACTTTGTGTTATGCCATAATGTAGCTGAAATTATTGCAACATATCTGAGTACATGTAGATTGAATGTTTTCAATGTACACATTGATACCTGGTATGGACCTTGTCAATAAATGGAACAACTATAAAACAACCTGTGATGACGATTTTAATACCAATCATGTTGATTAAGAAGTCTGGTAATATGATTTAACAACTTTATGCTATCATTTTCATTTTCAAATGTTTTTAGGTAAATAAGTTGGTTAGGATTAACAAGATTTAGAAGTCTCATAGATCAAGTAGCTTGGATTCGTCATCTAGAAGACATGAAAAGTCTCCCTAGATAAACTTTTGTGGCTCCTACCTTTTTGTATCTTAACAAAATTTTATCTTTTTTAAATGCAATGTAGATTGTTAAAGAATTGTCTTAAATCCTTGTTATAAACATACAAACATTTGAATAAACCCCAAGGTGTTGAAGTACCTCTTGAGTAAGGATTGGATTATGTAATCAATCCATGAAACACAGGTGCCAAGAATCAAATACGATTGTGTATATTGAAAGTGAATGAGAGGAATTATCCCGATTACAATCACATTTATACTAGTACTCACTAACTAACCAATTAACAAACTTTTTACACTATACACCCCTTATGAAATCTAGAATTACAATAACAACCCTCTAACAATACTCCCCTTTAATTCTAAATTTCATTCTTTCAAATCTTCAACTCCAAGCATGGTTCTCATTTCCACAAACCTCAGTCTTGGTAACGCTTTGGTTAACACATCAGCTCGCTGCAGACTACTTCCAATGAAATCAACACGAATTTGATTATTCTCTATACACTCTCTAATAAAATGATACCTCGTGTTAATGTGCTTACTCCTACCATGAAATACTGGATTTCTCATCAAAGCAATAGCAGACTTACTATCAACAAACAAAGGAACCACTGCATACTTATTTCCAGTAATCTCCTCAATCAAACCATTCAACCATATAGCCTGGCAAGCTGCAGAAGTTGCAGCCATAAATTCTGCCTCACATGTAGATAATGCAACAGTCGGTTGCTTCTGAGAGTGCCAAGTAATCACAGAACCATTAAAGAAAAACACATTCCCTGAAGTGCTTCTTCCATCATCACTATCAGTTGAATGATTGCTATCACTATATCCTTCAAGACCACCTCCTTCAAGTCTTTTATACTTGATACCAAAACAAATTGTTCCCTTTACATACCTGACCAGATGTTTAACTGCCTTCCAATGAGTCTCTTTAGGCTCTTGCATGAACCTACTTACATAACCAACTGCATAACACAAATCTGGTCGGGTTTGACACAAATACCTCAGAGATCCCACCAATCTTCTGTACAAAGTTGGGTCAACTAGCTCACCTCCTTCTGTTCTACATAACTTCAATCCTGGTTCCATTGGTATCTTAGTCTCATTACACCCTTCTAATCCAGCTAACTTCACCAATTTAGCAGCATAAGCAGATTGTTTTATTGAAATTCCTTCTTCATTTTGAACAACCTCTATTCCAAGATAATAACAAAGCACTCCCAAGTCTGTCATTTCAAACTTAGCTTTCATTTGTTTCTTGAAAAGCTCAACTCCACTCTCATCACTCCCTGCCACCAACAAATCATCTACATATACTCCTACTATGAGCAATGAGAATTTATTTCTTAATATGTACACAGCTTGTTCATGTTGACACCTTGTAAAACCCAACTCCTTTAATACAGCATCCAATCTAAGGTTCCAAGCTCGTGGAGCTTGTCTCAATCCATAGAGAGCCTTTACTAGCTTATACACCTTTGATTCTGCTCCCCTTTTTTCATATCCTTCAGGTTGCTTTACATATACTTCTTCCTTGAGTTCTCCATGTAAAAATGCCTCTTTTACATCCATATGAAAGACCTTCCATCTCATCTTGGCTGCATACGCTAGAATCAATCTGATTGTTTCAATTCTTGCCACAGGTGCAAAAGCCTCTTCAAAATCTATACCCAGCTGTTGAACATACCCTTTAGCAACCAACCTAGCTTTATGCTTGGTGACATTGCCAGCTGCATCTTTTTTCAGCTTAAACACCCACTTCAGACCTATTGGATTACACTCAATTGGCCTATCTACAAGAACCCACGTGTTATTCTTCTCAATTGCTTTAATCTCTTCATCCATTGCTTGCTTCCAGACCCTATCCTTAAACGCTTCTTGAAATGACACTGGTTCCCCATCTTGTGCCAGAAGTAGCTCTACACCATCACTTTCTTCTTGTCTCAACCCCATATTTTCAATTCTACCATCAAGTACATAATCATTGAACCTCGATGGTAAATTGTGTGTTCTTGTTGATCTTCTCAATTCCTGACCAGACCCTTGACTTCGAGTCGTACTTTGATCTTCTACATGACAATACCCTTCACTACGACCTTCACTTGTCTGATGTTGAGCGATGCTACTCTGACAATTGCTAACCACTTCATTCGAATCAACTTCACTCCCGTACTCGTTGTTGATAATGAATTCTTTTGTAGCTTCCTTGTCTAAGCCACTCCAATCCCATTGCCTATGCTCTTCGAATTGTACATCTCTACTCACCACAATCTTTCTTCTTTTTACATCCAACATCCTGTGCGCTTTTGATCCTTCTTCAGCACCAAGATAGACCATAAGTTCACTTCTGTCATCTAATTTCTTTTGACTAGTTGTCACCACCTTCACATGCCCAACACAACCAAACACCTTTAGATAGTGCAAGGTTGGCTTCTTTTCCTTCAAGGCCTCATAGGGAGTCTTGTCCTTCAAGGACTTTATGTGTACTCTATTAAGAATGTAGACTGAGTGCCTTACTGCCTCCGCCCATAGTTCTTGTGGCACTCCCATTGCTTTCATGATACTTCTTGTCATGTTTAGAACTGATCTGTTCCTCCTCTCTACTATGCCATTCTGCTGTGGAGAATATGGTGCTGTGAGAAGCCGAGTTATACCCTCTTCTTCACAAAACTTATTGAACTCGAAGGACGTGAACTCTCCTCCCCGATCAGACTTTAATGACTTAATTTTGTGTCCGTACTGTTTTTCAACTTGTTTCTTAAAAGTTTGAAAAACATTGAAAGCTTGATCTTTAGTTCTCAACATATAGCACCACATAAACCTTGTACAATCATCCACTAGTAACATGAAATACCTGTTGCCGCCTTGTGTTGTTGGTGAGATAGGTCCACATAAGTCCATTGAGATCAACTCAAGTGGTTTGGACGCCTTATATGGAGAATGCTTGGGAAACGGTTGTCTAGTCTGCTTTCCTGCTAGACAGGCTTCACATACCTTAGTTTGATGAACAAGCGATGGTAAACCCCTCACCATGCCTTGTGCTGTCATCATCCTAAGTGTATCAAAGCTTATGTGCCCCAGTCGACCATGCCACACCCATGCATCATTTTCCAAGCTTGCTTGGAAGCAGACCGGTGACCCAATCTTAAACATCGTTTTATACAGTCTATTTGGCGATCTTGGAACTTTCATTAGCAAGTTACCTTCCCTTCCATATAACCAAAGAAAATTGTCCTTCATCTTCACTTCACATCCCCCTTCAGTGACCTGACCCAGGCTTAATATGTTGCTCTTCAAATGTGGTATGTAATACACATCTGCAAGTATTCTATGTTCTTGATTTCTTCCTTCTAGTATGATAGAACCTCTTCCTGCAATTTCCACACACGAACCATCTCCAAACTTCACTCTTCCACCCACCTTCTTATCAAGACTTGAAAAGAAGGATTCATTCCCAGTCATGTGGTTAGATGCCCCGTTATCTAAGTACCACATGAACTCAGAATCTCTTCCTTGTGAAAGTTGAGTAGGAAAGATACTCTGTTCGTTTAGGAACAAGTATTCTCTCTCGTTACTCATTTGTAGCATGAGGAGAGCTGGGCCATCGTCTTCGGTCTGGGTCAGATTTGCTTCTGGTTCCTTGTCCTTCTTTGTGGCACATTCAGATGCATAATGCCCATACTGATCGCATTTGAAACACTTGATCTTGGATTTGTCTTTCTTTACTTTCTCCCCTTGTTTGTTGGTTTTTGCACCATCGCGGCTTCCCTCCCTTCCTTTCTGGGATTGGTTCTTGAAATCTCTATTGCCTTTTCTTTTGGTTCTTGAGTTAATCTCCTTTTGCTTCGACTGCCATTCATCATATGTGAGAAGCAACTGATCTTCTTTGGTCTTGAGTTGTTTCGCTCTCATATTAGTGCGTTCTTCGTAGGCTTTTAACCTCCCTATTGCTTCGGGAAGCAACATGGTCTCTAGATCAAGGAGTTGTTCCATTGAAGCAACGATTTGAATGAACCTATCGGGAACCGAGTTCAAGAACTTCCGAACAAGGGCTGCTTCTTGAAAGGGCTCTCCAAGATCGCTCGCCTTCGATGAGATTGCGCTTAATTTCCCTGCAAACTCATCTATTGTTTCTTCTTCCTTCATCTTCAACGCTTCAAATTCGGTCTTGAGGGTTGCTAGTCTCGCCTTCTTTACCCTGTCTACTCCAACGAATCTAGCCTTCAACGCCTTCCATATATCTTTCGCCGACGTATGTTTTGCCACTTGAAGCACTATTTCTTCGGGCATTGCCTGAAACAGATAGGCTATTGCTGCGTTGTTTTTCTTAGGATCGATCTGGGCACCTTCCGCCGGTTCTACGACCTCCCAAAGACCATGAACGTTGAATATGGCTTTCAATTTCACGGCCCATATTGTGTAGTTGGAGTTCGTGAGAACGGGACACTGCAGAGGAATGGTGGTGTAGTTGTCTCTTACAACCAGTTGATTGTTCACATTCGTATTCCGATTGTTCTCGCCCATTCTTGTTCGTCGCCGATACTGATTAGCGAATCTAGTATCAATATCCAGATCCTCTCCTTCGGATCACACGAGCGATTTTCCCTTTCGCTCTGATACCAATTGAAACACAGGTGCCAAGAATCAAATACGATTGTGTATATTGAAAGTGAATGAGAGGAATTATCCCGATTACAATCACATTTATACTAGTACTCACTAACTAACCTATTAACAAACTTTTTACACTATACACCCCTTATGAAATCTAGAATTACAATAACAACCCTCTAACAATCCATAGGTTTGATTGTCTCAATTTGAGACATTAAATACTTTCATGAATAAATCAACTAAACGTTGATTATTTATAAATCTGAAAGCAGTCAAAATACTCACTGAATTTAAAATTCCGATTGGTTGTCAAATAAATAAATTGATTTCATCAATAAATTAACTAAATGTTGATTATTTATAAATCTGAAAGCAGTCAAAATACTTTCACTGAATTTAAAATTCCGATTGGTTTTCAAATAAATAAATTGATACCTCTCACACACCAAGAGTGTTCTCAATACGATGTGTGACACACGACCGTTCACGTGAAAACAAAACTATTATAAGAACAAAAGGTATGAAAGTAAGCAGACATTTGTAGTTTTAGTTAACTTAAGTTGCTTATAGTACAAAATGTATGAAAGTTACTTAAGAAAATCGTAAAATAAGGTCCTAGTATACTCCGAAACCAGGTAACACAAACATTTTAAATCCAAAAATTAATTTAGAACTTTTATTTAACAAGGTTACAATTATTTAATTTAGAATTTTTATTTAACAAGGTTACAATTATTATTTTCTATTATATATGTCAAACTTCTGGTTTAAAAATAAGGTTTAAGTTTTTTTAAAAGAACTCATAACATACTCTTAGAATTCAGTGTTTATAAACTTTGAATATAACATTATGACTTTTTTTATTTTATTTTACGTTTCGATGTAAATTTTCATTCAAAACAGAGTTAAATGTCATAATGTACAAGTTGTCAAAGCGCAATGCACAATTGGTCAAAGCTATACAACGTTTCAATATTTTTATACCTACATTTTATTTCTCCCTACAAGTTTAAAAATATAAATTTGATAAAATCTCATTTTTTACGTGTTTAATGATATGCTTATTTTATCAACGTTTCGACATAATTTTACATAATATTTCGAGTATCATCATCTTTCGATGTGAAAGTTTTTAACGACGTCGTTATTTTACATAAAACTTTGAATATCATCAACGGTTCACTACAACACACAAGTTTGCGATGACTTCATTTTTATATATACTTTTAAATGTTATTAACGAATTCTAGATTTTGTTTCTTATATAAATTAACGTATGTTATCATTGTCTCTTTCGGTATGCAAGTTCGTGCCGACGTTTTAACATTAGCTCTTTTAACGTGTTATGCCTCCGCCGCAATAGAGGGTCTTATACCGGTTATTATTATTATTATTATTATTATTTATGCAACCAATAGTACTAAATGTATGTCTTGGGCTCCCAACTCCTAAGAGTTTAAAGAGCAAAAAAACATTGTGTTTTGAAACTAAGTGATGATGAGGACGAACAATTCTTATCCCAACTGGTTAAAATAATGTACATATGACATGTAAATATGAATAGATCATAGGTTCAAGTCAAAGACTGAACAAATACTTAGAGTTAAATCAAGAGTTTTTTTTTTTTTGTAATAAGT
The DNA here is from genome assembly GCA_025215565.1 of Flaveria ramosissima. Taxonomy (NCBI): domain Eukaryota; kingdom Viridiplantae; phylum Streptophyta; class Magnoliopsida; order Asterales; family Asteraceae; genus Flaveria; species Flaveria ramosissima. The sequence goes on along the minus strand of CM046031.1, from coordinate 13,182,888 downwards.
TTCTTTTTGAGTGAGTTGGGGGTACGATCCTAATTAAAAAACGACTAGATTGACCAGATTAAGATAACACCATGTGTTCTGAAGTCGGGTCCGTTAAGAAAAAGTTAAAGATGAGGGGTTAATATAGATATATCAACAAAATCATAATGTATAACCCGACCCGATCCAAACTTGGTCATCGAGTATAGTGATTCAGCCGTCGTGTTCATTACCTCCGATTAGGTATTGAATTCGTTTCTCTTCCCTCTGTTTCTCCTATGAAAAATTTGTTCTTTAATTTAATAACTTTCTGTTTGTTTTGATTTATCAACAGCTTCAATCGGACGATAGTTTGTAAACAAAATGCCTTCTCTTCAAACAGCACTGCCTCCTGAACTCGCCAACAACGCTATTAGGGTTTGTTATTTCACATACTTCTTTACAGAAATGTTTAATTAATGAGAAAAAATGAGTAATTTGATCGTCGATTTCAAAATAATAGCACTTTGATTTGAATTTCGACTCAGATTTTAAGATATGAAATTGTAATGGAGGGTGAATTCAGCGATATACTTCAAACAGACTGATTTTGGTGTCAGCAATCCCATTGTTGGAATGAAGGGTTTATGAAAAGTGGTTTTGTGTAGTTACTCATGATTATGGATAGTGAAATGTAGACTAATTTGTGTTTTTTGTTCTGTGATTTGTAGCTGTATCGTGAATGCCTACGTAGAGCAAAGTACATCGGTCATAAGGTATGCGATTCGAGCTATTGATACATTCACACAAGCACTTTAGTTGATGGATTTATGTTTCTGCTAACATTTTGGGTTGTATTTATGAACTATGAATTATTGGGAATCACACTGATGCAGTTCGATCTGTTATATTAAGACAATCAAACACTTGTGGATGTTAACAGAAAAGAAGAAAAAATTGTATCAGCTGATACTAAAGTTCTAACATATATTGATCATGATATACCGCAAGTAGTGCAAATCAAACAAATTTTTACTACCTCGTTATTGTTAACATCAATCTTAAGTGCCACATCTTTGAAAAACCAATCTCCTCTTCCCATCTCTTCATTAATTAACATAACATGGTGTGATGGTAATCTAGGACTAGGGTGGTGGTATGAGTAACACCCTTAGGTTGCGTTTGGTTGGAAGGAATGGAATGGAATTGAGAAACTAGTATAATTTTCAAGTAAAATTATGTATGAGTGGGTTGAAATGTAAAACCCAAGGGAATGTTTCACCTCAAATTCCCTTGGTTGTGGGATTTCAAATTCCCTCTCTAGGTGGAAGGATTTTGAAATCCCACAACCAAGGGAATTTGAGGTGAAACATTCCCTTGGGTTTTACATTTCATTACCCACTCAAATATAATTTTACTTGAAAATTAACTAGTTTCACAATTCCATTCCATTCCTTCCAACCAAACGCCCCTTTAGAATTAGATTGATAGGATTGTATATGCTCTAGTAAAATAAGTAGGTTCACATGCCCTAAAATCTCTATTGACAACAACCCTTTTTGTTCAACGGCGGAATCCTTTTTGTCAATAGTGCGTATGGATAGGGTCCTGCTATTTGTGTTTTGTGACCAGATAGCGACCAGTTTTATTTTTTATTTTATTTTATTTTTGTATATATAAATTTTGGTGGTGTATGCTTAAAATTTCTGCTACTTTCTCGCTAAGCATGTTTATTTGTTGAATGTAAAACATTTTTAAAATTTTGTAAAACTTTTCGCTAAGCATGTTTATTTATTGAATGTAAAACATTTCTAAAATTTCTACGACTTTATCGCTAAACTTGAAATAGCGGGCGCTATGTACCGCTATTCCCTTAGCATTATCCCTCGGTTCTTTTTGCATGTTTTATAATGAGGTAAGACTGTTTACATCAGATCACGAAGCGATCCGGCTCCTTTCCGGCTTGCAAAGCAAGAGCTAAGTTAAGCGCCGGGTACGCCTTTACCTCAGGCATTCTTTGACATGTCTAGACCCTCCAACCAAGTGTCGCTTTACCCATATGCTCCTCCATTAGATTGTCTAGGCAAAAAAATTACAAGCAAACATCTTCCAATATGCGAGGAAAATTGTACCATACTTTTTAGTGCGCAATAGCAGTTTAAACTAAGAGCAAATATCGACTTTAAACTAACTTTTAATTTAATGACAAGCAAAGTTTAAACTAACAGCAAATATAGACTTTAAACTAAGTTAGAACTTAGAACTAACAGGCAAGTAGGCAATAGCAGAAGTAAGAAGTGCAGAACTTACTAAAAGGTCTAAAATACCAACATAACATGTGATATGAATACTAAACCTGATTTACGATATGTGTAATCTAGAAGGGGAAAATGGGAAATGTCTAAAAAGTAAGAGGGGTGTAGTTGTTAGTAGAGGAGGGTATATTAAGAGAGAGAATAATGCCTTTTGGTGTGTGTGAGTTTGTTATGAGTTTTTGGCTCTTGCATGATGCAATGAGAGAGGGTGTGTGACCCTGGAACCTGTAATTCCTTTTGAATATCATCATTCCTATGCAATACAATCAATCTTTCTTTCTGAAATCTCTATTGTCTTCTTCATTAACAAGTTAACCTTAAATTTTCTTACTCAATCTCTATCAACATGGAAGCACAACTTAGAAGTAACACTACCGGCAATATAACTGTTAGAAGGTAAGTATAGGCCTACATTTAAATTTAACACAAGTCATCATACTGAATAAGAGGATTGAGAAAATAACAGTTGAACAGAAGAATGAGAAAACCTACAGACTGTTGTAGGACTGTAGTAGGACATAGAAGAGAAGCTAGAAGTAAGAATAAGAATAGAATTGTCGAGCAGAGGACCAACAATCTAGCACGTTAAATGAGAATACCGGTTTTGGGATTTTGCTAGGTATGTATCCAATATGGGCTTTTAGTAACTTTTTAGAAATTAGAATCAATGTAAACAACATGCTCATAAGAAATAAAAGATACAGGTGATCGAGGTTGAGGCACTTGGATGGATGTGTGGATGCGCACACATGCCTCTGAGAGAAGTGCTACAAGGCTCGTGCATTGTGTATGACCATCACCTTGCATCACTTAAAGCGCACACATCTCGCTGACCTCTCCTCGCGCCTAGGTGCACTTTTTAATACTCTACTTTTCATGACAATGAATATTAACATTGTTCACTGTAGGGGTTGTTGATATGCTTCTTAAGTGATAAGGTTTGACATATTGCTTTTTGAGTTGTGGAAACTGGAAAGTTTTTGACTAGATTTTGACTTCAGTGTTAATTTGACTTTTTCAAGTTTGAACTTTATAGTGACTCCATTGGATAGTTGTAAGACGAATAAAAAAGTGTGACCTTATATGTGTTAGGTATTCCATCATGGGACTTTGTGCTTTCTCAATTGAGTCATTGTTAGTGGGTGTTGACATACATGGGTAAAACACTGCTTCTCAAGTCCAAGACTGATTTGACCATAGAAGTCAACAATATCATAGGTTTTCAAATGTTAGTATGTTCAAACATATTTTATGTCTACTAATTTGGACTCCACTGAACTGTAGCAACATAACACGGAGCTCGTTGTTCAAATGGTGAGGCAGCAATTCAGGAAACACATGCATGAAACAGATCCAGAAAAGATTCAAAAGCTGAAAGACGAGTAAGTTTATTTTTCATTATTGTTTTGGTTTTAAACTTGAACACCAAGTGATGCTTTTGTTTGTGGCTGCAACGAATTTTGAAAGGATACGTTTGTGTGCATTTGCAGTGCAGCAAGAGGACTTATAAATCACATATTGTATGAGGCTGAGGCAATGACAGGCAGGAAATTCAGCTGAAGATCTTATTTCTTCTTTGATAAATGCTTTTATAAGGATGTTAGTTTTGACTTTGATGGGGTCAAAGTTTTAGTAATAATTTCACTTGTAACTTGAATTTGCTAAGTTTTGTAGCGATTTTTACCTGCTTTCTGTTTCATTTATTCCAAAAGAAAAAATATTTTGACGTTCGAATGAGATGAACGTACTATATCTTTAAACTGAAGTGACGTAAGTCCACCCGAACACCAAACTGAACCAAAACGATAGCATAACTATCATTCACTTTATCTAGGTTTCACCTGTAATATTAAATAGTTTATAGTTGATAGAGTTACAACGAACACACATGGAAAGTAATATACGTCATCCTTATAAATAGTTTATAGTTGATAGAGTTGCAACGATCACACATGGAAAGTAATAAACATCGTCCTTTTATGTAGATTGAAAATTGAATATTTTATTGTTTTTTAGTAATTACATTAATCATCCTTTCCATTCGGTGTTTGTTATAGATTTCATCTATTTGATGAATGGACGTACTATGAATTTCAATACCTAATAAATGAATACCATCTATATTCTATTGTCATTTGTTATTCTTTTGTTCATCCTCCGAGTTGTTCCCGCCTAATCCCATGACTTGTTTTCTTAATTGCGTGGATCATGTTCCGTCCGTTTCTATTGTTGTATTCCTTTTCGCTACAAACCCTCTTCATCTTCATCGAAGCACTTGCTAATCATCTTCATCACTCAAATGGTAATCAATTTTTTTAACCACTAAGATCCATTGGCTCGAAAGGTGTCCATCAGAAAGCATGTCTATTAAAATGTTTAATTTCTCATATGGCAGGCTAATATTTAAAAAACTTCTGTTGGCCCTGAAATTTCATTTTTGTTGATTAGCTAGATATATGCACACAAAAGTTTACTCCAAGAAAAAGATTGGTAAAAAAAATGTATATGTTATGTACTTATGTTATTGTTGAGAGAGAAGCTCCTCATTTGTTTTTGATGTAGCTCATGAGTCTTTGCAAAATACAATCTGTAATAATCTAATACTTGCATACATGATGAGCATTTTTAGGTTAATGGAGATTGATGGGGTTCCTATTCGTAAAACCCTACCACTGTACCAACCATTCATTCGAAAAAAGTCTTGTCCTCAAGACTTGTATTTGAAAATTGACCCTTGATCCATGCAGCTTCCTCCCAGGTGGCATCATCTAAAGAAAAACCCTGCCACTGTACCAACCATTCCTCAGCTCCACCAGACCCCTTTCCACTAGAGCGTTTATCCAAGATAGCACCCGGAAGCAATTGATCCTTGTCCGTGAGGATCAATTCCGGTGGAAGAGAAGATTCGACATCTCCGGAAACCGCCCTTTTTAGAAGCGACACATGAAAAGTCGGATGAACCTTTGAAGTGACGGGTAATTGTAATTTATAAGCGACAGGTCCCAAACGTTCTAAAACCTGAAAAGGCCCAAAAAATCGAGCAGCTAACTTCTGATGAATTCGTTTTTTAACAGACATCTGACGATACGATTTAAGTTTCACATAAACCCAATCCCCAACCGCGAACTCCACCTCCCGTCTTTTCTTATCCGCGTGATGTTTCATGGAACTTTGAGCATTGCTTAAATGAATCTTCAATTGCTTTAATGCCTCATCCCGATCGCGCAGTTCTTGAGCAACTGTTTCAACCCGTATTTGGTCGGCTAAGAACTGGATCACCGACGGTGGACGACGTCCATAAACTACCTCAAATGGAGTAGTCCCCGTTGTCCCTTGAAAGGTGAAATTGTACCAAAACTCAGCCCAAGGTATCCACGATGCCTAATTCTTAGGTTGATCCACAGCAAAGCACCGTAAATATGCTTCTAAATATCGGTTGATGACTTCGGTCTGGCCATCCGTTTCTGGATGGTATGCCGAGCTCATGTGAAGAGTTGTTCCCATGGAACGGAAAATCTCATGCCAAAACTTGCTTAAGAATAAGGGATCATGATCGCTTACAATAGATTTCGGAATTCCATGATGTCGAATGATGTTTTTCACGAATGCTTCCGCCACCGTCTTAGCTGTATACGGGTGTTTCAAAAGGATGAAATGGACGTACTTAGATAATCTATCCACCACCACCAAAATGACATTGTATCCTAATGAAGTAGGCAGGCCCGTGATAAAATCCATCGATAAATCCTCCCAAATCGCTGCTGGAATATTCAAAGGCTGTAATAAGCCCCCAGGACTAACAGTACTTGCTTTATAACGTTGACAAACATCACAATTTTTGCAGGACCGTTTAAGGGCTTAAACACAATTACAACACAACAACACAATGAGGAGACTAACTAAACTTTAATCAAACAGTGAACTGGGTAACCAAATGTGATACAAAGAACACAAGTAAAGCAAGAGACAGAACAAGAGAGTATGGGTTTCAAGGAGGCAGTATATTGATTTCTCAAGTTCTTTTACAAGTGTTACAAAGCATAAAGAAAGATACAAGAACTTGAAATACTTATACTACAACCTACAGCCGGCTATACTTTGAAAGCCAGCTGGATACAATTGACTAGACACTAACAAAATCAATTGTAGGATCAAAAGGCATATCTGCCTTTTGACCTTGTGACTATGACATGCCATAGCTCACATCCTTATACATTACAAAAAGGATAAAGTACATAAAGTGGGAAGTTACAGACTCAAGACCTCAATGTACAGTTACCAAAAGCAAGGCCCTTTTCACCAACTCATGTAAGTTGGTGACTTTACAGATATGCAGCGGAAAAGGTGCTTTATGGAACAGTACATCAGATAAAGCATGTGTACTAAAAGTCTTCGGAAGAAATCTGTCTTCATAGGTTGAAGCTTCGGAAGACTTTGTCTCTGAAGCTTCGGAAGACTTCATGTTTGGCTTCGGAAGATATTGGTCTTGGCTTCGGAAGATTTTACACTTAGAGTATTTTCTAATGCTTTGTGTAAAACTTCCGAAGCATTCTTCACTTTAGTACTTAGTGCATGTTGCTGAGACACTTAGGCTGTTTTAGGTTGCATCAGACTTCAGGAATCCTTACAAACTCCCCCTAGGCTGATGCTACCAAAACACTTGGAAGATCTTCAAATGTTGGTAGTCTTCAGTACAATCAGGACCATTCCTTTCTTCATGAGATGGTCAGGATCATCAAGACTCTCATAGTATCTTCTCATCTCAAAGAGATCATGCAGAGGTAAGTTGATTATGTCTTTCCATGAGTAGACATTCTCAACACCTTGATCTCTGATAACATTCCATCTTTCTGGATTGGTAGAGTAAGTCCAGGACAAGATGGGTGTCTCACTAGTTAGAGGAGCCACTTGAATAGGAGTTGCTTGGGCTGCCTCATCATGCACCTCCTCAGGTTGATCTGATTCAGCCTGAGGTGCAGAGGTAGATGACTTTGGCTTCTTCTTCTTAGACTTTGGTTTAGAAGCCATCCTCTTCTTCCTCTTGGATGTCTTTAACTGAGAAGACTGGTCTGCAGCACCATGTTGATCATCAGTGTCTTTCTCAGTTGGGTGTTCCTCCCTCACAGGTTCAGAAGGAGAGGGAGTTTGACCCTGCCTAGGATCAGAAGATGAAGCTTACTGAGGCTCAGCTGGAGGTGCTGGTTGAGGTGTCTCTGGTTGTTCAAACTTGACCTCCACTTCAGGTGGGACTTGACTTGGAAGAGAGTGCAAGTCAATGAGTTCTCCACTTGTAATCTTCTGCTTGATCACCCTAATATGCTCATCCATAATGGATAGAGACATGGGGCCAAGTCTCCTTCCGGAGAATCCATACAGCTTCAAGAAGCTCACCATTCTTTGTCTGTCAGCAGACTTCTTTGCATTCTTTTGAATGATGGCTCTTGACTTTGCAGCTTCTTCCCTCAGCTTCCTTTTAGTTGTCTTTCTTTCCTTGACTAACTCAAGCTCAAGTTGCTTTAGATACTCGAACTCAATGAAGTCATAGGACAATGGAAGAAGTGCATCTGCCTGATAGAAGCCTGTGGCACTCAGGTAGTTGATCATTTTGATCCTATCTTCTTCTTTATCTACCTGAGGTTCTTGTGGAGCCACATCTTCATGTGCAGGACTTTCTTGAACTGGTGAGAGAGTGGGAGCATACTTGTAAAGTCTTTTCTGTCTCTTCTCCTCTTTGAGTTGGAGAAGTATCATTGCATCCTCTTTCTCCTTCAACTCTCTTGACACTTCCATGTCAGCCAGTTCATTTAACTCTTTTAAGGGGAGGGAGATGATTTCATCAATGTCATAGTTCCTGGTCATCATCATACCTCCACTAAATCCAATCTTTCATAGAAGCTCAGGCTTTGGAATTGAAAAACTTCTTGTTGGCCTTGAACTCTCTGAAGTATAAGGGCTCTCCTGTCATCATCATACCTCCACCTGATGATGTAGTTTCCAGTTCCTTGTGGTGGAGATGAGACAGCCCTTGGTATACCTTCCTCAAAGAGACTCCAGATGAGAGAGTCTATAGAGTCCACATTAATGTGAACTTAAGGAAGTTGCTGAGAATGCACAACAGCAAGTGAGGATGGTGAGTCCTCTATGTCCATTCTCTCTGAAGAACTCCCAGGTTCTGTGGTTGTACTAACTTTCTCCCCCTTTTTGGTAGCATCACCCACTTGCATAGGTGAGCTGGAGGATAAGTCAATCACTTCCACAGGTTCTTGTGTTCCTGGTTGAGCTCTCCTTAAAGGTCTCCCAGCTAGTTTTTCCTGCAGATATGAAATCTGGAGTTGCTGATCATTGACCCTGTTTTGCAGGGTAGTCACCTGAGATTCCAAGTGACTAACCTTAGAGACTAAATAGGTGCATGTTTTTGACAGTTTTTGCACCTTTAGTCTCAAATTCCCCTCATCTTCATCAGAAGATTCATTGGGGGATGAGATGATTGGACCAAAGTCCTCTCTCTCACCACCAGCTTGAGTTTCTTGGCTGCTGGTTTTCCTCTGCTCACTGGCAGCCTCAGTTGAGATGCCAATGGGCTGAGTTGCCATGGTTGAGGTCTTAATGATGTAATCACTTTCAAAAGTGAGAGCCTCTTCCATATGGACATCCTGAACAGGTTCAGAAGTGTCCACCTCAGTAATAGGTGACTGATGGGGGATAGACTGAGGAGAGTCAGAGGTACTCATCTCTCTTTGAGTAGGGGAGGAGAAGAGAGACTCATGGTACTCACTAATCCTAAGTCTTCATCAGTGTAAAAGGATAGGTTGGGAATTGGTTGGTTGAGATCCAAAGGCTGGGGATGGTAGCTGTCCCCTGAAGGTTGTTCATTTGAGTGTTGAGACTCAGAGTGAAGGCTTAAGGTTGTTGGGCTAGTGAGCTCATCAGGGTGAGCTTGAGGAACCTCATCCCTGATAGGTGAAGTAATGGGAGTGGTTTGCTCCTCAGGAGAAGTGGGAGCTCTAGTGTCCACTTCTTCCTGTAAGGTTGAGTATTTGGGGGCCTGCACAGACTCAATAGCCTGAGCAGGGGTTCGTTTGGATTTTCTTTGGTAGGTGAGGGTGATTTCTGGTCTTTTTAAAGGTAAGGACAAAAGAGGTGTGGGTTCAACACTAGCTTGTGTTGCTAGGTTGTCACCTTGAGCAATGAGCTCTAACATTTTTGGGACTAGGGCTGTTTCTACCCCTGAGAAGCCTACAGTTGGCTTCTTCATTATTTTAAAGATGCCAGGCTTCATCTGTCCCAATTTAAGAATATTACCTGTTTCCCTCAACTGTGAGCCCAGTTCACAGTTGAGAATGTGTTGAACATATCTAGGAAACACGTAATACTCTAAGGAGTCTAAGTTTGCAAGTAAATTAGTATAGACAAATTGTGAATACCTGAACTTGACCCCCTGAACCATTCCATGAACTATAAAGGAGAGATCCTCAGGAATCTGGTCCCATCCACCATGCTTGTTTGACAAGCTGTGGATAACCACATGGAGCAGGAATTTCCATTGGGATGAGACCTTCCCTTTCCTAAAGGTCTTTACACAGAAATCTCCCTCATAGCCCATCTGCTCAAAAGAATGATTAACAGCTTCTTTTGGGAAGGACACCTCACCTTCTTCATCATCCAGCTGCAAATGTTGGTTAATGATGGCCGGAGTGATGAAGATTGTCCTCCCTTGCACTGTGGCAGACAGTGCCTTCTCCCCATCCATAATGACCTCTTGGCAGGTCTTCCAGAATTCAAGCAAGTGATCCTCATATAGAGTAGGATCAATGGTCAGGGAGGTGAAGTAGTTTGACAGAGTCAAGAATTGGCAAATCTCTGAGAAACTTGCATCTTTCTCAGAGCTTAACAGAGCAACTTGATTATGTTGCCTGTGAAGTTGCATGGAGAAATCAGGGTTGTTTCTGCGGTCAAGGTTGGCCATTTCAGAAGCTTAAGGGTGAAGAAAGGTAGAAAGCAAAGGCGGTTTAGAGAATTAGGTTAGAGAAATAGTAGAATTGAGGAAGATAGTGGGAAAGAGGGGGAACCGTTGGGTATTTATATGAAAAGGGATTTGAACCAAAGTTAATGAAAGAGGATAAACTTTGAAATCCGGAAGTCGGTCCCACCTCTGAAAAGGTAGTTTACTTTTGCTCAAAAGTAGTTTTCTTGGAATTCGAAAAGCTTCCGAAGTTTATTTGTCTTCGGAAGTTTTGATTGAAAAAGCTTCCGAAGCCAAAATTTGCTTCGGAAGATTTTCCTAAGAGTCTTGAAGATTTATGCTTCGGAAGAGAAATGAACCCTTGAATGCTTTGTATAGGAATAAACAAAGCTTCCGAAGGTTAATTTTGCTTCGGAAGGAAAAAGTCCTTAAAAATAGATAAGTGTCTGAGATAAGAAGTTTAAGCTTCGGAAGATGAATTTGACTTCTTCCGAAGGTAAAATCTCTTAGACAGTTATGTATTTTGAAGACATGTTTTTCTTCCGAAGATAAAATTTTATCTTCCGAAGTATCAAAAATTTTTCAAGAATCTAAGGAAAGTCTTCAAAAAGAATTTTTTACATCCAAAGAAAACATGAGCTTATGAAAGTGATGAACTAGACAACTTAGGACACACATATTTTAAGAAGAAATAATTAGAATTAGTTTTAAGAAAAAGTCTACTCAAAGTTAATCATCCCAATAGCTAATATCAGATACTTAAATCTCTGTTCATCAAAAGCTTTTGTGAACAGATCAGCATATTGTTCATCTGTATGAACTTTGACTAGTTTAATTAATCCTTTTTCATAGTTATCTCTTATTAAATGATACCTGATATTGATGTGTTTGGTCCTTGAGTGCTGCACAGGGTTCTCAGTGATAGAGATAGCACTATTGTTGTCTATGTGGATAGGAGTCTCTTTGAAGTTAAATCCATAGTCCAGCATCTGATTTTGAATCCAAATCACTTGAGCACAGCAGCTTGCAGCAGCAATGTATTCAGCCTCAGCAGTTAATGTAACATCCGTCATTTTTTTTAATATTATAAACTCGAACCCATTTTGAATTACTATTATTAATTTATTTTTTTGAATTGTTCATTTATAAAACATCTAAACAACTCGTAATAAATCATGGATTATAAACATTTTTTTTTAATAAGGTTTAAGGGTTAAAATTGTAGATTTTAAAACTTGAATTAAAAAGGTTTGACATAAAATAATAACTAAAGAAACTAGAGGGACCAAAAGTGTAATTAAACTAAAATTCCCAAACCATCGCCCAAACCCCCCCTCACTGCCCGTTTTTTTTCCGGCCACTACCTCCGGCCACAGTTCCGGCGGCTCCGGTGGCCACCAAAAAAACCCGAAACATACGATTTAAACGCAATTAAACCTTATTAACCCTCTCTTTACCCGTTTCGAACATAAAGTCGTTGTTAATTGAATTAAACAGATTGATTAAAGTCGTGTTCTTAAAACCGAAACATTCTTTAAAAATTTGAACTCGATCGTTATGAAACAGTCTTGAATCGGCTAATATAAACATGTTGAAACCTGCAACTCAACCCCTTTGAACCGTATGCGACTCCAATTTCATACAAAACACACACATACACCATGAACATGTACAGCTTCATTCGCGACCTGTAACCTAACCGTGATCCATGCTCGGAGCTTTATTAAACCAAATTGGAAGAGGGCTTTTGCTTAACACCGACTCTAAGTTATATCTGCAAGATTAATTTGATTATCAACAATGTTTGAATCTCAAACCAGCCTCGCTTTAGACGCGGCTATCCTTATCATCATTCTCAACAATTCGAACTCAAGAACGTAAGTTCCGCACATCTTTATACTCGGTATCATTTGGGGAACAAAAGCCCTAAGTTGTATTCCGTAATCAACATCGATTTCATGTTCAATTTGGATCATAATCAAACTAGGGTTCATGTTGAAATTGGGGTTTTAAAACAAGTATTGTTTAAAATATTTTAAAGAAGGTTTTAAACATAACTGGGCTGTAGCCCGACTGGTAACCACCATCACTCCCACACAAGGGACCCGGGTTCGAACCCGGGGTCCCTCAATTCTTTTTTAAGTATTAAATTTTTAATCAATTTAACTTATATAATATATTAATATATTGTTTAATTACAATTTATTAAATAAATTTTAAAGGTTTTAAAAAATACTAATTATTTAAGTTTAAATAATTATTTAAGGATAACAAGGATTATAAAAAACATTATTGATTATTTAATATAATTTAAATGTTATAAAACTATTATGGTTCAAATGTAGATTATTTTAAACATTTTAAATTTACATGTTTTAGATTAATAGTTATTGAAATAGTTATTTAAATAATTAATTATTCATTTATACATGTTATATATAAATAGTCAATAATGTTATTCCTTAAAATTTTATTTGAGATTTTTTTTGAAACTTATAAAACAATATCAATTTCTATTATTTGTTTAATTTTAAAGTCTTGATAATGAATCATATAAATCATATAAAAGCTTGATATTAAATATTATATTTTACTTTCATTTTAGAGTCTTGATATTATATGACTTTTATAATAAATTATTTAAAAAGTTTAAAACTCTATAAAATGATTTTAAATAATTTTAAAGTCATTTAATAAGTATGCAATTAATCACCTTTATCAAGTTTCAAATAATTGATTATTTAATTAATTATTTTTATCACATATTATACTTAATTTCTATTAAATCAATAACTTAAATCGTTGAAACATTTTTAATCATTCTTGGATTTAATTGATTTATGTTATCTTTATTAAACCAGAACTTAAACAATTCATTATTTCATTTAACTATTTAAACCCCCAAATCCCAATTGAAACCCTAATTCGCATTAAAACGTTAATCTTATTATTTAAACTTAAACTTGTAAAATATATATATTTAGGTAACTTGTGAAGGACTACGTTGGAGTGTTGCTTATCATATTTCTTATTAATCGTCATTCTTTACTTATTTGATCAAGTGAGTATTTCCATACCCCTTTTTGCTTATTTTTACACTTTGGGGTGAAACATGTTAACTTATTATCATTGCACTTGTAAACTTATTTGAGACTTGTAAACTTTATGGCAATTCATCTTGTAAAGTTGTGGTTAGTTGAACTTTCGTGGTTACCATGTTATGGCGTTATATGTACAATCATTAACTATTGCTAGCCCAGCGAAGTCATAGATCTATGGGTAAGACAAGCCTGCTTGGTTGATCCAAGTACACTTAGCTGATCGTATATACTTTTAACGTTTGAGACTTGTAAAACATTGTCGAGGTTTGATTGTTGCATTGTTCATAACATCCCTAATCACTTGATTCACTAACTTATGACTTGAATTGCCATCTTTTATATACTTATGTATTGAAAACTATGGAATGCTCACCAACATTTTTATGTTGACCCTTTTATTTTTAACATGTTTCAGGAATACCTCAAGTGTGTGATCTACTATTTGAAGCTTGCACATCTAGGAATGGACCTAGTTAAATAAATGAAATAAGAATGATTTGTTATATTCTATGTTATGTTTTTCATTTCTTTGAAACTTATGTTGTAATGTTACAATTGAAACTTATGTTTAAATTATAATTGGAATATTAATAGCGTTATGTGGCTGTGAACGATCTTAACTCTCACTCCTCGACGTTTCCGCCGTCAAGGTTGGGGTGTGACAGATTGGTATCAGAGCCCATAACTATAGGGATTTAGGTTATTAGAAATGGTGACCTAGACTATAGTTGCATGAACCTCATAGAAAGATCCTTATACCTTTGTGCTTACATGTTGTTTGCATGCTACATAATGCTATGCCTTTTGTGCAACTTGATGCCTTAGCATAGGATTGCCTTATGTATGCTTAAACCTTAGTTACTTGTCTCCCTAAACTTAACTTTGACTCTTTGACCCTCCCCGACAAATGAACTTCCTAAATCTATTCTCAACGACGTGAGGAATCTACACTTATCATCGTGGGTTTAGTTCCTTAGACTCTAAGTCTAATCTATGAAAATCTCATCAAGGTTTTGATTTCATAAACCAAAGAAATTTGTGTGACACATAGACACCTGTATTCTGGATTTCCTGGCAAAAGGCCTTCGGGCTAAGGCAAGCATATCGTATAAATCTCATTGTGAGACCAGTTATGCTTACCTGGGGATTTCTGGGATGAGTGATAAACTATGGTCAACATACACAAGTCTCTATGGCAAATGGGTCAATTTACCTTGACGTGTCAACGATTCCAAATGGTAATGCGTTACCAAATGAAACCATCCTCTTCGTATCTTAAAAATCTTTGATTCTTTGAACTGGTATCTCTTCATTCTTATCATACGTAATGCTCCTGTTAATATTGAGCCTACCCTACATTTCAACTCTTACGTTTAAACACCGTTACATGATGAGCGTTTCATGAAACTATTTCTATATCTCGACCAACGTGAACATGAAACTTAATATACCCAAAGATATTGGGAATCTAAACCGAATGGTCATCAAAAACTTTAAACCGTTACTCATGGTTCTCAAGTTTTCTTAAGGATGTGTCCCATAACTAAGAACATGCAATGCTATAGGTGGAATTCCTACATCTCGAGATACTTTGTCTAGGCAAGGTGTAAATGGTGATTTGACTTGATCATTGAATCCATTTACCTGACTCGAAACCCTTGAGATGAATGATCACTTATAAGTACGCGTGTTTTCAATAAGACTATGGTTGACCTCATATCTTGAGAAGTCCATGTACTCCTTTCGATTGTGAATCGAATGTTCACATATCATTGCGGTGTTGAATAATTTCCTGCTCTTGATTTCGTCTTCCCGATTGAAACCATCCAAGATTTGAACACCACAACAACTTCTGTTATCTTGAACTTTGATCTTAAGCTTGTAAGCATGATTTTTTTTCCTTTTGTTACATTGATGTAACTTGAAATTTTCCCGAATTTCTAATTGATATTATTTTCCTTTCGTCGTTAAGTCAAACTCCGTACCGTCTGCACCGTGAGAGATGCAAGTGTTTGCAAGTCAACCTATGACTAAGAACACCCGTATCTTCTAAATGATTCTAACTCATCAAAACAGGGGTGATTCCTTTACTTTGATGATTCTCTATTCGTTTCGATAAATGGTTTCCAATTGTGATTTATAAAATTTCATCCTCTGGATCGGGGTGATTTCCTTATCCCGAGGATTGACTTCAATTATTTTATTTGGAATGGCATTTCACAAATGACATGATCTCACCAAAATAGGATTAAAACCCGTACTTTGGTGACAAATGTCAATCTTCGATTGTTTTCTTGCTATTATGAAATTCAATCATCAAGATAGGCGTGAATTCCATACCTTGGTGATAATATCATCTTTAAGAATTGTATTTGTTCAAATAAGACGACTTCATCAAAGTAGGAGTGAATTCTGGATTTTGATGAAGAAGTTCATCTTGACATATTTTGTTTTTGTAAAACTTCACCGTTAAGATAGGAGTGATTTCCCTTACCTTAATGGTGAGTTACCTTGTCTTATTTCTGTGGATCCTCAACAAGGAGTTGGGACCGAACTTTTTGATCGGTGAGTTAGTGGTCATACCATGGGAATACACCATCAAGTTAGGAGTGAAAACCACATCTTGATGACTATTCTCATTCCTTGATCTCCAACTTACCAAGGTTTTAAGACTTCAATTGACAAGAAACATGTAATAACTTGAAGGGTGAACACGTTATCTGATTTATCGACGATAGTGTTCCAGCCAGTCAAGCTAAAGCATGAATCTTGGACTCAAAAGGGGTCGTTGTTACTTTGGGGTAACCCTAGCCTGGAACAGTTAAATTTTAAATCGATTTCTTCTCTCACGCTTTTATATTTCAAATTGACGTTTGATCTAGTTTATGGAACCTTTTTATCGATCTTCATTCTGAGTTATCATCAAAACCTAATTGCACGATGATAACACTCCTAAAACAATCTTTCGTACAAGATAAAATTTATTATAAATTTATGCCATGCCTTTTCTGGTTATAGCAATGTATGGTTGTGTTCATGAGTTTGATGAACCGCGTGTGCAAGCCGTACTTGGAAAGCTATTTGTGATTGTCTTCATCATCGATATTCTGAATTATTTAAATTCCAATCCGATCATGAATGATGTCTTTGTTTAACTCTTTATACCATTTCTCTTAATGACCATTGAAAACCTTTCTAAACATTTTTCCCTAAAAATTACACTTATCCCGAAAACCTATTACAATGATGTCCTCATTAGGAATTGAATCTCTAATCTTAACAAACACGATCCTCGTATCAACGTTGCGCTAATAAAACTTTCAAACCCTAATGACATTAGTAAACAAAAATTGAGCATCCAGAAACCTCGTAACAGTAGTTTCTTTGGGAAGTCCTTATGAATTCCTTATTCCATTTAAAAAACATCTTGAACTTATCTCCGAGCCTCGTATCATACTAATAGTTAGTGTTTCACTAATGACAAAACCTTTCTAACCGTCTTGAACCATTTAAAATACAAACGTTTATCAACTAAAAAAATTTAAGTTAATAATCTTGTATTGTTTGTCATGAAACACATGAGCCATAAATTATAAAACTTAAACAAACTTAAGCATAACAAAGAATCATGGTTAATCTTGTTGAATTTAAACGTTTCAAAGAGTTCACGTGCAAACGTGAAATCGAATCCAAGTCTCCTCATGTCCTTGAAATTAGTCCCCATGTGATTAAATTTAGGGACGAAATTTCTTAAAGTAGGGGAGACTGTAACATCCGTCATTTTTTTTTAATATTATAAACTCGAACCCATTTTGAATTACTATTATTAATTTATTTTTTTGAATTGTTCATTTATAAAACATCTAAACAACTCGTAATAAATCATGGATTATAAACATTTTTTTTAATAAGGTTTAAGGGTTAAAATTGTAGATTTTAAAACTTGAATTAAAAAGGTTTGACATAAAATAATAACTAAAGAAACTAGAGGGACCAAAAGTGTAATTAAACTAAAATTCCCAAACCATCGCCCAAACCCCCCCCCCTCACTGCCCGTTTTTTTCCGGCCACTACCTCCGGCCACAGTTCCGGCGGCTCCGGTGGCCACCAAAAAAACCCGAAACGTACGATTTAAACGCAATTAAACCTTATTAACCCTCTCTTTACCCGTTTCGAACATAAAGTCGTTGTTAATTGAATTAAACAGATTAATTAAAGTCGTGTTCTTAAAACTGAAACATTCTTTAAAAATTTGAACTCGATCGTTATGAAACAGTCTTGAATCGGCTAATATAAACATGTTGAAACCTGCAACTCAACCCCTTTGAACCGTATGCGACTCCAATTTCATACAAAACACACACATACACCATGAACATGTACAGCTTCATTCGCGACCTGTAACCTAACCGTGATCCATGCTCGGAGCTTTATTAAACCAAATTGGAAGAGGGCTTTTGCTTAACACCGACTCTAAGTTATATCTGCAAGATTAATTTGATTATCAACAATGTTTGAATCTCAAACCAGCCTCGCTTTAGACGCGGCTATCCTTATCATCATTCTCAACAATTCGAACTCAAGAACGTAAGTTCCGCACATCTTTATACTCGGTATCATTTGGGGAACAAAAGCCCTAAGTTGTATTCCGTAATCAACATCGATTTCATGTTCAATTTGGATCATAATCAAACTAGGGTTCATGTTGAAATTGGGGTTTTAAAACAAGTATTGTTTAAAATATTTTAAAGAAGGTTTTAAACATAACTGGGCTGTAGCCCGACTGGTAACCACCATCACTCCCACACAAGGGACCCGGGTTCGAACCCGGGGTCCCTCAATTCTTTTTTAAGTATTAAATTTTTAATCAATTTAACTTATATAATATATTAATATATTGTTTAATTACAATTTATTAAATAAATTTTAAAGGTTTTAAAAAATACTAATTATTTAAGTTTAAATAATTATTTAAGGATAACAAGGATTATAAAAAACATTATTGATTATTTAATATAATTTAAATGTTATAAAACTATTATGGTTCAAATGTAGATTATTTTAAACATTTTAAATTTACATGTTTTAGATTAATAGTTATTGAAATAGTTATTTAAATAATTAATTATTCATTTATACATGTTATATATAAATAGTCAATAATGTTATTCCTTAAAATTTTATTTGAGATTTTTTTTGAAACTTATAAAACAATATCAATTTCTATTATTTGTTTAATTTTAAAGTCTTGATAATGAATCATATAAATCATATAAAAGCTTGATATTAAATATTATATTTTACTTTCATTTTAGAGTCTTGATATTATATGACTTTTATAATAAATTATTTAAAAAGTTTAAAACTCTATAAAATGATTTTAAATAATTTTAAAGTCATTTAATAAGTATGCAATTAATCACCTTTATCAAGTTTCAAATAATTGATTATTTAATTAATTATTTTTATCACATATTATACTTAATTTCTATTAAATCAATAACTTAAATCGTTGAAACATTTTTAATCATTCTTGGATTTAATTGATTTATGTTATCTTTATTAAACCAGAACTTAAACAATTCATTATTTCATTTAACTATTTAAACCCCCAAATCCCAATTGAAACCCTAATTCGCATTAAAACGTTAATCTTATTATTTAAACTTAAACTTGTAAAATATATATATTTAGGTAACTTGTGAAGGACTACGTTGGAGTGTTGCTTATCATATTTCTTATTAATCGTCATTCTTTACTTATTTGATCAAGTGAGTATTTCCATACCCCTTTTTGCTTATTTTTACACTTTGGGGTGAAACATGTTAACTTATTATCATTGCACTTGTAAACTTATTTGAGACTTGTAAACTTTATGGCAATTCATCTTGTAAAGTTGTGGTTAGTTGAACTTTCGTGGTTACCATGTTATGGCGTTATATGTACAATCATTAACTATTGCTAGCCCAGCGAAGTCATAGATCTATGGGTAAGACAAGCCTGCTTGGTTGATCCAAGTACACTTAGCTGATCGTATATACTTTTAACGTTTGAGACTTGTAAAACATTGTCGAGGTTTGATTGTTGCATTGTTCATAACATCCCTAATCACTTGATTCACTAACTTATGACTTGAATTGCCATCTTTTATATACTTATGTATTGAAAACTATGGAATGCTCACCAACATTTTTATGTTGACCCTTTTATTTTTAACATGTTTCAGGAATACCTCAAGTGTGTGATCTACTATTTGAAGCTTGCACATCTAGGAATGGACCTAGTTAAATAAATGAAATAAGAATGATTTGTTATATTCTATGTTATGTTTTTCATTTCTTTGAAACTTATGTTGTAATGTTACAATTGAAACTTATGTTTAAATTATAATTGGAATATTAATAGCGTTATGTGGCTGTGAACGATCTTAACTCTCACTCCTCGACGTTTCCGCCGTCAAGGTTGGGGTGTGACAGATTGGTATCAGAGCCCATAACTATAGGGATTTAGGTTATTAGAAATGGTGACCTAGACTATAGTTGCATGAACCTCATAGAAAGATCCTTATACCTTTGTGCTTACATGTTGTTTGCATGCTACATAATGCTATGCCTTTTGTGCAACTTGATGCCTTAGCATAGGATTGCCTTATGTATGCTTAAACCTTAGTTACTTGTCTCCCTAAACTTAACTTTGACTCTTTGACCCTCCCCGACAAATGAACTTCCTAAATCTATTCTCAACGACGTGAGGAATCTACACTTATCATCGTGGGTTTAGTTCCTTAGACTCTAAGTCTAATCTATGAAAATCTCATCAAGGTTTTGATTTCATAAACCAAAGAAATTTGTGTGACACATAGACACCTGTATTCTGGATTTCCTGGCAAAAGGCCTTCGGGCTAAGGCAAGCATATCGTATAAATCTCATTGTGAGACCAGTTATGCTTACCTGGGGATTTCTGGGATGAGTGATAAACTATGGTCAACATACACAAGTCTCTATGGCAAATGGGTCAATTTACCTTGACGTGTCAACGATTCCAAATGGTAATGCGTTACCAAATGAAACCATCCTCTTCGTATCTTAAAAATCTTTGATTCTTTGAACTGGTATCTCTTCATTCTTATCATACGTAATGCTCCTGTTAATATTGAGCCTACCCTACATTTCAACTCTTACGTTTAAACACCGTTACATGATGAGCGTTTCATGAAACTATTTCTATATCTCGACCAACGTGAACATGAAACTTAATATACCCAAAGATATTGGGAATCTAAACCGAATGGTCATCAAAAACTTTAAACCGTTACTCATGGTTCTCAAGTTTTCTTAAGGATGTGTCCCATAACTAAGAACATGCAATGCTATAGGTGGAATTCCTACATCTCGAGATACTTTGTCTAGGCAAGGTGTAAATGGTGATTTGACTTGATCATTGAATCCATTTACCTGACTCGAAACCCTTGAGATGAATGATCACTTATAAGTACGCGTGTTTTCAATAAGACTATGGTTGACCTCATATCTTGAGAAGTCCATGTACTCCTTTCGATTGTGAATCGAATGTTCACATATCATTGCGGTGTTGAATAATTTCCTGCTCTTGATTTCGTCTTCCCGATTGAAACCATCCAAGATTTGAACACCACAACAACTTCTGTTATCTTGAACTTTGATCTTAAGCTTGTAAGCATGATTTTTTTTCCTTTTGTTACATTGATGTAACTTGAAATTTTCCCGAATTTCTAATTGATATTATTTTCCTTTCGTCGTTAAGTCAAACTCCGTACCGTCTGCACCGTGAGAGATGCAAGTGTTTGCAAGTCAACCTATGACTAAGAACACCCGTATCTTCTAAATGATTCTAACTCATCAAAACAGGGGTGATTCCTTTACTTTGATGATTCTCTATTCGTTTCGATAAATGGTTTCCAATTGTGATTTATAAAATTTCATCCTCTGGATCGGGGTGATTTCCTTATCCCGAGGATTGACTTCAATTATTTTATTTGGAATGGCATTTCACAAATGACATGATCTCACCAAAATAGGATTAAAACCCGTACTTTGGTGACAAATGTCAATCTTCGATTGTTTTCTTGCTATTATGAAATTCAATCATCAAGATAGGCGTGAATTCCATACCTTGGTGATAATATCATCTTTAAGAATTGTATTTGTTCAAATAAGACGACTTCATCAAAGTAGGAGTGAATTCTGGATTTTGATGAAGAAGTTCATCTTGACATATTTTGTTTTTGTAAAACTTCACCGTTAAGATAGGAGTGATTTCCCTTACCTTAATGGTGAGTTACCTTGTCTTATTTCTGTGGATCCTCAACAAGGAGTTGGGACCGAACTTTTTGATCGGTGAGTTAGTGGTCATACCATGGGAATACACCATCAAGTTAGGAGTGAAAACCACATCTTGATGACTATTCTCATTCCTTGATCTCCAACTTACCAAGGTTTTAAGACTTCAATTGACAAGAAACATGTAATAACTTGAAGGGTGAACACGTTATCTGATTTATCGACGATAGTGTTCCAGCCAGTCAAGCTAAAGCATGAATCTTGGACTCAAAAGGGGTCGTTGTTACTTTGGGGTAACCCTAGCCTGGAACAGTTAAATTTTAAATCGATTTCTTCTCTCACGCTTTTATATTTCAAATTGACGTTTGATCTAGTTTATGGAACCTTTTTATCGATCTTCATTCTGAGTTATCATCAAAACCTAATTGCACGATGATAACACTCCTAAAACAATCTTTCGTACAAGATAAAATTTATTATAAATTTATGCCATGCCTTTTCTGGTTATAGCAATGTATGGTTGTGTTCATGAGTTTGATGAACCGCGTGTGCAAGCCGTACTTGGAAAGCTATTTGTGATTGTCTTCATCATCGATATTCTGAATTATTTAAATTCCAATCCGATCATGAATGATGTCTTTGTTTAACTCTTTATACCATTTCTCTTAATGACCATTGAAAACCTTTCTAAACATTTTTCCCTAAAAATTACACTTATCCCGAAAACCTATTACAATGATGTCCTCATTAGGAATTGAATCTCTAATCTTAACAAACACGATCCTCGTATCAACGTTGCGCTAATAAAACTTTCAAACCCTAATGACATTAGTAAACAAAAATTGAGCATCCAGAAACCTCGTAACAGTAGTTTCTTTGGGAAGTCCTTATGAATTCCTTATTCCATTTAAAAAACATCTTGAACTTATCTCCGAGCCTCGTATCATACTAATAGTTAGTGTTTCACTAATGACAAAACCTTTCTAACCGTCTTGAACCATTTAAAATACAAACGTTTATCAACTAAAAAAATTTAAGTTAATAATCTTGTATTGTTTGTCATGAAACACATGAGCCATAAATTATAAAACTTAAACAAACTTAAGCATAACAAAGAATCATGGTTAATCTTGTTGAATTTAAACGTTTCAAAGAGTTCACGTGCAAACGTGAAATCGAATCCAAGTCTCCTCATGTCCTTGAAATTAGTCCCCATGTGATTAAATTTAGGGACGAAATTTCTTAAAGTAGGGGAGACTGTAACATCCGTCATTTTTTTTTAATATTATAAACTCGAACCCATTTTGAATTACTATTATTAATTTATTTTTTTGAATTGTTCATTTATAAAACATCTAAACAACTCGTAATAAATCATGGATTATAAACATTTTTTTTAATAAGGTTTAAGGGTTAAAATTGTAGATTTTAAAACTTGAATTAAAAGGTTTGACATAAAATAATAACTAAAGAAACTAGAGGGACCAAAAGTGTAATTAAACTAAAATTCCCAAACCATCGCCCAAACCCCCCCCCCCCCTCACTGCCCGTTTTTTTCCGGCCACTACCTCCGGCCACAGTTCCGGCGGCTCCGGTGGCCACCAAAAAAACCCGAAACGTACGATTTAAACGCAATTAAACCTTATTAACCCTCTCTTTACCCGTTTCGAACATAAAGTCGTTGTTAATTGAATTAAACAGATTAATTAAAGTCGTGTTCTTAAAACTGAAACATTCTTTAAAAATTTGAACTCGATCGTTATGAAACAGTCTTGAATCGGCTAATATAAACATGTTGAAACCTGCAACTCAACCCCTTTGAACCGTATGCGACTCCAATTTCATACAAAACACACACATACACCATGAACATGTACAGCTTCATTCGCGACCTGTAACCTAACCGTGATCCATGCTCGGAGCTTTATTAAACCAAATTGGAAGAGGGCTTTTGCTTAACACCGACTCTAAGTTATATCTGCAAGATTAATTTGATTATCAACAATGTTTGAATCTCAAACCAGCCTCGCTTTAGACGCGGCTATCCTTATCATCATTCTCAACAATTCGAACTCAAGAACGTAAGTTCCGCACATCTTTATACTCGGTATCATTTGGGGAACAAAAGCCCTAAGTTGTATTCCGTAATCAACATCGATTTCATGTTCAATTTGGATCATAATCAAACTAGGGTTCATGTTGAAATTGGGGTTTTAAAACAAGTATTGTTTAAAATATTTTAAAGAAGGTTTTAAACATAACTGGGCTGTAGCCCGACTGGTAACCACCATCACTCCCACACAAGGGACCCGGGTTCGAACCCGGGGTCCCTCAATTCTTTTTTAAGTATTAAATTTTTAATCAATTTAACTTATATAATATATTAATATATTGTTTAATTACAATTTATTAAATCAATTTTAAAGGTTTTAAAAATTACTAATTATTTAAGTTTAAATAATTATTTAAGGATAACAAGGATTATAAAAAACATTATTGATTATTTAATATAATTTAAATGTTATAAAACTATTATGGTTCAAATGTAGATTATTTTAAACATTTTAAATTTACATGTTTTAGATTAATAGTTATTGAAATAGTTATTTAAATAATTAATTATTCATTTATACATGTTATATATAAATAGTCAATAATGTTATTCCTTAAAATTTTATTTGAGATTTTTTTTGAAACTTATAAAACAATATCAATTTCTATTATTTGTTTAATTTTAAAGTCTTGATAATGAATCACATAAATCATATAAAAGCTTGATATTAAATATTATATTTTACTTTCATTTTAGAGTCTTGATATTATATGACTTTTATAATAAATTATTTAAAAAGTTTAAAACTCTATAAAATGATTTTAAATAATTTTAAAGTCATTTAATAAGTATGCAATTAATCACCTTTATCAAGTTTCAAATAATTGATTATTTAATTAATCATTTCTTATCACATATTATACTTAATTTCTATTAAATCAATAACTTAAATCGTTGAAACATTTTTAATCATTCTTGGATTTAATTGATTTATGTTATCTTTATTAAACTAGAACTTAAACGATTCATTATTTCATTTAACTATTTAAACCCCCAAATCCCAATTGAAACCCTAGTTCGCATTAAAACGTTAATCTTATTATTTAAACTTAAACTTGTAAAATATATATATTTAGGTAACTTGTGAAGGACTACGTTGGAGCGTTGCTTATCATATTTCTTATTAATCGTCATTCTTTACTTATTTGATCAAGTGAGTATTTCCATACCCCTTTTTGCTTATTTTTACACTTTGGGGTGAAACATGTTAACTTATTATCATTGCACTTGTAAACTTATTTGAGACTTGTAAACTTTATGGCAATTCATCTTGTAAAGTTGTGGTTAGTTGAACTTTCGTGGTTACCATGTTATGGCGTTATATGTACAATCATTAACTATTGCTAGCCCAGCGAAGTCATAGATCTATGGGTAAGACAAGCCTGCTTGGTTGATCCATGTACACTTAGCTGATCGTATATACTTTTAACGTTTGAGACTTGTAAAACATTGTCGAGGTTTGATTGTTGCATTGTTCATAACATCCCTAATCACTTGATTCACTAACTTATGACTTGAATTGCCATCTTTTATATACTTATGTATTGAAAACTATGGAATGCTCACCAACATTTTTATGTTGACCCTTTTATTTTTAACATGTTTCAGGAATACCTCAAGTGTGTGATCTACTATTTGAAGCTTGCACATCTAGGAATGGACCTAGTTAAATAAATGAAATAAGAATGATTTGTTATATTCTATGTTATGTTTTTCATTTCTTTGAAACTTATGTTGTAATGTTACAATTGAAACTTATGTTTAAATTATAATTGGAATATTAATAGCGTTATGTGGCTGTGAACGATCTTAACTCTCACTCCTCGACGTTTCCGCCGTCAAGGTTGGGGTGTGACAGTTGATGCAGACACATAGGATTGTTTCTTGCATTGCCATGAGACCACCCTTCCATCAAGGAATTGACATCCCCCAGATGTAGACTTTGCAGTCATATTGCAGCCACCATAATCACTGTCTGTATAGGCATACAGATTGAAATTTGGATTCTTTGGATACCATAGACCAAGTGTTGAAGCACCTTTGAGGTATCTTAAAATCCTTTTCACAGTGATTAAGTGAGACATCTTAGGGTTGGCTTGATATCTTGCACAAATACATGTAGCAAACATGATATCAGGCCTGCTAGCTGTAAGATACATAAGAGACCCAATCATAGCCCTGTATAAGTGCTCATCTACACACTCCCCCTCAAGATCTGGACCAAGGGAGTGATTTCTGGCTATGGGTGTCTTAGCAATCTTACAATCAGTCATGTTGAACCTCTTGAGTATGTCTTGAACATACTTTGACTGACTTATGAAGATGCCATCTTCAACCTGCTTCACTTAAATTCCCAGAAAGAAGTTGAGTTCTCCCATTGAACTCATCTCAAATCTATCTTTCATCAGCTTCTCAAAGTCTTTGCAGAGCTTTGGATTAGTTGAACCAAAGATGATGTCATCTACATATACTTGAACCAGCAATAGGTCATTTCCCTGTTCTTTGATGAAGAGAGTTCCATCTATAGTACCTCTCCTGTATCCATGTTTACAAAGATACTCAGATAGTGTCTCATACCACTTCCTGGGTGCCTGATGTAGCCCATAAAGAGCTTTGTCAAGCTTGCAGACATAATCAGGATGATCAGGATCTACAAAACCAGGTGGCTGTTTGACATAAACCTCCTCATCAATCACTCCATATAAGAAAGCACACTTTACATCAAGTTGGTAGACCTTGAAGTTCTTGGATGCAGCAAATGCCAGGAATATCCTAACAGCTTCTAGTCTTGCTACAGGAGCAAAGACATCAGTGTAGTCAATCCCTTCTTCTTGTGTGTATCCTTGAACAACTAGTCTTGCCTTGTTCTTGATGATGATTCCTCTATCATCCTTCTTATTTCTAAAAACCCATTTGGTTCCAATGGTAGTCTTCCCATGAGGAAGAGGACAAAGGTTCCAAACTTTCTGCCTTTTGAATTGAAGCAGCTCTTGTTGCATAGCTTCAACCCAACTTCCATCCTTTAGAGCTTCATCAACTTTCTTTGGCTCTATCTGAGATAAGAAACAAGAGTGAAGACAAACATTTGCTTCATGGGTTTGTCCTCTTGTTCTTACCCCTGTGACAACATCTCCAATGATGTTTGTGGTGGGGTGAGACTTGTGGATCCTTAGCTGAGGGATCACAGCAAGTTGTTGAGAAAGATCCAAATTTGAGAAATTTAGATCTGGTCTGGAAGATTCACCCTCCACATTATCACACTTATCAAGATTAACTTGATCCAATGAGTGTGAGACATCATTGATGTTGTCATCTATGGTATGGTTATTAGCATCAAGAAATTCCGATCACTATCACCATCACCATTGTTGTCTTCTACAAGTGAGGTGTCTTTATCTGGTTGAGAGGCCTCTGAGCTGGAATTTGAAGGCATGCCAGATGTATCAGCTGAATTTGTCATTGTTGTGCTGATAGAAACCTCATTTGCTGAAGTAGTTCCAACTGGAGCTGAAGATGTATGAGTTGAAGGTCTTCCTAGCTCAAATCTTGGATCAGGATCACCTGTATTTAGATTTTCTGCAGATCCTGAAACATGCTCACAAGATTTGTTAAAACAGTTGGTAACTAAATCAAGATCAAACAGCCAATCCGGACCAGAACCAGCCACACAAGGAGTGTGCTCATTGAAAGTCACATTGGCTGACTCCTCAACAATTCTAGTTCTGAGATTGTATACTCTATAAGCTTTAGCTTGGGAAGAGTATCCAATGAAATGTCCATCATCTGATTTCTCAGCAAACTTGGCAATTTGATCTTTGGTATTCAAGATGGTGCAGGGACATCCAAATGACCTGAGAAAACCAATGAAAGGTTTCCTCTTGTGCCAAAGTTCATAAGGAGTCTTACCATGTGTCTTAACTACTAAAACTCTGTTTTGCACATAGCAAGCAGTATTAACTGCCTCTGCCCAGAAGGTGATAGGCAGTTTAGAGTCAGACAACATAGTTCTTGCAGCTTCAATAAGTGTCCTGTTTCTCCTCTCAGCAACTCCGTTTTGCTGAGGAGTCCTGGGAGCACTATATTGTCTTGTAATACCTTTTTCATCACAAAATGTATCAAGGATTTGGTTCTTGAATTCAGTTCCTTGATCACATCTTATGGTTTTGACCTTGTGATCACATTGATTCTCAACTTTTAAGATGAAATTCTTCAGAATCTCAGGGGTTTCATCCTTAGTTCTAAGGAAGAAGACCCAAGTGAATCTTGTAAAATCATCTGTGATCACCAAACAATAAGAGGTCCTTCCTAAACTCATTACACTGGTGGGGCCAAAGAGATCCATATGTAACAAGTGTAGGGGAGTAGTGATGGAGTTCTTTTCCTTAGGCTTGTGAGATACCTTGTGTTGCTTCCCTTTCAGGCATGCAACACAATGATCATCACTAGTAAACTCTTTCTTTGGCATTCCAGTTACCAGATCATGTTTAATTAATTTATTCATGTTCTTAAAGTTTACATGGCACATTCTTTTATGCCATA
This sequence comes from Flaveria ramosissima, assembly GCA_025215565.1. NCBI lineage: Eukaryota > Viridiplantae > Streptophyta > Magnoliopsida > Asterales > Asteraceae > Flaveria > Flaveria ramosissima. Next base: position 13,154,580 of record CM046031.1, on the reverse strand, counting down.
GGAAAGACTCATCACTATTTGCTTTAGATAGAAAGCATGAAACTTCTCCAGAGGGAGATGTTTCTTGCAAATCCATCTTGTACATGTTCCCTTTCCTGGGGGCTCTGAGCAGGATATGCTCATGAGGAATGACCACACCAGGCTTGAGAACAATGCACTCATGCTCAGTAAAGAGCATGTTATGACTCTGATCACAAAATTGGGATACACTCAGAAGATTGTACCCAAGCTCCTTAACAAAGTTTACCTTCTCAATGCTGAGCTTACCATTTGTGACCTTGCCCCTTCCAGAAATGTAACCACCTTCATCTCCTCCAAAAGCAACTGGTCCTCCATCAATTCTCTCAAAATTATGGAGTAGAGACCTATTGCCTGTCATGTGCCTGGAACAGCCACTGTCAATTATCCAGACATTCCTGTTTGTCTTGAGCTGTTCCTGCACAAAAAAATGATTAGTTACATTTGGAAACCCAAGCCTTACTTGTCTTGGGCTCATTAAGTGTAATAGAAGGTAATGCAACAGTAATAGATCCTATGGTTGTACTATGGGGATCTTCAGCTGTTGTTGATGGAGAAACCTCAGTCATTTGGTCTTTCTTAGACTTCCACACCACCTTTGGAGTCTTGGACTTGACCTTCAAAACCTTAGAAGCTTTTGGAACTTCACAAGTTTTGATGACTGATCCTTCGGAAGAATCTACAGTCACTGCAGCAGATTTCAGTGCTTCGGAAGAACTCCTTTCTTCCGAGACCAACTTTGCTTCCGAAGGTAATTTTCCATTTACCTTCTTCTTTGATTTGGAGCTTCCGAAGGAAACAGACTTTCCTTCCGAAGCTTGAGACTTCTTGAGACTCTTTGAAGTCTTTGTTTTGGTCATGTGGACAGTACTTTTAGGATTGTATGGGCAATCCTTGGCAATGTGAGAAGTACTTTCACACATAACACACAACATTTTCTTCTTCAAAGAAGTCTCCTTTTGAGAGCAAGACTGGCTTTGGTCACATCCCTTCTCCACCTTCATCTTGGTAGATGCTGAGACAGTTCCTTTGGGCTGTGAACTGTTCTTGGAGTTTGATGGTCCAGGCTGTGCAGCAGTGTACACAGCAGCTCAGTCTTCTTCTTTGTACTGAGATGATTTGAACAGAACCAGACTCTTAGCTGAGGAGTTTGGTTGATGTCTTCAGTCCTTACTACTTGAAACCTGCAGAGATAAAAACTTGTTTCTGCTTAGCATCAAAAGTAGCCTTGATTTCTTGAGCCTTCTTTGCTTTCCTTTTGCTCTTCCTGATCAAGTTCTTTCTCTTGGACTTGGTCATCACAGTTGATTTCTTCTCCTCAGAAGGATAGTGGCCCTTGGAAGAATCCTCTTCTTCACTCTTCTCAGAGGAATTCTTCACTATCACTTCTTCATCATCCTCACTTACAGGATCTATGAGAGGAAGCTCATCTCACAAGTTCCACACCTAGGAGATCTTACAGACAAGATTGTGTGTGGAGGAGCTATCTCATTTGATCCCAGTCCCTGTCTATTTTGATAACAAACCTTGTTGTGCAGGGATGAGGATATCATGTTCTTGAAGGTCTCTTCTTCAAGAACACTCTTCTCTGCCTTGGCTTTGCTGATCACAAGCTCAGCCTGGCACTCAGTTAACTTAGTGATGAGATCTTGGATCTGAGTTCTAAAATCTGTATGTTCATGTTTTAGTACTGAAATGGTTTTCTCCAAGTCCTCTATCTTTAACTTGTAATCATTTTCAGACTTTCTAAAATCAGATTTTAATATGTTTAATGACTCAAGATCAGATCTCATCTCTAGGTTGTAGGACCTGTATCTATTTACTTTAGCAATGCATTCAGGGGAGCAAAGATGTTCCAATACCTTGGCTTCATCATGGTCAGCCATCAGTGCTTGGTTTGGAGAAGCATCCTCCACCTGAAAACTCCAGTCAAAGCCTCACTCTTCAACAGCAACAGCAGCATGTTGCTTTGTCTTCTCAGCTTGAGGGGCTTTGTCAGTGTAGTTTGGTCTGGGTTGTGTTTGGCCCCCATTTGCTTTAGGTGCCTTACACTCCCTAGCAAAGTGACCCATAAGGTTACAGTTGTAACACTTAACTTTGCTTTTATCCAGCCCAAACTTACCACTGGTAGCATTGCTTGGAAATCTTCTTCCTGTCCTCTTGTAGAACTTCTTGGCTCTGTGAGTGAGGAGAGCCATCTGCTGAACTATCTCCATGTATTCCAGGTCATCTGGATGGATACAGTCCAGGTCTTCAAGAGTGAAAAGATAATTCCCACAGCTTTCATCTGCAGACACAAAGGCTTGAGAAGAACTTGTCTCTTGGAATGGGCTTCCTTGAGTAAAGTTCTCCCTTGGTGTCTCCGGGAAGGTGATGAAAGGACCCTTTTGTGAGTTGTCAGGGTAGCATATGAGATGATGCTGGGGTTCTATGCTGTCCCTTTCAACCACATGAAGGGCTGAACCCATTTGATTGTTGGAGTTGCCAGATGAACCTTGCATGTTCATCTCCATCTGGTATCCACTGAGAATCCCATACAACTCTGTAAGAGTAAGAGTCTTAAGGTTCTCAGTCCTCTTGATCACCACACAATAGTGTGTCCATTGCCTAGGAAGTGAGGACATGAACTTCCTTACAATGTCCCTGTTCTCAAGAGGAACTCCTCCATCCACTAGGGTATCCACAATCTCAACATACCTGAAGTATTGTTGAGTCATGGTTTCACCTGCTTTGAAGGTGAAATTCTCAAACTGCTGCTTCAGAAGATCTTTCTTGTTCTCCTTGGCTTCAGAGGAGCCTTCATACATCAGCTTCAGTGCATCCCACAGCTGTTTGGCTGTCTTGCACTTCTTAAAACCTCTGTATACAGAGTTTGGGAGAGCAGTCTGAAGAGCAGTCATGGCCTTCCTGTCAATCTCTACTCTTTTTCTATCTTCATCTGAGTAGTTGGCCACATCTTTAGGAATCATACCAGCACCAGTAGCAGAGGGGGTGCTGGGTATGAAAGGTCCATTCTCAACAGATTCCCACATTCTTGAATCAAGAGACCTGATGAAGCCTTCCATCCTCATGCACCAGGTGTCAAAATCATCAAGAGTGATCAGTGGGGATTTGTTCATGGTTCCAGTCTCCATATCAGTCTTTGAGATGGAAGCCATTTGAAGAGTTTAGCTTTTGTGTGTGTGAGGGATCTTAAGATGGTTAGATCTTATATCAAGAGCCTGGAAAGCTCTGATACCAATTGCAGGACCGTTTAAGGGCTTAAACACAATTACAACACAACAACACAATGAGGAGACTAACTAAACTTTAATCAAACAGTGAACTGGGTAACCAAAGGTGATACAAAGAACACAAGTAAAGCAAGAGACAGAACAAGAGAGTATGGGTTTCAAGGAGGCAGTATATTGCTTTCTCAAGTTCTTTTACAAGTGTTACAAAGCATAAAGAAAGATACAAGAACTTGAAATACTTATACTACAACCTACAGCCGGCTATACTTTGAAAGCCAGCTGGATACAATTGACTAGACACTAACAAAATCAATTGTAGGATCAAAAGGCATATCTGCCTTTTGACCTTGTGACTATGACATGCCATAGCTCACATCCTTATACATTACAAAAAGGATAAAGTACATAAAGTGGGAAGTTACAGACTCAAGACCTCAATGTACAGTTACCAAAAGCAAGGCCCTTTTCACCAACTCATGTAAGTTGGTGACTTTACAGAGATGCAGCGGAAAAGGTGCTTTATGGAACAGTACATCAGATAAAGCATGTGTACTAAAAGTCTTCGGAAGAAATCTGTCTTCATAGGTTGAAGCTTCGGAAGACTTTGTCTCTGAAGCTTCGAAGACTTCATGTTTGGCTTCGGAAGATATTGGTCTTGGCTTCGGAAGATTTTACACTTAGAGTATTTTCTAATGCTTTGTGTAAAACTTCCGAAGCATTCTTCACTTCAGTACTTAGTGCATGTTGCTGAGACACTTAGGCTGTTTTGGGTTGCATCAGACTTCAAGAATCCTTACAATTTTGAATAAACTTCTTAACTGTAGTAGTTATGCCCGGCCAATAGACATTAGCAGCTAACCGTCGATAGGTACGGTAAAATCCCGAATGACCCCCGGTAGTAGTTGTATGAAACTCATGCAACAATGCCGGGATAAACTTCGAGGTGGGCGGAAGAACTAATCGATTATGATAATAGAGTACGTCATTGACGATCGAATACCCCAAATATTTTGTCAGATTAGAAGAATATCGTTGGATCAAACTTTGTATAAAAGGATCCGTTTTTCGCCTCCGCGATTAATTCGGCTCCTTGTACCCAAATTGGAGTCGAGCAGAGGGACCCGAATTCTCCTAACTCAGCCCGTCGCAACAGAGCATCTGCTGCCCTGTTCTCACGACTTGGTTTGTATTGAATGTCAAAATTGAAACCAAGAAGTTTGGCGACCCAATTCTGTTGATCAGGAGTTGTGACGCGTTGTTGAAGCAAGAACTTTAAACTCTTTTGATCCGTATAGACCGTGAAACGAGTGCCTAATAAGTATGCCCACCAATGTTGCACAACCAAAACTAAAGCCATGATTTCTCGTTCATAAGCGGATTTTGCCAAATTGCGGTCGCTCAACGTTTTGCTAAAATACGCAATCGGCCGATGGTTTTGCATTAATACAGCCCCAATACCTCATCCTGAAGCATCACATTCTACCACAAATGGGGACTGAAAATCAGGTAGAGCGAGCACCGGAGCTGAAGTTAGAGCATGTTTCAATTCTTCAAACGCTTGTTGAGCCGAAGCTTGCCAAACAAAAGCATCTTTTTTTGTTAAATCCGTAAGGGGACGAGCAATGCTCCCATAATTCCAAAAAAAATTACGATAGTAGCCTGTTAATCCTAAGAATCCACGTAACCCCTTTACGGAAGAAGGAACCGACCATTGTAACACTGCCGTCACCTTCTGCGGATCCATGGAAACCCCATGACCATCTATAATATGGCCCAAGTACTCAATAGAACGCATGCCAAAAGAACATTTTTGTGAATTTACCTTAAAGGAATTATCCTGCAGAATCTGTAAAACCAAGCCCACATCCCGAAGGTGGGAGTCCCATGAAGGGCTGTACACCAAAATGTCATCAAAAAATATAACCACCTGACGACGAAGCAACGATCGAAAGATGTCATTCATAGTAGCTTGAAACGTAGCTGGCGCGTTCATCAACCCAAAAGGCATGACTAGATATTCGAAATAGTGATCGTGCGTTCGAAACACAGTTTTTTCTATACTCGACAGTTGCATTCGAATCTGGTTGTAACCAGATTTCAAATCCAATTTGGAGAAATAAAAAGACCCATGCAATTCATCAAGCAATTCATCCACCATTGGAATGGGAAATTTATCCGGGACAGTGGCGTGATTAAGAGCGCGATAATCGACACACATGCGCCAAGAAGAGTCTTTCTTCTTTACCAAAATGACCGGACTCGAATAAGGGCTCTTACTAGGGCGAATTAATCCCATAGCTAATAATTCTTTGACCTGACGCTCGATTTAAGTCTTTTGAGCATGAGGATATCTATAGGGACGAACACAAATAGGAGTATAAACTTTCAGGGTGATACCACGGTCATGCGAACGAGAAGGCAGGGAAGTCGGGTCCTGAAAAACAGTCGCAAATTGCCGAAAAAAGTGAAGCAAATCAGCCTGTTGAACCTCTGAAAGTTAGTTGGAAAAGGCAAACGAACTCGTCTGTGGGTCTAACGGTTGAAAATGTGCAAAATCATCACTCAAAGTTAACCATTGATGTAAAGAAGTAGGAGAGGCCCGAGATGTTTGTATGCCCTGTAATTGAACTGACTGCCCGTTATAAACAAATTTCATCCAAGCATTGTGCCAATCGTGGATAACCTCCCTTAACAACTGTAACCACGCCATACCAAGTATAAAATCTAACCCACCCGTATCCATGACCAAAGCAGTGATAGGAAAAGTGCATGACCCAATGGTAATCGGAAGATCCACACATTGATCTGAAACAATGATAACATGACCATCTCCCAATTTAATATTGAGTCCAGAAAAAGTCGTAACTGGTAATCCCAACATTGAAACCAAACGTCGTGAAACAAAATTATGCGAAGCACCACTATCCACTAGAATGCAAATTGCAATGCCATGTAAAGCTCCACCCAACTTAAGCGTATTAGCTCCTCTATGGAGAGCATACAGACCCGACACATCCATAGACATACATGTACCCACTACCGTATCGGAAGGAGAATCATCTTCAATTGGTGAATCGACACCAACTGAAAAACATTCTGCAGATTCATATTCATCCTCACCCAAAAGTAACACCCGAAGTTTACCTTCGGGACATTTATGTGCGGGGCCATATTGTTGACCACAACGGAAACATAATCCTTTTTTCCGACGTTCCTCCCATTCCGTGCGTGATAACGAACGCATCCCCCGATCACGAGAAAAAAGAGGAGAAGACTCAGGAGACACCGAACTCCCTAATTTCGAAGAAGAGGAAGAACGAGCCCAATCCCCACGCCCACTAAAGCTGCGATCCAAGCCCTTAGGCGAAACAACAGATTTGGGCTCCGCACGGCCCATATTGTGGAGCCCATCCACTGGCGAAAAAGAAGAAGGGCCAAAGCGATGCAGATAACGAAAACGGGAAGAAGAATCAGACCCGCCTGTCGGTCGGAGCATCTCCGAGAAATCCTTAGAAATGTACATCGCATCCAACAACGATTGAGGGCGATGTACGCGAACCCACTTTTTGACATCCGCACGTAATCCAGCCACAAAAATACCCCAATGATTGAGAATCTAGAAATCTAGGTACCAAAGAAAGCAAATACTCAAAATCATCTATGTAATCATAAATAGAATCACCTTGCTGAATAGTTGCGAGTTGTTCATACGGATTATGGATCGATAAACCACTAAATCGCGCAACAATTCGACCTGAAAGTCTTCCCACGAAAGGGAGTCACTAACCTGAGTGAGGATAGTGAACCAATGCTGCGCGACACCAACCATGCTCAACTGAGCCAACCGAAGACAAACGTCCGCCGGAGTATCATTGAGGTCGAAATAGAGTTTGGCCTTTTGAATCCAACCCTGAGGATCGAACCCACTGAACTCAGGTAATTTCACCTTCTTCACTGCCCATGGAAGATGCCCAAGCGAATCATCAATAGGATTCCCTTTGGAACGGACTCCCGAGGATCCCTCCCCGCCGTTGAACACCGACCCCCCAGAATCGAATGATTGCTTTTTTTGTTGCTTCATCCACTCTAAAACCACCTTACGAAATTCTCCTGATTCACCACGATCAACCTCGAAGGACTTTAAGGTTGACTTAATATCAGAAACATCCGATTGAAGTTGTTTAATCTGAGCATCCTGAGCATCCAAACGAGAATTGGTGCGAGTTTCCATGGAGAAGAGAAGAGAAGAACGCGGTAGGTCGTTGGCAGGTCGGACCAATGATAGAGAATTGAACAGAAATAGTAATGAAATTCAACTAAATGATTAATCAAAGAAGAAAAGTAGGTTGACAATGGTGAATTGAAGAACAAAAAGAGTTTTCTAGGGATATCCCTTTCTCTCTACCCAAAAGTAGGAGCTTTTAACAACTAACAAACTCACATACGCAACCTCACCTTATTCCCACTACATATACCCTCTTAATTACATTTTACTCCTAGCCACTTTCTATATTTCTCTTTTTTTCCCCTTCGAGAATACACTTGTAATATTTTAGGACTTGCATTGTTGATGCTACGAATAGGAACCCCATCAGAGATGATCTAGCTGAACACCAAGTGGTCAAGATTTCGTATTACAAGTTCGTTCTAAGTTGAATCATGACAATGCTGCTATGACAAGTAATCAAGGTTTGTTTCTCTTCCGCATTTCTAAACATGTTAACTCAAAAATTTAACCAATAGTTTCATGAGGCACTTTTGATATTAGAATGTTGCAAGGTCTGGTCTTGAACTTGCACCATGAGTTCTCAGGTTCACAACCGAGCTCTCATGGAATATATCCATCTTCTCCAATAACTTGATAATCAAGCCGCCGAACACATAGGAAACACCTGAAGCCATGAACCCGAGCACGACATGGTAGCCAATAGTTTTAAGAAAAGACTTTCGTGGGCTCTGAACATAAGCTTTTCCACCAGCCAAAATCATGATGCACACAAGGGAAGCTGCAGCCACCATCAGAAGCTTGAGATCTTTGTCATTGCTCTTATAAAAGGAGAAGCCATAGACCAATGGAGGAAGGAATCCAAATATGAGGTATGACAACAGGGCAACCGCCATATGAAGTGGGAAATCTGCTCTTTGCCCCAAAAGTAGTTGGTATCGATCTTCCCTCTTTCTGGATCGTTCTGATTTAAGGTTCCAAAGCTGTAAAATGATACATGTTAATTCAACGCGGTCTATAAGTTGGAGAATAGAGTAATGGACCGAACTTGAAATGCATATAGTAGTATCTTACATCATGGCTAATCACAAACAAACCGCCAAATATATTAGCCAACCCCAGTGCTAACACATTCACTGCAAGCATTGGATAACAAATATTAAAAAGTTTAAAATTTCAGAAGCATTCTTTATAGGGAATATATTGCTTACATGTGGTGGCATCAGCACCAGCTGCAGAAGATACAACGCTCAGGCTTGCGATCAGTTCTATCAAACCACCATAAACAATACTTTTGATTATATCCAACCTACGACTTCCTCCTGTTGCCGTGGTAACTCTGCCTTGTTCCACCGCCTGCTGTAATGCTGGAGTTTCTGTCACACCAAGTGTGTCGGGTGGTCTTTGTAAGACAGAGGCATCAAGTTGCTTGCTTTCTATGGTAATTATTGTGTCTTTTCCTATGGTACAAAATTTGAAAAAAATTGTTTTTTGAGACGCGTGATAATAATGTAACATGTCCTTAATCTAAAATGTTTTTTGGTCATGTTCTTACCTTTAGTCCTTTCAATATTCTTCACTTCTTCAAGAAGATTAATCTGTTTGTCTGTTAAGACATCTTTGTTGAACTTCAGAGGCTCTTCAAGATGAATTTCAACATTGTTCAGAACAGTGTGTTGTGAAATTTCAGGTGTTATATCTGCTGGTTGAACTGAAATTTCACAATAGTATCAAAATCAATATCATTTTGTCATCTAGTTTGACTAAGAAAATAGTCAATTAATCAAATATCTGAAACTCCCTTGACTAACATCAGCTCAAAAGAATCTTATAAACCTGTATCAATACTACCAACTTACATGTAATGATCATGGGAAAGTATGTAAGTTTAACAGAATACTGTCCAAAGTTGCACTTTTCTTGAGAACAAAAGAGTATAAATATGGATCCATCTTCGATCAATAAACCTCTAATAAATAAAATACATATTTTATGATTTTATATATAATTTATTATATTTATTTACTTTATTATAAAAAATAAATAATTTAATTATGAAAAGATTAGTGTAAAAGGTTGCCAGTTAGAAAATATATGGATAATCGTAAGGAAAAACGCATTGATAGGAGTTGACGGGTTGTCCTTAGATATTAATGTTATTTAAAAGCAGATATTGCAGAGGTAAGGACAAAGCTAAGGATAGTGCATTGCAGATGGTCTTAGAATCAACTATCTCATCACATGACAACGGCTGCAGGATATTATGGTTACAGAATTTAAGTATATCCATAGTCATAAAGGATCTTAAATTCTTAATGTATCTTATGAATTATCTATTACTACACACAAAGGAGGATAAAAACTAAACAACTAGTACTATTATGGGTTTGACATACCAATGTCTTTGTCTATTTTCTGTTCTTTTCCATTAATGACAAGATTTATTTGACCGTTCGTTTGGTTGCCAGAAGTCAGCTGTCCAAGTTTTGAATCCGATGGCGAAAATGACAAGCTTGTCCTCTCCTTTTTATCTAAAACAATTATCCATTAGGCATAAAAACCTTTTAAGAATTAAAAAAAAAAGACTTATGTTATAACTTTAAGATTATTACTTTGACTATCTGTTTGAACTGTTACATCAAGTTCTTGGTTCATTTTTGAATTGTCAATGATCAAAGACCCCACATTTGGAGGAACAAGAAGCTTCAATCCATCATGTTGAAGTGGAGATACTGAATTTTCTACGGGCTCCTCATTGTTATTTGATGGAGGTTTGACCACAAACATGCCTGGATATTCACTTTTGCTGTTGGGCTCTTTCTCTATATGATATGAGGTTAGTAACTGATCGTTAGTGTCTGCTAATGTTGTGATCGTTCCTGTAACAAAATGCAAACGGCAACTATGTAATTGACTAAAACAGATACGCACACAAACACACACACACACACACACATATAAACATTAGTTTTTGAATAAATTTACATACCATTGCTCTCTCTCATAACTTTATCTGATTGATGTTGATCTTTTACCAAATCTGTTGTACCATTGGAGGCATGCGTATTATTTTCTTCAATTGATGAATTCAAGTTAGAAGAGACATTATGCTCTGAAAAGTTATTTTCCAGATCTAAACTCTGAACGGCTCCTGAATCATTCAGATCAGCAACATTATGCTCCACTTTCGCTGATCTAAAAAATTTAGAAAACCAGCTTTTTTTCACAGGAACTTCCTTTTGAGATTGTTCGTTGTTTTCTTGATTGTTTTTATTTCCAAACACTCGGAGCATCTTAAACCCATTTCCTGTGCAACATCAAACAAATTATACAAAAACATGAAGGCTGAAAAAGAAAGAAAGATAGATGAGACTGATACCCGTGGGCATGAAAATGCTGAAGCATGACAAGCATCTGAATACATCTGGCTCCCGTTGATGATCGTATTCAATAGATGCTGGTGGTTGTACATTATCTAACCTAGAATCAACTCCATTCAGAGCTTGATTATCACTTGAATCGTCTAAAACAACATTCGATTCAGAAGAAACCGATGTCTGTGGTTTGCTACGTTTTGCATCTTCACCAGGGACTGGGATTCTACGTTTCCTTTTACGAAGAATAACCCTTTTGGTAATGCAAGAATTACAGTTAGGACAGAACAGATCATGGGTATCTTGCTTCTTTAAAACTGTTTCCACATCATATTCTGCTATCTCATCATCACCATCTTTGATTACTTCAATCTCAGTGGTTTCTGTGTTGCTGTTTATGGATGATGGGGCACCCTTGTCACCTTCAAATGACATTTCATGCTCTTGATGCTCTCCATTCTGTTTGCTGATTACAAAGTGCATGTCATTCCCATTTTCTTGATTATTAATTGTTATATCGGTCTTCTCAGGCACGTGGCTTTTATCGATACCTGCAACACAGAATATATAATACTAAATTTACAAATATATATATATATATGTAGGAGGCAAACCTTATACTACAATCTTTACCAAAAAAAAAAAAAAAAAAAAAAAAGACTATGCTAATCGCTCTCCCCTACCTGATATGGTTCTTCTTTTACCAACGTATGATGACAACTTTCACATATTATCATAAATCACAGGATCTAGATACCTTTAGTCTCATATACGGTTGTCACATTAGCCGGCATATGCGAGTGCCACTTAGGATGCTGATTATGATGAGTGAGACATGTTCTACCCTGATTATCCCATGAGCAGATTCGACATTTCCATACTCCTTCAGTCATAAAAAAAGGAAAAAGAAATGCAATTTCTTAATTACCTATACTTGAAGTCCAGATCTAGCAGTTCATTCCATATAGTCTATGATCTATGTTACATAAATTGCTAAAAATAACAGACATCCAGAACTGTATTTGCCCTATGTCTTATTTCATTACATTTTCCACCCCAATAGCAGAACTTCTTAACCAACTTACACATTCTTCCTCAAATATTAAATGCACACATGAATTTCAACATTTAATGTAGCTTCTTTGACAATCAAGGTCAACTGTATGAACCCTAAAAAAGGGAGTAATAATGATAGCAGAGAGGGTAGATGAAATGCCCTAATCTTTGCTGCTTTTTTAAGCAAAGCCCACATACAGAAGACACTAATATTATTAATCATTACAATCAATGGAATTTACATATTGGAACATGATCTGTAACTCTGAGGCAGATCACTGCTTTTGTTAATTCTTGATTGTGTTCATATAAAAGTTCTCCAAGAAAAGATCAATTCACAGTACAGAATAAAAGTTTTTCAAGAAAATATCAATTCAAAATACAGAACAAAGAGGGGTTTAATCTTTCTATGAAAGCAAAAAAGATTGCAGCAAAATTTTAATATATGATAAAACAACTACTGTGGTACTGTGCTATTGAACTCAAGTTCTTACCTTTATCTGTGTCATAATAGACACTATATCCTGATATCTGTTGCTTCTCTTTCTCCATTGCATCTCCATCATCTTTTTGTTGAACAAAATCTTCTTCTTCATCTTGTTGCTGTTTTTGATGATGATCTTCACCATGAACTGAATCAACATTGTTGGTGCTAATGGTGGTGGAAATTGAGGTTTGATTGAAATTCTTTCTTCTAGCTACTAAACCCTCTTCCTGTTCATCATCTTGTGCTTGCTCCCATTCATGTTCAAGCTCTGTGTTTTCCATTTGAAATGTGTGGTGATGAGATGGAGATAAAAGGGTCCGACTTTCTAAAAAAAGAAAGTGGTGGTGGAAATAAGGAGATATCAGATATGTGATTTGTTGGGCGCATTTATATCTCATTAATTAATAGACCACATTTTGCAAGGTAACCCGGTAGGTAGGAAAGTTTGTCACCGGCCATTGCAACCCCTTCACTTTTCAATTTTCACAATTTGACCCCCTTAACCTTTAAAGACTTGAAAATCACCACGCTGACATCTTCTAGTTTTTAAAGTTTCGGGTTTATCTTATGTACACTTGTACTTAAGAAAAAGTATTTTCTTGCCTTCTTATGTTTATGTATGTTTCGGTGTAGGTTTGAGTTTGTCTATGTTTTAACGTAAATTTTATTCGGAAACAAGTCAAGTCAAATATAAAAGCTTTTCGTCTTATTTTTAAGTACCTTTTAAGTTAGTGTTGTTTCGACTTGAATTTTGTATGGATACAAGTCAGGTAAAATATAATATATTTCCATCCGATGATGTAAATTTAAGTTACTTTACTTTTCGACATATATATAGTTTGCAAACAAGTCGGGGCAATTGCAAACTAGTCGGGACGATTGTAATCTATACTTTATCAAGTCACATATGGCGGTGGCGCACATGCTTATTTTTTATATACGTTTTGGATTAGTGTACGTATTAACGTCAATTTTATTTGATGTCACGTCAATTAAAATATGTTTTAATATATACGACGATATAATTCTGAATATTAGTCGATTGTAAATCATACTTTATCATGTCGCGTACGTCACCACTGCAACACAAATTAGTTTTTACTTAGTTATAAATATCCTCAAGTGGTCTAATAACATGCGTGTGATGGTTTGAGCTTGGTATCTTTAAGATCTCAAGTTCAAATCTGACTTAAGATAAATTTCTTATAGTGATGGGTTTCCTCTTTGATGTTGCTATTTAGTGGATCTGACCTGAAGTGTTAAAATTAGTATGAACAATTTACATCCTGTCTTAAAAAGATTAACTCGAGTATTAAGTGTAGTTCCAAACCCACTTAAAAAAGTTTCAACATAATACATTTCAACCGATCAGTTTTTTTATTTTTTCCCTATTATGATATATAGATATATATATATATATACATATATAATATATATACAGATAGATATAGATATTACATATATATATATATAATATAAATATATATGTACATATATATAGATATAGAGATAGATATATATAGATATTCTATATATGATATATATATACATACATATATAAATATGTATATATATGTTATAGTTTATATATATATACATATATATATACATACATATATAAGTACACACACACACACACACACACCACATATATAGATAATATATATATATATATATATATATATATATATCTATATAATATATTCTATATATATATAGGGTTGGGTTCTTTGCAGAACTTGTATTATTATTAGAACTCGCAGAACTAATCCTAACCACTCATTATTTTTTAATTCTAAATATTAAAAATTAATAAAAAGGGTATAGAGTAAAATTATTTATTCTCTCTCCAATCAAACAATTAATTAATTTATGATTTATCTCTTCATCTCTAATCTCTCTACTTTCATCACACTTTTTATAACTTTTACTATTTTATACATGTTAAACATCAAAACTATCATGTTATTATAATATGTTAACATTTTTATTAATATGGATGTTAATTTTTTATATGTAGATTCTTTAGAAGAAATATTTACATATGTGTAAAACATATTTATAAAAATGCTTTTTGCATATATATAAATGTTCACCTTAATCAATATTTTAAACTAATAACTATTTACATACATGTAAATTTAATACTCATCGTTTATTGTTTAATTCACCACTATTACATGTTCAATCCTCAACTAGACCATCTATTTACATGTATTCAATGATTTACATATATTCAAATCGGCTATTTACCTTAAACATGTACACAAAAAACATGAATTGAATTGCTAATTTATACATATACGTAAATTTATGTTTACCTATGTGTATATCAACTATTTATATATGCGTAAATCATTCTTCCATGTCTTGAGTTGCTCATTCTCTCTTAAATCTTCTTTAAAAATATGTTCTTGTTGCATCCCATTGTTGATGACCTGCAATCTTTACATGGATTTATCACAACTTCAGTTGCATCAAGTGATATAAAAAAAGATTGATTTATATTATATACATAATTAAATAATAAACTTAGTACGCTACATTCAAATCAATTTTTAAGTTTAGGAATAATCTTAGCTCAAATTCATTTATTTATATACTTGTGTAAAAGATATTTTTATGTAGTAAAATAGTTTGAATGTAACAGAAAGTCATACCCTTTTTAAAGTTGCTAAATTTATGGTGTCAATTTCAAATCAATTAATTAAAAAATAAATCTTGTCCTTTATTAGATGTAGTATCAAACAAAATATACGATGCATCGATAAATTGAAAAAAATAGTTTCAAAGTTGAAAAACATGCAATAATCATTATCCATATTCATAAAACCCTTAAAAACCAAATCATCATTCAATCAAAACAGAACTGTGAAATAGCACATTTATATTCAAGTTTGAAAATTTAAATTAACTAAATAATTGTTCTAAATCAGAATAGATGCAAAAAAATAGATACCTGGTGATTTCAATAGGATTAAAAAAGAGTTTTCGGGAACCATCCTCACTAACATTCAAGCAAGAATATAATAAATCAAACATCTACTACATAGTTGAGATTATATTGAAGGCTACGATAACCCCTAACATATTCTCTAACTCATATAATCGACATAGCCATCCTTTTTTGAATCAGATACATTTAAAATCGGTGGAGGCATCAGAGTTCTTTAGATTAGTGAAATGGGGATTGAGGTTGAATCACATATTGATAAGAAATCAACATTTATTGGTATTTTGAAAAATCATATCCTATACATAAAATAAAAGAGATAACTTAGGAACATTTTTTTAATCTACCCAAAATAACCTTTTCTTTTTATGAAAATATCCATTAATAATCATATAATGTACAATAATGCATCTTTCTTTAACCATTGATATATTGATCTAAGAGTCTAGATTAGTTCTCATAGTTCTCAAATTATTTGTGAGTTCTGAAATGATCCTATCCGTATATATATATATATATAATATATAATATATATATCTATCATATATAGATATATATATATATATACATATATATATATATAGATATATATCTATATCATCTATTCTCTCCATCTTTTCTTCTCTGTCCTGTCCGTCTCTCTCATCTCTTTCTCTCTCTGTCTATAGATGGTGTTATATATATGTCTATATATACCTATATATACTGACATATATATATATCATATATATCTAGACCTATCTATAGAGAAGTCGTAGATCTATATCATACATTCTCTATCTCTAAGATAAGAGATCTAATCCATATCTATCTACAGAATATCTATAGACCTAGAGAGATAACAGTCTATATATACAGATATACATAGACCTAGATATAGTATAGAATACTAATACATCTATACTACATATGTATACATAACAGGATATAGTATATATACAATATATATATATACTAGATATATATACAGATATACAATATACATTATATCTACATATAGTATATAATAGATATCATATTATATATATTTATATACAGATATATATACATTATATATTCATACGATATATATATACATATATATACCTATATATAGTAGATATCTATATATAATATATATATATATATATATATATATAGATCTCTTCTCTCTCTTCGCTCTCTCTCTCTCTCTTCTCTCCGCTCTCTATCAGATATCTCTCTCTCCTCTCTCTCCTCTCTCTCTATCTCTCTAGATCTCTATCCTCTGCTCTCTCTCTCTATCTCTCATAGGAGAGAGAGAGATAGAGGAGAGATAGAGATATATAGATCGATATAGATATCTATATATAGTATATATATATATATATCTATATATATATATATATATATATATATATATATATAGGGTTAGGTTCAAATAAGAACCATACATTTTATGAGAACTTGAAGAACCAATCTAAACCACACATTATCTTTTAATCTTGAGAATTTAAAAAAAATGAAAAGGGTGTAATGGTAATCAATAAATTTATCTCTCTCCAATCAATCAATCAATTAATTCTCTTTAATATTTTTTCTTCTCTCCTCAATTTTTATGAATTTACACATTTGTTAATAATCAAACAAATCTCTAATCTTATTGTATATTTATTTAAACAGATTACAATTTGAATTTATTACCTGTTAGTTTTTTTATTAGATGTTTTACGTATGAGTGAATGTATTATTTACATATATGTAAAATTTCAACCTGATCATCCTTTCTAACTAATTGTTTATTTACATACTAAATTTCATACATCTTATTATATTTTACTAAATTAATCTTCTATTTGCATATATGTATACATTCAAGATGATTTTATGGTGTATTTATATACACGTAAATCTTTAAACTCAGTATATAATTTGAATATATAACAATAGGATCTACATATACGTAAATTTTCAACTTGATCATTATTTGAACCGAACGATGGTGGATTTTGAATTTTATATATTTTTTCAAAGTTAGTTTTAGTAACAAATACATAATTACATAAAAAGTAAATATATATCTATATCGTTATATCTATTCAACTAACCTTGATGCAACTTTACCATCTTTATCTCATATCCAAATTTAAATATCATATCACAAATATTGATATTTTTCTAATCTTATCTAGAGATAAACGTGAATACCATGAAAAAACAATGAAATAAAATATCATAAAAGTGACTATAAAGTGAGAAAGTATTTGTGAAAGTAATAAGATATTTTAAAACGTAAAAGTTGCCATTTTGATTGAAAAGTCAAAATTGCATCTCAAAACTTGAAAATAAGTAATGTATTACTTCCATATACTCTTACTTCTTCAGCCCAAAAACCATCTTGGCTTTCAATTGCATTGCCATTATCTCTATATCTTTTAATAGATTATTGATTTTATCACCACTATTCCCAAATGGACGAACCCCAAACAAACATCAGTCGACCCAAACTATGTGTAGGTAATAATTTTCATGAGCTTTTAATTTCAATCTGTTTTTCTTGTATCATCAATGATTTATGAAAAATGTGGAGAGTTTTAAGGCTTATTAGAATTTTATAAATAAGGAGAGGGAGATAATATAGGAGAGGTTATGAAAGATGAGATTACAATACCTATATTACCCTTATAGGATTTATTGAATATCCTTAATTTTGTAATTAATTAGACATATGTTATAATCATTTGAAGCCATTGATTAAATGATCTAAAGGTTCACATGAGTTCCTGTAGTTCTCAAGTTATTTATGAGTTTTGAAATGATCCTAACCCTATATATATATATATATATATATATATACATATATATATATGTATATATGTATATATATATATATATATATATGTATATATGTATATATATATATATATATATTTAAATATATAAGTAATATATATCTTTTAAATTAATAATAACAATAATACTAAATATATTATGGTAAGCATACACTCGTGGCCAAACAAAACCGCCATTCACTTGCAGTGTTATTCATTCATTGCGATTGAGCACTCATCCACCTTCCCCTTTTCCTTGCTAGTTGTTAACAGCTCAATAACAATCAAGATGGTAATTTGTTGTGATAATTTCTTCATTAACTTTCTCTGGTCTATGCAAATCACCACCGAAGGCTACCTCCAATGATCATCATGTTGAATTATGATGCAAATTCTTCACTCAGTTTTTAGAATTATCGACTCACAACACCATTGTACTTCCGTCTTCTTATTGCACCCTCAACCCCTCATCTCTCTCTGTATCATCAACATCTTCATCATCACACGCCTCAACCATCACCGGTTACACCCTTTTTTTATCTCCAAATGTTTAGCGGTTACATACCTATTCACTCGCGTCCACTATTGTCGGTTTCTTATTTGAAATGAATAACATTTGTCGCAAATCTCCCAAGATTTCACTGGCCTGTTGCTTTGTTCCAACCACCCTCGAATCGGGTCAACATTGATTTGTATTTAAATGTTTTACTTTGCTTGTTATCTGGTTTTAATTGATTTATTGCCTAATTTATTGTCATTTGAAGTGTAAAACCATTGAGGTCAAAAGTTTTGTTAGGTAACTTGGAGTTCGTATATTTGTTTCAGGCTATAAGCATATTTTATAAGCAAATGTTTTTTTTCTTTTCAAAAGGCATGAATTGATCTTCTTTTCTTTCTGTAGTTAAGTCATATATGAAAAAAATAAAGACAAGTATATAAACATATTCTCATCAAATATTCATTCAAATTTTGGGGATGGTTGGTTAGTTATAAGATAGAATGCTTTCGAAAAAAAGAGCGAAACTTGGTATAAAATGTTACACCTTTTTAACAAGTAAACAAATGAATACATAGTTATCCATTGTATGAAACTCTAACGTACATTCATAAAACGAAACCCTTCTAAAATCTAGGTAATAAGTGAGTTTCGACCACAAATATCACCCATGTTTTCACTAATCTTGTTGGGAAAATATAGTTGTTAGTATAGTTGTCTTAAAGACTTTTGTGATATACGTAAATGTTTTCTTTCATTCAATTTTTTCAAAAATTATATTTTAATTTTTAATTAACTTCATAATGCACCGATCCGATACTAACTAAAATCGAATTCCCAAAAAATCGGGCAACAGCCGTACCACCGCAACGCGCGGGCATTTCCACTAGTGTATATTACACACACACACACACACACACATATATATATATATATATATATATATATATTGTTTAATAATATGAGATTAATTAATTTTACTACAGTAAATAGTATCTTATCTATAATACTTTAAAGATATATAAATTTAAATTTACGATTTATACTTTTAAAACTAAACACTACTTGGATTAAGTATTATTTTATGTAGATACTTAAATATATAACTATTAAATATTTTCATATTTATAATAACAATAATAATAATATTTTCTAGGGGTATTGTGGGCAATTAATAATTATAGTATTTATGATTAATTTTTTTAGTTAATGGTATATTATTTAATATGTCTTGAAAAATCACTGCAGTAAAAATAAATATAAACACATTAATAATAATAACTAGGGGTATCGAGCCGCGCTTTGTGCGGCTTAGTTATTGTGTTTCAAAAATATGAGGAATGTAATTTGTTAGAAAGTTTTACTATCTTTGTGTCATTACGGCTTTACGATTTATAATAATGATCATAAATTTTTTTTCATTACATAAAACCTAATATACATATCCAAAAGTGTGTTTTGAATTTTACGTTCGTCTAAAATCTAAATCAAACACATATCTTAACTGAATACTTCTGTCTCAAAATAGGTTAATCATTGTGGCTACAAACCAAAGACGTTATATAGAAGTGGTTGTCATGTCAAAACAATGATTTTGGAATTAATCATAACAAATTTAGCTATCTATCACCCTACTCGTTGCGCGGCTCATCGCCTTGTCACCACAATCTCTCTTTCTTCCTTTCTCTCTCTCTCTCTTTAAAATGGCATATATGTACAAATAGGAACATTAAAGGGGCGTAATCGGCAACACACAAATATACACTGCTAACAACCGTCGTGCTGACTAAGATGACATCGCCTTCTTGGAGCACCATCCTCTATACTCATATTCCTCACACACTCCCTCTCTAAGAAGGTATATATATATATATATATATGTATATATATATATATATATATGTATATATATATATGTATATATATATGTATGTATATATATGTATGTATATATATATATATATATGATGGAGAACAAATATATGTCGATATGAAGTTTGAGTACATGTGTTACGGATTTGCCATTAATCAAACTGCATCTAAAAATGTTAACATATTTCTAAATTAATAATGTTTATCTATTAAGTTGTAAGGCCCCGTTCCCGGAACACTCACAGTTGGTCAATCATCGCACATAAAACATGAAACATACATTTAAATCTATTAAAATATCGCAGCGGAATAACTTAGAAACCATTTTATATATTGATGAATGCTTTTGCAAAATAATACATCATTGTTAACAGTTACAAAATATCATTGTTTGCATTACATCACAAAAACTTCATAGTTATACAAAATGGATGCCATCCAAAAATGCCAAGTAGCTGCCCCATGCCATCCTTAGCAACATTCACCTGCCAACTGGAAAATACATAAAAGTCAGCGTTGCTGAGTGAGTTCTAGCTTTATATAAATATAAATTTTACCTTCCTTTCGTTAAAACATTTTCTTTACTATCGCACGTGATCATACATCATACATACATCAAGGTAATACTCATTATCTTCCATCATCGTTCATTTCGTACATTTCGCATGTTTCGTACTTTTCGCACTTTTATTATCTTTCACTTCTATCCAGATCCTGTCGTATGCTTAACCCCCCTCTTGGGCACAAGCCATATCATCTAGGGTTAAGCGACAAGGATCCCATATCGCACGTATGGAGCAGTCACCAAGATTGACTCCCCTGTGTGTGTGAACCCTCATGAGTTAGCCAAGATCGCACGCTACATAGCACACAGTTATTACCATATCGCACGTATGGATCAGTCACCAAGACTGACTCCCACTGTATGTGAACCCTCATGAGTTAGCCAAGATCGCACGCTACATAACACATAGTTGAGCTAACAATTCTCATGAGTTGTGAACCTCCTTACATTTGCTTGCAAGACTTTCTTACATTCATTCTTTCATTAATGCATGCATTCATTCATTCTTTACGTTCATCTTTTCATTATCATTAACTTCCGCTTTACGTTACATAATACTTTACTTTCATTTCATAATCATACCACGTAAAGCCATGGAATCACACATAATAAGGAACATAAAGAATCATAACTTATACATAACATAAGCCTGCATAACATCATCATAAGCATCACATTCTCATCATACATCATCCCCGGAAACCTCCCAAGTCATAGCCTAAAACTTTCATTTTTCCCAAAATTCAGAAAATATTCTAAGTCCTTAGGCGCATGGGCACTATGCAGGCGCATGGCCTTCCAGGCGCATGGGAACACTTAGGCGCATGGGCACTATGCAGACGCATGGCCAACACTTAGCTATTCTGGCAACTTTTTCAGGCGCATGGCTTGACTTAGGCGCATGGGCAGGCTGGGCGCATGGGAACACTTAGTTTCCTGGGCATAAATCTAGGGGCATGGGTACTATTAGGGCGCATGGATTTTGGGTGTTTGGGGAAACACTTAGGCAATTCGACCGTTGGACGCATGGGCCACTATTCAGGCGCATGGGCAACCAACTTAAGCTAATCAACATCATTCAATCCCCAAATCAAATCTGAACATGTTCTAAGCTTAGTTCTTACATTCTAAGCATCATAAACACATACTTAACATAATCATAACATCAAATACACCCAAATCACACCCCACCCACATACACATTCGAACAAGCATACGGGTGTAAACATCCACTTAATAAAAACATACATACATGCATTTCCAGCCCCAAAATTAGTTAAAACATGTAAAAAGGGGGTTCTAGAACTCATCTTATGCAACTTTCAGGCAAGACTTCTTCAAACCCATATGCAATGACCAAAACACACACACCCGAGCACACAAACACATACATAAGCACAACCCGAGGCTATAATCAGCCAAGAACAACTTAAAACACGAAAATCTCACCTCAAATCAGATCTCTTCTTCTTGTTCCTTGAAAATCCGAGAGTTCTCTGATCTTTCTCTCTCTAGAATCTGACAAGAAGGTTAATGTACTAGGTTATGGGCGGCCATGTTGCCTTTTTGAACATAATAATAATAAACTTCGGCTAACCCCTTTACTTGGGTTTTGCTGTATTTCCTTCTTTTCTACACCTTTATTCTTTCTTTCTTTATAACTTTTAAAATATCTGAGTGTTACAAGTCCACCCCCTTATATAGGTTTTGTCCCCAAAACCTATTATTCCTCGAATAGACGTGGGTAATTCTGCCTCATCTCTTCTTCAGTCTCCCACGTAGATTCGGATCCCTTTCGGTGTTTCCACTGTACACGCACCAAGGGAACCACTTTATTCCTTAGCCTATTCTCCTTGCGATCAATGATCGCCACTGGTTGCTCCACATAATTGAGCCGCTCATCTACTTCAATGTACTCTAGTGGAACAACCATATCTTTGTCAGCCAAGCACTTTCGCAGATGAGATACATGGAATGTCGGGTGAATTCCACTTAACTCATCAAGTAGTTCCAACCTATAGGCCACCTCTCCTACTCGAGCAATGATTCGAAAAGACCCTATATACCTCGGGCTCAACTTGCCCCGCTTTTTGAACCGAATGATACCCTTCCAAGGTGAGACCTGCAACATAACTCTATCACCCACCTTGAACTCAATCGGTCTACGCCTCTTATCAGCATACGACTTCTGTCTATCTTTGGCTGCCTTCATGAAAGCTTTGATCTTTTCAAGTTTCTCCGTCATAGCCTCGATCACCTCGATGCTTCCCAACTCCTTCTGACCGATATCACCCCAACAAACGGGTGTTCTACATCTTCTACCGTATAGCATCTCATAAGGGGCATACCAATGCTGGCATGATAACTGTTGTTGTACGAGAATTCAGCTAACGGTAGATGGTCATCCCAACTTCCTCTAAAATCAATGACACATGCCCGGAGCATATCTTCAAGAGTCTGAATAGTCCTCTCTGACTGACCATCCATCTGAGGATGATAAGCCGTACTGATGTGTAACCTCGTACCCATTGCATCATGAAATCTCTTCCAAAACTTGGATGTAAACCAGGTGTTACGATCAGACACGATAGACACCGGTACACCATGACGAGTTACAATCTCTTTGATGAATAGATCCGCGAGTCTCTCAGACGAATACGTTTCACGGATCGGTAGAAAGTAGGCACTCTTCGTCAAACGATCAACTATCACCCATATGGCATCATACCCTCTCGTGGTACGCGGTAGCTTTGTAATAAAGTCCATGGTGATATGCTCCCACTTCCACTCGGGTATATCCAAAGGTTGGATTTTACCGTATGGCTTTTGATGCTTCGCCTTCACTTGCAAGCAAGTAAGGCACGCTACGTCACGCTTCATACTCGGCCACCAATAATCTTTCTTCATGTCTTGATACATCTTCGTAGCACTAGGATGAATGAAGTATCGAGTCTTATGAGCTTCTTCCATGATCTTTCCACGTAGATACCCATAACAAGGAATCCACATTCGTCCGAATCGGGTTCTAACACCGTGAGTGTTTTCACCCAACTCCGCGGCTAGACCTCTTATCCTTTCGGAGTTGAGGCGATCATCTTTCAACACCTCGTCTTGAAACTCCTTAACTTGTTTCATCACGTCTGATATCATAACCAACTGATAAGCCTTCACCCGAATTGGTTCAGGCCTTTCCTTTCGGCTAAGGGCATCCGCCACCACGTTGGCTTTGCCCGGATGCTAATGGATCTCGCAATCATAATCCTTTATGAGCTCCAACCATCGCCTCTGCCTCATGTTCAAATCCTTCTGCTCGAAGAAGTACTTTAGGCTCTTGTGGTCCGTGAAGATGGTACACTTCGTCCCATACAGGTAGTGCCTCCAAATCTTTAAAGCAAAAACCACAGCCGCTAGCTCCAAGTCATGAGTAGGGTAATTAACTTCATGAACCTTCAATTGCCAGGATGCGTAGGCTATAACCTTTCCTCGCTGCATCAACACGCAACCCAACCCCGAGTAAGAAGCATCTGAATAGACCACTAAGTCCTCGCTTCCTTCGGGTAATGACAAGACAGGAGCTTGAGTCAACCTCGCCTTTAGCTCCTCAAAAGCCTTCTCTTAATCTTGACCCAATACAAACTTCACATCCTTACGGGTCAACTTAGTCAACAGAGAAGCTATCTTGGAAAAGTCTTGGATGAATCTTCTGTAATATCCCGCCAACCCCAAGAAACTACGAATCTCGGATGGCGTCTTTGAAGACTTCCATTGCATCACCGCATCCAACTTTGCTGGGTCTACCATAATCCCCTCGGAATTCACCACGTGACCCAAGAACTGCACCTCGCGCAACCAGAACGCACACTTGGAGAACATAGCATACAGTTTCTCCTTTTTTCAGCGTCTCCAACACCTCCCGAATGTGACCGGCATGCTCCTCTTCGCTCCTTGAATAAATCAGGATATCATCAATAAACACAATCACTGACTTATCTAACATCGACCGGCACACTCGATTCATCAAGTCCATAAAAGCAACTAGCGCGTTGGTTAAACCAAAAGACATAACGAGAAACTCGTAGTGTCCATAACGCGTGTGAAAAGCTGTTTTAGGAATATCTTGCTCCTTCACCTTCAGCTGATGGTAACCAGATTGAAGATCTATCCTCGAGAACCAACTGGAACCTTGGAGCTGATCAAACAAGTCGTCAATACTTGGTAACGGATAGCGGTTCTTCACCGTCAATTTGTTCAACTCACGGTAGTCGATTCACATCCTCTTACTACCGTCCTTCTTCTTGACAAATAATACCGGAGCACCCCAAGGAGAGATAATCGGTCTAATGAACCCCTTATCAAGAAACTCTTGCAGTTGCTTCATCAATTCCTTCATCTCGGAAGGAGCTAAACGATACGGCGCCTTAGCAACAGGTTGAGCACCGGGTATCAAGTCATTCTGGAACTCAATCTCACGGTCCGGTGGCACACCTGGTAAGTCTTCTGGGAATACGTCCGAGAAGTCACACACAACCGGTACATCAAATAGTTATGGTGATGACGTATCCACATCCTTTACGTAGGCCAGATAGGCACTACATCCACGCCTCATGCATTTTCCCGCCACCGCCATCGAAATCACCTTCGGAATTGTCGTAACTCGGTCACCATAGATCGTCACCGAACTCCAGTCAGGCGCTGTCAATCAAATCATCTTCTTGAGGTACACAATGTTCGTCTCATAGGCCACTAACCAATCCATTCCTAAGACTAAATCGAACCCGCCCAAGGTCATCACAAACGGTCTAATAGGAAACTTGTGACCTTCTAATTCTATGTCACAACCTTCTATTATCTCAAAAATCCTGGTAGACTTACCTATGGCAGTTTCTGCATCGAAGGGCTCATCAATATTCCTACTACTAACAGGCAAATTAGCATAGAAAGCAGCAGAAATAAAACTCCTACTAGCACCTGAATCAAATAACATAGAAGCAAGAGTTTGGTTTACTAGAAACGTACCTGACACGAGATCAGGGTCCGTCCTAGCCTCCTCTCTGGTCATCATGAATGCTCTGGTGTTCGTTCTTTGCCCTTCGGTTTTGGTCTTCTTCTTCACTCCAGAACTCTCTGCCCTCGGCCTCTTGCAATCCCTGCTCAGATCGCCCTCTTCAATGCAGTTATAACACCTTATAGCCCCACGCTCTCTTGCCATGTGACCGGGCTTCCCACATTTGAAGCAGACATTTACTCCCTACTTACACTCCCCCGAATGCTCTTTCGCGCACTTCCCACATCTCTTCGACCCTGCACGGGGCGCAACTACACGCCGGTCATCCACCCGTGCACTCTTGTTGTTTGGAGCGGCCCCGTCACGTCCAAACCGCTTCCCATTCTAGGTCTTATCACCACCACCCTTCTTGCTCACCTCAGCCACCACCACCTCTCGCTCATCATATAATCTTCCAGCCAGATCAACCACCGACCTGAACGTACCTGGCCGGGCAACAATCATGTGCCTACGGATATCCGCCGGCAAGCCCTGAATGTATCTCTTGATCTTTCGTGATGCGGGAGTCACCTGATCCGGCACCACCCGTTCCATCTCGTTGAATTTGGTGGTGTACTGCTGGTGCATCGTAGTTCCCACCTCTAACTGCGGGAACTCCTTTTCCACCTTGTCCAACTCCCTATGAGGACAGAACTCCTAAATCACCAAATTCTTTAGTTCTGCCCACCTCATCCTTCCAATCGCCCTACTACCCTCGGCTTGGACGATATTGTCCCACCAACACAGAGCCGAGTCCACAAATGAGTAGGCCACAAACTTCACTTTTTGATCTTCCCGGCACTCGCTGATATCAAGTACTGCCTCCATCTCTCTCACCCACCGATGAGCAGCAGTAGCAGTGCCATTGTCATCAAAGGTCGGGGGCTTGCATCTCTGAAATGCCCCATAGTTACAACCGCGTGCAGTTTCTTGCACAAGCTCCTCTCCCTCCTCATCACGGGTAATAACCGTCTCAGTCTCTGGTTGTTCCTTTTCCCTCGAGGACCTATTCCTCTCCTTCCTCTCTCCTTCCCTTACATGGCTTTAGAGAAAACGCCATGCAGTATCTTAGAGACTTGCAGCGGAGTGTCAGAAGGGCCATACTTATGTCCACTGGTTCATAGTAGTGTCTTCCGAAGGTTAGTTGGCTTCAGAAGAACAAGTTCTTCCGAAGCCACTTATACTTCGGAAGTGGCTACTTCTTCTGATGCTTGAGGACTTCATCATATCTTCATACTTCGGAAGTTGACTTCTTATCTTTTCTTCTAAGTCTTGAACATCGGAAGTGAATACTTTGTCTTCGGAAGTTGGAGTTTTTCCTTCGGAAGATGATCTTGCACTTTGTCTTCGGAAGGACTCCATTTCCTTCGGAAGTTCCACACTTAGCTCTGGAAGTCCTTTATTAGTTGCACCCAAAAATAGTCTAAGTGATTTGGTTTTGGTTGCACCAGCCTTTCTAGATCCAACAAACTCCCCCTAGGCTGATGCTACCAAAACCTCACTTATTTCTGCTTCTCAAAACCTTTGGCACCAGGGACAGAAGATGCTTGTCTGTTTCCTTGATCTTCCCTGAAGTGGTGCTGAGAAGTTTGTACAAGTCATTAGTGGATAGGAGATCTAGTCTATCACTCTGAATGACATGTACCCTTTGTTGTGCCCCCCTGAAGAGAGTTAGTTGACGGGAGCTATAGTCATACTCCCATCTAACTATGGATTCAAGTTCAGGACCCTCAACCATTTGAAGAAAGGCTTTGCCTTTGGTTGTTGATCCTTTCCTTTCCTCCTCCTCTCTCAGTTTCAACTCTTCTTCAATCTTGGTCTTAGCAGTTAGCTCGGCCAGATGAAGACTGCTCAGGTGATTTCTGATATGAGTAGCTACCTTAGAGTTGGAGGGGTTGGAGAGTGGCTTCTCTGCTAACTCAGCAATATCAAATCTGCTTAAGTGTAGCAGAGATGAGGCATTTAGCCTGTTTAGCTCTCCACTCTCTCTCTCAACAACAAAGTTGTGAGAAGAGTCTTCGAACCTCCACTGGATAATCATCTTTCTAGGCACAAGGGGTTGACTTGGCACCTTGTCTCCTTTCTTTGTATCCAGCAGAGTCACCGACCTTCTCCTTAGCTTCTTTTCTTCTTCATTCAGAGAATCTGAGTTGAGGCCAAAGAGCTTTGCGGCTTGGTCCAATGTTCCTCTGGGCAGATCAAGAAATTGATCTCTAGTGAGGGAACATGAGGATCCATCAACATAACAAGAGATGTCGCTCAGGGTTGTACAGTTGATGAGCTTTGTCTTGATTGCCTTGAACTCCTCTAAGGAGAGATGTTTGGAAGGCTGAGGGGATGGTTTGGGAGGTTGTTGGGTAGGTTGTAGTGTTTGGGTTCTGGCAAGTGTTCTGGGTTGGAGGATGGGTAGTTTAGGTGGTTGAGGTGAGGAAGTAGGTAAGGTTGATGGTGTAGGTTCAGGGGTATAAGGCTCAGAGGTTGGTTCAGTCTTAATGGGGAATGGAAAAGGAGTTGGTTCAGGTTGTGGTTGGGTTTGAGGTTGAGGTTGAGTGGTTGGTTTGAAGATCATCCCCTGTCCCCTTCTATACATCTCCTTCCTCTTCCCCGAGCGAATGTCAGCCTTTATGTCACTGACATGTCGCTGGAGAGTCTTCTCAGACATTGGGCCCACCTGCCTGCCAGAGAAGCCATGAGCCCGGAGATAGTCTTTCATCCAGGCTTTATCACCTATCTTTCTGGCAGTAGCGAGTCCTGCTTCTTCTTCCTTCTTCTTCTTTAACCTCAGCTTCTCCTTAGCAGCTTTCTTTCTCTCCTTCTCCATTTGATCTTGCTCTTTGTTGAAGAGCCATAAGATCGTATCATTGTTATGTGGAGAAAGTTCTTCTAGAGAGAAACCCCTAGAGGTTAGGAAAGTTATCCTTTCCCTCCTTAGTTGCTGATCAGCCTCTCTTGCTTTCTTCTCTCTCTCTTCCTCCAAGGCCAACCTTGCTGCTTCTTCCTTTTGATGAATTTGCAGCAAAGTTGCCTTTTCTAAATCTGCTAACTCCTCTAATGGTAGCAGGAGTACATCTTCATTCACAGCTCCCAGCTCGACAAGCTTGTCAATGATTTCCACTCTTCTCCTGTTGTTGATAGCCTCTTGGTTGGCTGCAGCTGCTTTGCTACTTGCAGCTAGCAACTTCCCAGTTGGGAGTCTACCTTTTCTCTTAAGCTTCTCTAACCTTGCTTCCTCCTGAAGCTCTTCCTCAGTCATCTTCCTCTTTCCTTTGACATCTTCGGAAGTGCTAGACTTTGGGGGTTCTTGGATGGAAGTTTCAGGTTGAGTGGTGGTAATGGGAGTTGGAGTCAATGATGATGTTTGAGCTAGGGGTTGGGTGAGAAAATACTCTCTATTTATCTCAGATGCAAGTTCTAGGATTGCATCTGTGACTTCTAGATCATCGGATAAAGAGAAAAGTCCTTCCGCAGCTTCAATCTCAGCTTCAGAAGTTTGAATTTGTTCTTCCGAGGCTTTGACTTGTGCTTTGGAAGTCTATGAGAATGCACTCTCTGTCCCAACTATCTCAATTGTTGGGCCATCAGTCCTTGTTTCCCCTTTGAAATTAATCTCAGGTTCCACTTGGACCTTAGGTTGACCAACTCCCTCGACAGTAGTAGAAGGTGCATTCAACCTCTGAAGCTCTTGAGCTCCAAAGTATATCACAGACATGTCAGGACTTGGCTGTTCAATAAAAGATTCCATCAGGAACTTGTTGAAGAGCCTGTTGAGATCTTGGAGCATCCTTTGGTCCACTTGAATTACAACTGGAGGAGGCTTAGGAAAAACTAAAGCTTGTTGAATGGGGTATCTTGAACTTGAGGAAGTAAGATCTTGACTCTGTGGTTCCTCTTGTCTTTGTCCCTGAACACTCTCCTCCTTTTTGGTAGCATCATCTTGAGAGCTTGATAAGCTGGAAGAGGTCAGTGAGACCTGAACTGGTACATGCCTAACAGACATCTCAATCTGTTTCTCAGCTAGTTGGGCCTTGAGATTTTCAATCTCAAGTTGCTGAGTGACAGACCTATACTTTAAAGTCCTAACCTTAGATTCAAGGTTTGAGACTTTAGAAAGCAGGTCTTGAAGGGTGAGTTGCAGTCTTCCCTCATCTTCTTTTGAAGAATCATGGGGAGATGAGGTAACATACCTAGTATGTTCATCCTCACCACCAGATATGGTTTCTTGGCACCCTGGTTTCCCTTGCCCAGTGATGTCTCTTTCAGAGTCATCAAATGGCATGGTTTCTGTAGATTCAGTCTCAGTAATGTTACCACTGTCCTGAAGGTCCATTGAGGCTCCTTAAGTAGTGGCAGCTGAATCTACATAAGTCCCCTACACATCAGTGGGACTCACCTCAGTTAAGGCTTGCTGATGGGGGCTAGAGATAAGAGGTCTCTCTAGGCTCTGTTGATCCTTGAGAGGGTGTTGTGGATCAACTTCATTGCTCTGAAGAGACATAATCTCCTCATCAGTTCCAACAATAGGTTAGTAAAGGATATAGAGGGTTAAGCCTAATGAACCGGGACCTTGGTAAATGTCTATTGGCATTGAGCCTATGGTAGGGCTGTCCCTTTTTGGCTACTCAGGGGAGTATAGAGACTCACCCTGAGGGTCTACAGCTTGGGTTTCGAGCTCATGGGATTGAGACTGAGGAGACTCAATACCCATATTGAGGTCAAAAGTGAAGGATGGTGAGACCTCAGACTGAGTGGGAGCCCATTGATCCACTCTAGTCTTTTTGGATTGAACAGGAGGAGCTTGTTCAATCAGAGTAGATTGAACAAGGGTTCGTTTGGGGTGTCTTTGGTATGTGATAGTAATGTAGTGAGAAGGTAGATTTGGCAATGTGAGGGTAGTTGCTGATGTGGGTTCATCACCTGTGGGGTTAACAGGGATGTCACCAGGAGCCATTGGCTCAATCATACCTGGAAGAAGAGCAGTTTGTCTTCCAGTGAAATTGGTGGACACTCTCTTCAAGATCTTGAAGATGGTCGGCCTCATTTGAGGAACAGTCAGAGCAGCTGCACTGACAAGCTGACTCTGGTCCAACTCACAGTTAATGATGTGCTAAAGGAACCTGGGATACATGAAAAATGTGTCCCGTTGGAGATTTCCTATAAGGTTAGTTAGCACAAACCTTGAGTAGTTGAAGCGGAGGCTTTTCACCAATCCATGAACTAGGCACCCTAGTTCATATGGGATTTGATCCCATCCCCCAGACTTGTTAGACAAGCAATGGAGAACAACATGCAGCAGGAACTTCCAGTTGTGAGAGAAGTTAAACTTGTAGACTGTAGACCTGCTTACATCTCCACCATATCCCATTTGGATATAGGTGTTCTCTAAGTCTGTCTTGGGAAACTCTGTAGGAGCGTCCTCATCGTGAAGCTCTAGATGCTCCTTGATGAGTTGTTTGGAAATGACCAACTCCTGGCCACAAATACTCGATCTTATTACCCGAACCCCATTTAGGGTTTCAATCTGACCATTGGCCCAAAATTCAGCCATGTGATTTGAGTAAACGGTAGGGTTAACAGTCAGAGCAGTGTAATAAGATGATTGGGTAAGAAAGGGAATGATATCAGAGAAGTTAGCATCCCTTGAAGAATCAAGAAGTGCGACTTGGTTGTGCTGAGGGTTAAGTGCCATTGAGAAAGTTGCAGTGAGATGAGTTTGGATTTAGGTAAATTGGAGACGAAGGAAGCTTTTAGGGCAGTAAATTTGGTAAAAAGATGAAAGTGATTAGTCGGGGTTATTTAAATGGGTGAAAGGGCGGTTTTGGGGGTTTGGATAAGGTGACAGGATGTTTTGGTGGATGATGTGACAGGGGCGGTAAGGTTTAGTCCATTTAAATAATCCGACATCATTAACAAAATCTTTACTTTTTACATAGTGAGGCCCAACAGATTTCCGTTACACAGTAAAGTCTTTCTTCCGAGTATAAAGTATTTCCGAAGGTAATCTTCTTTCGAAGGCAAGACTTAAATGAGATAGACTAATCAATGTTTATCATCCCAATAGCTGTAATGAGATACTTAAATTTTTGTTCATCAAAAGCTTTGGTGAACAAGTCAGCATATTGTTCATTTGAGTCAACTTTGATTAGTTTAATCAGATTTTTCTCATGAATATCTCTAATGAAATGATACCTGATATCAATGTGCTTTGTCTTGTAGTGCTTCACTGGATTTCCAGTAATGGAGATAGCATTATTGTTGTCAATGTGGATAGGAGTACTCATGAAGTTGAATCCCTAGTCTATCATCTGGTTCTGAATCCACAACAGCTGCACAGCAACTAGCAGCAGCAATGTATTCAGCTTCAGTAGTAGATGTTGAAACACAGGATTGCTTCTTGCATTGCCATGAGATGATCCTTCCACCAAGAAATTGACATCCACCTGATGTTGATTTCTTGTTGATATTACAGCCACCATAGTCACTGTCAGAGTAGCCGTAGAGATTGAAATTACTGTTCCTTGGATACCCGAGACCTAATTTAGGTGTTCCTTTGAGATATCTGAGGATTCTCTTGGCAGCAACTAGGTGAGACACCTTTGGAGCAGCCTGATATCTTGCACAGATGCAAGTTGCAAACATGATATCAGGTCTACTTGTTTTGAGATACATCAAAGAACCAATAATCTCCCTATACTGATCTTGATCAGTATCCTCCCCCTCAGAGTCGGAACATAGATTATGGTTTCTTGGTATAGGTGTTTTGGCCGGCTTACAATCTTTCATATCAAATCTTTCTAAGATGTCATTAACATACTTAGATTGATTGATGAAAAACCCTTCCTCCATTTGCTTCACCTGAATTCCAAGGAAAAAGTCCATTTTTCCCATGGAACTCATCTCAAACTTCTTCTTCATAATGCTCTCAAAGTCTTTACACATTTGGTCATTTGAGGAACCAAATATGATGTCATCAACATAGACTTGAACGAGCAAGATGTCCTTTCCAGACTTCCTTATGAAAAGAGTCTTGTCAATGGTACCTCTAGTGTAACCATTCTTCAGGAGAAATTAAGACAATGTCTCATACCACAGCCTAGGTGCTTGGTGCAGCCCATATAGAGCTTTATCCAATTTGCACACATAGTTGGGGTGTTATGGGTCTTCAAATCATGGAGGCTGGCAAACGTAGACTTCCCTATCTACATCCCCATATAGAAAGTCACACTTGACATCAAGCTGGTAGACAGTAAAATTCTTGGATGCAGCATAAGCAAGGAAGATCCTAACTGCCTCAAGTCTTGCAACTAGTGCAAAGACATCAGTGTAATCGATTCCCTCCTCTTGAGTGTATCCTTGAACCACCAGTCTTGCCTTATTCTTGATGATCAAGCCTCTATCATCTCTCTTGTTTCTGAAAACCCATTTGGTGCCTATTGGTACTTGACCAGATGGTAGCAGACATAGGTTCCAAACCTTTTGTCTTTTGAATTGAAGCAGCTCCTCTTGCATTGATTCAACCCAGTACTATCTTTCAAGGCATCTTCTACCTTCTTGGGTTCCATCTGGGATAAAAAGCATGAGTACAAGCAGACATTCCCATTGTGAGTTTGTCCTCTTGTTCTCACACCTTCAGAGACTTCCCCTATGATGTTCTCAGCTGGATGAGTGTTGTGAATCCTAAGTCTAGGAATTACCTCCAATTGCAAAGATAGATCCAGATTGGACATATTTTGCTCAGGAGCTTGAACACAGGGTCCAGCTGTTGTTTCAAACTCAATGAGGACTGATGGAATGAATGAGAAACATCATAATCATTTGTTGGCTGTGAAGCAGCATTAACAGTTGCATGTTCCTTCAAGATGCTACTTCCATCAGCTTGGTGTTGTGTAGTGTCACCTGATGAGATTTGAGGGTCAACAGGTGAATCTTTGGTTGAAGCTCCACTATCCCTTGAGATAGTCATACTGTTAGATCTGCCAATAGTGGAAGCTTGATTTGTAGCAGCTCTTGGAGAACTTGGAATAGGCCTGGGAAGCTCAAACAGTTGGTCTTCATTAGAATCACTTTGAGCACCTGTTCCAGCTGAAACATTCTCACAAGATGGTTTAGAATAGTTTGGAAACAATTCTAAATCAAAAATATGATTAGGGCCATTCCCCCTAACACAAGGAGTGTGCTCATTGACTATAGTGTTGAAAGATTCCTTAAATTGTTGATTTTTGATGTTATAAACTCTATAAGCTTTAGAGTTAGAGGAATATCCAACAAAGATAGCATCATCTGACTTTTCAGCAAATTTTGCCAAATTGTCTTTTGTATTAAGTATGATACACCTGCTGCCAAAGGACCTTAGAAAGCCAATGAACGGTGGCCTCTTGTTCCATAGCTCATAAGGGGTTTTTACATGTGGCTTAACTACGAGAACCCTGTTCTGCACATAGCATGCAGTGTGGACTGCCTCTGCCCAGAATGTTAGAGGCAGCTTTGAATCAGCTAACATGGTCCGAGCAGCCTCAATAAGTGTCCTGTTCCTCATCTCAGCAACACCATTTTGTTGAGGAGTTCTAGGTGTACTATATTGTCTGGCAATCCCTTTTGAGTTACAGAATGAGTCAAGAACTTGGTTCTTAAACTCAGTACCTTGATCACTTCTAATTATTTTAACCTTGTGATCAATTTGATTTTCTGTTTTAAGAATAAAAGATTTTAAAGTTTCAGCAGTTTCATCTTTAGTTCTTAAAAAGAATACCCATGTAAATCTTGTAAAATCATCAACAATCACAAGGCAATATGATTTCCTTCCAATGCTCATCATACTTGTGGGACCAAATAGATCCATGTGCAGTAAGTGTAATGGAGTGGTGATAGAGTTAACAACTTTGGATTTATGAGATGTCCTGTGTTGCTTCCTTTTCAGGCATGCAACATAGTTATCTTTGCAGAAAAATTCATTTTTCGGCAAACCATGTACCAAGTTATTTTTAGCCAATTTATTCATTGTTTTAAAATTCACATGACATATTCTTTTATGCCATAGTGTTGACTTATCACCATCAGCTTTGGAAAGAAAGCATGATACTTCACCCATTGGGGAAGCATTGTTCATATCAAGCTTGTACATATCCCTTTTCCAGGAATATCTAAGAAGCACTAATTCCTGAGGAATTTTCATCCCGAGTTTGAGGATAATGCACTCATGTTCTGTGAAGAGCATTTGATGCTTTTGATCACAAAACTGAGAAACACTTAACAGGTTGTGTTCAAGCTGTTTGACAAAGTGAACTTTGTCAACTTTTAATTTTCCGTTGGATATACTCCCTCTGCCAGAAATATATCCTCCGGCCTCACCTCCAAACTGGACAGGACCTCCATCAAAATGTTGGAATTGTTAAAGGAGAGATCTGTTCCCTGTCATGTGCCTGGAGCATCCACTATCCACAATCCATATATTGTTATTCTTGTCATATGGATGTCCCCGCATATAATGAGATGATTAGTTTTGATTGGAAACCCAAGCCTTGTTGGTCTTGGGTTCTTCCAATGATAGTGACATAATTGAACCAAAGTTTATGCATGGGGTTCAATGGATGTCTTTGAAGAAGAGGTTTGGGCTGCAGAATCTTCCTTGATCTTCCATTCCATCCCTTGGTTGATCATAGAGGATGAGCTTGTTGAGGCTTTTGCAGCATGGCATTCTTTCGAAGCTTCTTTTTTTTCGAAAGAAGCCTTCACCACCTTTTCTTCCGAAGTAGTCTTCTTTTGGGATGGTTTCAAGGGGACTCTTTTGTTCTTTTGAGTCTTGACAGCTTTGACTTCCGAAGCCATTTTCCCTTCGGAAGAAGGACTTTCTTCCGAAAGCAACCTTGCTTCGGAAATAAGCTTTCCCTTTTTCATCACTTGAACCATTTGATAGGGTCCAAATGAGAAACCTTTCCTGACTCCTTCTCTTTTAACATTGTTTGCATAATGTGTGTTAGCAGGATTGTAGTAACAATCTTTGGCCATGTGGTTTTGCAAACCACACATTATGCATGCAATGTTAACCTTCTGGGAACTTGAGGATTGCTGTTTCTTGTTCTTCTTCTCTTCATCAGCAATCTTTCCCTTTAACTTCTGATCCTTTGGTAGAACAGGAGTGCTGGTACTACACCCCTTTCCTGAATCAGAGTTTCCCACCACCTGGAATCTAGCTGAGATGAATTCACCTTTTTGGTTTGGGTCTATTTTCAGCTTGGTCTCAGCCACTTTCTTGGCAGTTTTTTTGGCTGCCTTAGCTCTGCTTCTTCTGGCTTTGGTGGTCAGGGGCTGATCATCACTGGTAGGAGTGGGTAAAATTACCTGGTTCTTCCCTGTGATGGTCTCCATGGTTGCTTCACTCTTTGACTCATGAGAAGGTGGGTCAGCAGATGGAACCTCTTGCTCTTCAGTACCACACCTTGGTTGTCTAACAGACGCATAAGAATGTGGTGGAGCAAATTCATTGGTTCCCAACCCACCTTTGTTTTGGTAACAAAGTTTTGAGTGAGAGGATGATGCATGAATGGCTTGGAAGTTTTGCTCAGAAATAACATGCTTCCTGGCTTGAGCCTCACCAGTGACAAGCTAGGCTTGAGCCTCAGACAATTTGGATATTAAATCCTTGATTTGAGTCTTATAGTGTGTGTGTTCATGTTTTAATAAGGACACTATTTTCTCTAACTCCTTAATTTTTCTTTGATAGTCAGATTCAGCCCTTTTAAAATCAGATTTTAAAACATTTAAAGACTTAATATCGGATTTAATCTCCATATTGTAGTCCTGATATAACTTAACCTTGGCAATACAAGCTGGAGTACAGAGATGTTCATATACCTTATTGTCATCTGTTCCAGCCATGAGTGCTTGAGCAGGAGTCACATCCTGTACCATAAAGCTCGAGTCAACTTCTTGAGCCATAGCAGGGTTGTCTTTGTTGACTTTCCAGTGGCCTTTGGTGTAGAGGGATGCGTGGAGGCCTGTAGGGTTCCCGGATTTGACTTGGGAGCCTTGCATTCCCTAGCAAAGTGACCACGTTGGTTACAGTTGTAACATTTGACCTTGGTCTTGTCAAACCCAAATTTGCTGTTGGTTGGGTTCTGGGGAAATTGCCTTCAGTTCTCTTGAAGAACTTCTTTGCTCTATAGGTTAACAGAGCCATTTGTTGGACCATGTCTACATATTCCACATCATCTGGGCTGAAACACTCTAGATCATCAAAGCAGTACTGATAGTCACTAGAGTGCCCATTTCCTGAGACAAAGGCACAGCTGTCCTGAAAGGAACTTTGCTGAGCCTGTTGAGACCTTGGAGTCTCAGGGAATGTAATGTATGGCCTAGAAGAACAAGATGGCTGCTGGGTGTATGTCAGGTACTGTTGAGGTTGGGGGGTCCTGAGCCTTCAGCAACCATTAAAGCGTTGCTAGCAGGTAGACTCAAGGGTCTGCTTGTCTGATGGCCTTTCTTGCTCTCCATCTCTAAACGGTATCCATCAAGGATGCCATAAAGTTCAGTCATGGTGAGGGTGTTCAGATTTTATGTCCTCTTGATAGAGACACAGTAGAACGTCCACTCATTAGGGAGTGCACTCATGAACTTTCTTGTAAGATCTCTTAGTTCAAGGGCAATTCCCACAGACTGAAGGGTGGAAATATGATTCATATACCTGAAGTATTACTAGCTGAGGGTCTCTCCAGCAATATAAGTGAAGTTCTCGAACTGTTGCTTCAGGGAATCCTTCTTGGAGTCATTGGAGCTGGAGTACATATGAGCAAGTGCATCAAACAGTTCTTTGGCTGACTTGCAATGCTCAAACCCCACCATGATGGAGTTGGGTATTGCAGTCATTAGAACCGTCATGGCATTGCTGTCAATGTCCAGCTTCTTCCGGTCTTCATCAGAGTAGTCTTCAACGGCTTTCTCTATCATGGCGTCATTTCCACCTGGTGCTGCCACCTTTGGTTTGTACGGACCATTGACAATTGATTGCCACATCTTGCTGTCTTGATAGCTGATGAAGCCTTCCATGTGTCTGCTCCATGATCTGAAGTTTTCAGGGGTGATGATGGGTGCTTTGGTCATCGTCCCCATCTCTACTTCAAACTTGTCGAGCGCCATTTTGAGTGTGGTGTAAGGAGTAGTGAAAAACAGGTTGATTTGGACGGTAAGATCTCACAATCAAGAGCCTAAAAAGCTCTGATACCAATTGCAGGATTGGTTTTTGTCACTTAACACTTGGTTCTTTCTCAAACTCACTTGTACCACACACGGATCAGATTGATGAAGCAGAATCCCTTTCTAAGAGTTGATAATAATATACTAAGTAACAAAAAACAACTCAAAGTATTACAAGACTCTTACAAGTGTAACATCCGGTCCATTTTCAAACTATAAAAAACAAACCCGATCCCGTTTGAGTCAATCTTGTAAATCAAATTCATTATTTAGTCATTTTATTTATTTTTATGTTCCAAAAACAATAAATGTGTCACTTAGTCAATTTAACTTAAACTCTATAATTTATAAAATAAATTTTAAAAGGTTATTAATATTTATAAGATTTTAAATATTCAATTAAAGTAAATAATCAAAGTGCAAAGTTTTTGTGAGTATATAAAGTCTATATAGATTGTATAAAAAATATAAGATGATTAAATTAAAATTAGGTTTTAATATATTTAGAGTTTAAATTGTAATTATTCTATTATTTATTTATTTTATTTAAGTTTATATTTATTTCAAATAACAATCATAACCTCCTTTTGAAAGACTTGTAACTCACCATTAACACCACTCATAACCTCCTTCTAACCTCAACTATAAAAGCAAGCTTTAGGCCTCACTTTTCATTTGCTCATTCTTCAAAAGTCTCACTCACATATCTTTCTTTCATCCATGGGTTTTGATCAATTTTAAAAGTTTTCTTTTACAAGAAATTTCAAGAATCTTCTAATACTAAGGTAATCTTATATTGCTTTTATATTATGCATTTCTATATTGTTTCAATCATCCTAACATCCAATTGTTCTCATGACTTTATGTTCTTATTTTTATTCTTTCTTCTACTAAATCTTTTTTTAATTTTAATTGTAACACCCGGTTATTTATTATTTTGAAGCCGACGAGGGAAGAAAAAGAAATAAAGTCCAAAGTCGAGGGACCAAACTCGCCAACGAAAGAAAGTCGGGCGAGTGGGAGTATATAAGGGAGAGGGCAGCCCTTACCCTCTCCCCCACACTCACAAATCAGCCATT
The DNA here is from genome assembly GCA_025215565.1 of Flaveria ramosissima. Lineage (NCBI taxonomy): Eukaryota > Viridiplantae > Streptophyta > Magnoliopsida > Asterales > Asteraceae > Flaveria > Flaveria ramosissima. The sequence goes on along the minus strand of CM046031.1, from coordinate 13,115,203 downwards.
TAGAGAGGAGAAGAGGGAAAGAAGAAGAAAAGAGGGAAAAAGGGTCGGTTCGGGTGATTCGAATGGCCAAAATCGTCGTGTAGCAAGCCAAATCGAAGCCCTTGTTGTGGTGCTCGTTTGTTTGAGTTCTAGGACCCTACTTTTACCTGTTTTCAACCGATTTTGGGGCTGGAAAGCATCAAAAACCCGTTTTTGTATGTGTGTGTGTTTGACCCATTTGGGTGTGATGTGTGTGATGCGTTTAGAGTATGTTTACGGGCTTGTGTGTGCTTGTATGGTGTTGTGGTATGCATTCCTAAGGTCTAAGATGGTTAATTTAGGCTTAGAATGGGTTTGGATGAGCTTGAAGGCCGAAAATGGCAGATTGGGTTCGGGATGAACTCCATTCTGCATCAGCAAGGGCTAGGCGACCGGATGGAGGCCATACGGCCGATTGAGAGGCGATTGAGGTTCATTCGCACGATTGGGATTCATTCGCACGATTTAGGGTTCAATCGCACGACTAAGGTTTCATTCGCACGATTGGGAGTCCAGTCGCATGGGGAGTCATACGACTGAGGGTCCAGTCGCATAGGTGCTTAGTCGCATTAGTCCATTCGCAAGAGGTCAGTCACATAGGTGTTCATTCGCATTAGTTCCATCCACATGAGGTCCATACGCACGACTGGATGTCCATTCGCATAGATGTTCATCCGCATGAGTCCAATCACATGATGTTCAGTCGCATAGAGGCCATGCGAATGAAGGGTGTCCATACGCACGAATAGGGCTGTTGCACCCGAAGGAAAGTGTAGTTAGACTTCTGACTTTTGGGGGAAAGTGCAGATGTAAGTTTTGACGTAAAGGTTCCCGTAAGAGCATGTAAGATAACTGTTATGGCCTTAGAAAGCAAGTAGGGCATAATGATGATGATGTTGCATGTTTATGCATGATGCATGTTATGTATGTATGATGTTGCCCTGTATGACGTGATGTTGGTGCATGTTAATGTTCCTTAGTATGATGTATGTTTATCTTTCCTATGGCTTTACGTGTTATGATTCTGAATGAAATGAAGTATTATGTAACGTAAAGTGGAAAGAAATGAAAAGTCTTGCATGTATCGGATATCGGGTCCTTCTTTGTGATCGACCATTTATGTAGAACCTCTACCGCTTACCTCTAGTACTGCGGCATACGCTCAGCTGTTCAATTATTGACTTCGGCCCAGTAGCTAAAATTGTTCGGGGTGTAGCATATGGTATTGGTACGGATGATATCCGATGCGCAAGTAAAGTTATATTGAACGAATGAATGGATGAATGAAGGAGATAATAAAGATATTATCTATGCGTACGTATGATGTGTGATCATGCAAAAGTAATGAATGGTTTAAATGAAAGTAAAGTATGTTTTATTATAAAACTAGAACTCACTCAGCAACGCTGACTTTTTATATGTTTTTCAGTTGGCAGGTAATGTTTGCTGAGGATGGCACCGCGAGGCTACTCAGCTCTTTTGTGATGGCATCCATTTATAAAGCTTTTATGATATAATGCAAACATGTATTTCGTAATCGAATAATGATGTATTATTTGGCAAAAGTGTTTATAATGAAAGAAGATGTCATTTTTGAATGTTTCCGCCGCAATATTTTCATGAGAGAAATGTAATTATATGTTTTATGCGCGATGAATGACCAACTGTAAGCGTCCTGGGAACAGGGCCTTACAAGTTGGTATCAGAGCCAAAGTTTAAGTGAAATGGGTAAATTTTCAAAATAAACCTTAACTTAAACTGAAAATGGGACGGAAAGGGAATGGGATGCCAAACTGAGTAGCTGCGTGCCATCAGGTATTTTCTTAAAGTTAACCGGTTTTATGTGCGCATGGTATGTGGTTATGTGTTGTATGTAGATTTAAATACTGATGTAGTCAGGACAGGTAATACTTGGGGTATGAAGAGTAAAGTAAGTGGCTAATCACAACTGGCCACTGTAATTAGGGACTTACTATACTTGACATAAACTGAGTTGTTTCCTTGAATGATCGTGTTGGTGTTTGAATCTTTCAGTGTGAGTTAGAGAATGGCTGGAGAGAGATATTCTAAAGCTTCTAAAGTGGAGGCCGTGGCGGGCCTGATGTTGAGCCGCGACCCAAAAGAGAAAGGCCAAGGGTCGAAAAGGTGGTTCCTGAAGAACCAGAGACCCCTCATCCAGAAGCTGGGGATGAGAGTGCAAACTTGAGGGCCTCGGTAAAGGAGGCTGTTGTTGAAGAAGTACACCAGGTCATGCAGACAATCTTACCGTCTGTGGTGACCGAAGTCATTAAGGTGGTGAAAGAAGGAGAAAGAAAGGAGAGAAACAGGTCTTTGGGGGAACGAGAGCAACCGGAGCCCGAAACGATTTTCTCTGATAATGAAGACGAGGAAGAAGAAGATGAGCCTGTGCGAGAGGTGGCACGAGGCTGTAACTATGGGGTGTTTATGAGATGCAAGCCCCCTACTTTCGACGGTAATGGCAATGCTGCCGCTGCTCACCGATGGGTGAGAGAGATGGAGGCTGTTCTCGACATCAGCGAGTGTCGGGAAGATCAAAAAGTAAAGTTTGCCACCCACTCGTTTGTGGACTCAGCTTTATGCTGGTGGGACAATATTGTCCAAGCTGAGGGTAACCGGGCAATCGGGAGAATGAGATGGCCCGAACTGAAGAAGATGGTGATTGAGGAGTTCTGTCCTCACAGGGAGATGGATAAGATAGAGAGGGAGTTCCTGCAGCTGGAGGCGGGATCCATGACACACCAGCAATACACCACCAAATTCAATGAAATGGCACGGTTGGTGCCGGATCAGGTGACGCCTCTGTCTCGGAAGATCAAGAGGCACATTCAGGGCTTACCGGTGGATGTTCGCTGGCATATGATCGCCGCCCGACCAAGTACTTTTAAGTCGGCGGTCGATTTGGCCGGAAGACTATATGATGAGAGGGAAGTGGTGGTGACTGAAGCAAATAAGAGGGGTGGTGGTGATCGGAACTGGAATGGGAGAAGGTTTGGTCGGGGTGATGCCTCGACGGGGAACAAAAAGGCACGGGTGGATGACCGCCACGTGGCCACACCGGGAACGGGATCGAGGAAGTGTGGCAAGTGTGGAAAGGAGCATGCGGGAGAATGTAGGCTGGGTTCGATTATGTGCTTCAAGTGTGGGAAGACAAGGCATATGGAAAAGGATTGCCTGGCGGGCAAATGTTTTAACTGTGGGGAAACTGGTCATATGAGCAGGGATTGTAAGAAGCCGAGGGCCGAGGGTTCCGGGGCGAAGAGGACGGGAGGTGATGGACCGAGGGCGAGCGCCAGGGCATTCACCATGACACAGGAGGAAGATAGGATGGACTCTGATGTTGTGTCCGGTACGTTTCTAGTGAATCAAACTTTAGCTTCTGTGTTATTTGATTCGGGTGCCAGTAAGAGTTTTATTTCTGCTGCTTTCTGTGCTAAGCTGCCTGTTAGTAGTAGATGTGTTGATGCGCCCTTTGATGTAGAAACTGCCATAGGTAAGTCTACCAGGATTTCTGAGATGATAGAGAACTGTGATGTGGAACTTGAGGGTCATAAGTTTCCTGTTAGACCGTTCGTGATGACCTTAGGTGGTTTTGATTTGGTTCTTGGGATGGATTGGTTAGCGGACTTCGAGGCAAACATTGTGTGTCGCAAGAAGATGATTCAGTTGTCGGCGCCTGACGGTAGTTCAGTGACGGTTTATGGTGATCGGGTTACTACGATTCCGAAGGTGATCTCGATGGCGGTGGCGGGAAAGTGTATGAGGCGTGGATGTAGTGCCTACTTGGCCTATGTAAAGGATGTGGATACGCCAACACCACAACTAGCCGATGTACCGGTTGTGTGTGATTTTCCAGATGTGTTCCCAGAAGATTTATCAGGAGTGCCACCTGACAGAGAGATCGAGTTTCAGATTGATCTGATACCGGGTGCCCAACCTGTTGCCAAGGCACCGTATCGGTTGGCTCCGACAGAGATGAAAGAGTTGATGGAGCAGTTGCAAGAGTTGCTTGATAAGGGGTTCATTAGACCGAGTATCTCACCTTGGGGTGCTCCGGTCCTTTTTGTGAAGAAGAAGGACGGTAGCATGAGAATGTGTATTGACTACCGTGAGCTGAACAAGTTGACGGTAAAGAACCGATACCCCTTACCGAGGATAGATGATTTGTTCGATCAGCTTCAGGGTGCCAGTTGGTTTTCAAGGATAGATCTTCGATCTGGTTACCATCAGTTGAAGGTGAAGGAGCAAGATATTCCTAAAACAGCTTTCCGTACGCGCTATGGTCACTACGAGTTTCTTGTCATGTCTTTTGGTTTGACCAACGCACCAGCTGCTTTTATGGATCTGATGAACCGTGTGTGTCGGCCGATGCTAGATAAATCAGTGATTGTGTTTATTGATGATATCCTGATTTATTCGAGGAGCAAGATTGAGCATGCCGGTCACATTCGGGAGGTTCTGGAGACGTTGAGAGGGAGAAGTTGTATGCTAAATTCTCCAAGTGTGCAATCTGGTTGCACGAGGTTCAATTCTTGGGTCACGTGGTGAATCCCGACGGGATTATGGTGGACCCGGCGAAAGTGGAGGCGGTTATGCAATGGAAGTCACCAAAGACGCCATCCGAGATTCGTAGTTTCTTGGGTTTGGCGGGCTACTACAAAAGATTCATCCAAGACTTTTCCAAAATCACTTCCCCACTAACCAGGTTGACCCGAAAAGATGTGAAGTTCGCATGGGGTCAAGCTCAAGAGAAGGCGTTCGAAGAATTGAAGGCGAGGTTGACTCAAGCTCCTGTTCTGTCATTACCCGATGGAAGCGAAGATCTGGTGGTTTATTCTGATTCTTCCTACTCGGGGTTGGGATGTGTGTTAATGCAGAGAGAAAAGGTTATAGCCTATGCATCCCGACAGTAGAAGGTTCATGAGGTCAACTATCCTACTCATGAATTGGAGCTAGCAGCTGTGGTCTTTGCGTAAAAAATTTGGAGGCACTATCTTTACGGGACGAAGTGCACCATTTTCACTGACCACAAAGTCTGAAGTACTTCTTCGAACAGAAGGATCTGAACATGAGGCAGAGACGGTGGTTGGAACTTATAAAGGATTATGATTGTGAGATCCACTACCATCCGGGCAAGGCCAATGTGGTAGCTGATGCCCTTAGCCGGAAAGAAAGGCCCGAGCCGATTCGGGTGAAAGCATATCAACTGATCATCTTATCTCTGAAAGAATGAGAGGTCTGGTCGCGGAATTGGGTGAAAACACACTCGGTGTTAGAACCCGATTCGATCGTGTGTGGATTCCTCGTTTTGGGGATCTACGGGTGAAGATCATGGATGAAGCTCACAAGACTCGATACTCCATTCACCCAGGTGCCACGAAAATGTACCAAGATATGAAGAAGGATTATCGGTGGCCGAGTATGAAGCGTGATGTGGTGGAATATGTGAGTAAGTGCCTTACTTGCTTACAGGTGAAGGCCGAGCATCAGAAGCCGTACGGGAAGATCCAACCTTTGGATATACCGGAATGGAAGTGGGAGCACATCACCATGGATTTCATTACAAAGCTGCCGCGAACCCCGAAAGGGTACGATGCCATATGGGTGATAGTTGACCGTTTGACGAAGAGTGCTCACTTCCTACCGATTCGCGAGACATATTCATCTGAGAGGTTGTCTGATTTGTTCATCAAGGAAATTGTAACTCGTCATGGTGTGCCGGTGTCCATTGTGTTGGATCGTGACACTCGGTTTACATCCAAATTTTGGAAGAAATTCCACGACGCTATGGGGACGAGGTTACATATTAGCACGGCTTATCATCCCCAGACTGATGGTCAGTCAGAAAGGACCATTCAGACACTGGAAGACATGCTTCGGGCATGTGTGATTGATTTTGGTGGAAGTTGGGATGACCACCAACCGTTAGCCGAATTCTCATACAAAAACAGCTATCATGCCAGCATTGGTATGCCTCCATATGAGATGCTATACGGTAGGAGATGCAGAACACCCGTTTGTTGGGGTGATATTGGTCAAAAGGAATTGGGGAGCGTCGAGGTAATCGAGGCTACGAATGAGAAGCTTGTGAAGATTAAAGCCTTCATGAAGGCAGCCAAAGATAGACAAGAGTCGTATGTTGATAAACGACGCAGGCCGATTGAGTTCCAGGTGGGTGACCGGGTTATGTTGAAGGTCTCACCTTGGAAGGGTATCATTCGCTTCCGAAAGCGGGGCAAATTGAGCCCAAGGTATATAGGCCCTTTCCGAATCATTGCTCGAGTAGGAGAGGTGGCCTATAGACTAGAATTACCGGATGAGTTAAGTGGAATTCACCCGACATTCCATGTATCTCATCTGAGGAAGTGCTTGGCAGATGAAGATATGATTGTTCCATTGGATGATATCGAAGTAGATGAACGGCTCAATTATGTGGAGCAACCAGTGGCAATCATCGATCGAAAGGAGAAAAGGCTGAGAAATAAGGTGGTTCCTCTTGTGCGTGTACAGTGGAAGCACAATAAGGGAACCGAGTCAACGTGGGAGACTGAGGAAGAAATGAGACAACATTATCCACGTTTGTTCGAAGAATAATAGGTTTCGGGGACGAAACCTATTTAAGGGGGGTGGACTTGTAACACCCGATTATTTATTATTTTGAAGCCGACGAGGGAAGAAAAAGAAATAAAGTCCAAAGTCGAGGGACCAAACTCGCCAACGAAAGAAAGTCGGGCTAGTGGGAGTATATAAGGGAGAGGGCAGCCCTTACCCTCTCCCCCACACTCACAAATCAGCCATTTAGAGAGGAGAAGAGGGAAAGAAGAAGAAAAGATGGAAAAAGGGTCTGTTCGGGTGATTCGAGTGGCCAAAATCGTCGTGTAGCAAGCCAAATCGAAGCCCTTGTCGTGGTGCTCGTTTGTGTGAGTTCTAGGACCCCACTTTTACCTGTTTTCAACCGATTTAGGGCTGGAAAGCATCAAAAACCCGTTTTTGTATGTGTGTGTGTTTGACCCATTTGGGTGTGATGTGTGTGATGCGTTTAGAGTATGTTTCCAGGCTTGTGTGTGCTTGTATGGTGTTGTGGTATGCATTCCTAAGGTCTAAGATGGTTAATTTAGGCTTAGAATGGGTTTGGATGAGCTTGGAGGCCGAAAATGGCAGATTGGGTTCGGGATGAACTCCATTCTGCATCAGCTAGGGCTAGGCGACCGAATGGAGGCCATACGGCCGATTGAGAGGCGATTGAGGTTCATTTGTACGATTGGGATTCATTCGCACGATTGAGGGTTCAATCGCACGACTAAGGTTTCATTCGCGCGATTGGGAGTCTAGTCGCATGGGGAGTCATACGACTGAGGGTCCAATCGCATAGGTGCTTAGTCGCATGAGTCCATTCGCAAGAGGTCAGTCGCATAGGTGTTCATTCGCATTAGTTCCATTCGCATGAGGTCCATACGCACGACTGGATGTCCATTCGCATAGATGTTCATCCGCATGAGTCCAATCGCATGATGTTCAGTCGCATGGAGGCCATGCGACTGAAGGGTGTCCATATGCACGAATAGGGCTGTTGCACCCGAAGGAAAGTGTAGTTAGACTTCTGACTTTCGAGGGAAAGTGCAGATGTAAGTTTTGACGTAAAGATTCCCGTAAGAGCATGTAAGATAACTGTTATGGCCTTAGAAAGCAAGTAGAGCATAATGATGATGATGTTGCATGTTTATGCATGATGCATGTTATGTATGTATGATGTTGCCCTGTATGACGTGATGTTGGAGCATGTTAATGTTCCTTAGTATGATGTATGTTTATCTTTCCTATGGCTTTACGTGTTATGATAATGAATAAAATGAAGTATTATGTAATGTAAAGTGGAAAGAAATGAAAAGTCTTGCATGTATCGGATATCGGGTCCTTCTTTGTGATCGACCATTTATGTAGAACCTTTATCGCTTACCTCTAGTACTGCGGCATACGCTCAACTGCTCAATTATTGACTTCGGCCCAGTAGTTAAAATTGTTCGGGGTGTAGCATATGGTATTGGTACGGATGATATCCGATGCGCAAGTAAAGTTATATTGAACGAATGAATGGATGAATGAAGGAGATAATAGAGATATTATCTATGCGTACGTATGATGTGTGATCATGCAAAAGTAACGAATGGTTTAAATGAAAGTAAGGTATGTTTTATTATAAAACTAGAACTCACTCAGCAACGCTGACTTTTTATATGTTTTCCAGTTGGCAGGTAATGTTTGCTGAGGATGGCACCGCGAGGCTACTTAGCTCTTTTGGGATGGCATCCATTTATAAAGCTTTTGTGATATAATGCAAACATGTATTTCGTAATCGGATAATGATGTATTATTTGGCAAAAGTGTTTATAATGAAATGAGATGTCAATTTTGAATGTTTCCGCTCCAATATTTTCATGAGACAAATGTAATTATATGTTTTATGCGTGATGAATGACCAACTGTAAGCGTCCTGGGAACGGGGCCTTACATTAATCATTATCATTTTATCATTAACCTTCTAACATTCACTAACCTTATACAATCACTAACTTTTCTAAATCAAGCTAAGAACACGCTAACATAAACAAAGAATCCCGTTTACATATGGACGGTTATGCCGCCGCATTCGGTTATTCCACAAGATTATTTCTATAAATGACGGCTATGCCGAAGTCTTTGAATATTTTTTTATAACTAAAATAAAGTCTAATATACCATATATCGACACAATAAATTTGTTCTAACTCGTTTCATGCTTTAACAATTTTAAAAGTGCACATAAGTGCTTTACTATAATTTTGGCAGAATATAGTCTGACTTCAACTAATTATAACTTATTCATAAAAAACAAAATTTGAGTAAAATCAGACTCCAATATTAAGTTCATTTAATTAGCTTTTTAACGATAGTTTATACGTATTCAAACTCAATCAGACGACTCAACTATAGGATTCACTAGATAAGTGCGCATTTCAGCACCTTCTGTTTTGTGCTGCTGTTTTGACCTATCTACGGGTCTTTTCAATAAAATGTTTCTAAACAAAAGTTGTCCGGAAGACTCTGAACTAACTAACTGTAAATTTTCATAATTTTATGAAACCGTTTGTTATTTTTAAACCCTGTTCAAACACGTACCAAATATTCTGTCCAGAATCTAAAATTAGTGCAATAATCCTTTTTCAATCTATCTATCTTTCGATTTTTGGCATTCTCTAAACGTCCTAACTTTTTGTAATGAATTCCGACCTCAAGTTATTGTTACTTTTTATCCTTTAGGACATCACCTTTGACTCTTGAACATCCAAGCTTTCTTATTAACTCTACAACCATCATTATACAATGTGAGTATTCATTGCCCATTTTTCATGTTTTATTATTTGGGGAAATCATGTGATTTATATTCAATCATTGATATTCATTGTTATTCTATTTCATTCTAAATTCAATTCAAGACATGCTATGTTATTACTTGCAATTATGTATTCATAATTAGATAAACTTGATAATACAATCATTAATTCATGCAACCACGATAACAATGATAGATCTATTAGTTTGACAAACCCACCCCATTTGTTTAGTCGCGTGGTGATTGGAACCGGAATCATTCATTCTATAAGGCTTCGTGTGCGGACCGAGTCAATTCAGTCATTAGGTTTGATTGTGTTGGTTTGTCTTTTATGTTACGCTATTGCATTATAAGTCTTGACATTGTCATTTGAATTGAATTGTTTTCAATTATTTAATCAATCTATATATGTATTCAAACCTGTGTTTACTCACCGGCTAATTCGTTAGCTGACTCTTTACTTTTTCACATGATTTCAGGAATGAAGATTAGTGACTTCTAAATGCACACTTAGGATTTGGACTTAGTCAAAGTTAAAGACAAATTTCATTATGTTATTAATTGATTGTAATGTATTGATTGATTAGTATTATTCAATGAAAATGGCATTTAATATTATTTCAACTTATTTAATTCCATGTGCTATGAACAATCGATTCACATTCGTCTTCCATGTGCTATGAAAATGGCATTTTATATTATTTCAACTTATTTAATGTATTGGAGTTTTTCCTTTGGAAGATGATCTTGCACTTTGTCTTCGAAGGACTCCATTTCCTTCGGAAGTTCCACACTTAGCTTTGGAAGTCCTTTATTAGTTGCACCCAAAAATAGTCTAAGTGATTTGGTTTTGGTTGCACCAGTCTTTCTAGACCCAACACCTTAGAAGATCTACCTCCAACCATCCTCTAACACGCTATAAGATCCAAACACCAACACGGTCATTCAAGGTAATAGCTCAGTTTATGTCAAGTATAGTAAGTCCCTAGTTACAGTGGCCAGTTGTGATTAGCCACTTACTTTACTCTTCATACCCCAAGCATTTCCTATCCTGAGTACATTAGTATCTAAATCTACTAAAACACATAAGCCACATAACATGCGCACATAATACCGGTTAACATTAAAGAAAATACCTGATGGCACGTAGCTACTCGGACTTGCATCCTTCCATTTGTCCCATTCTCAGTTTAGGTTTCTTTGGAAAATATTTACTCATTTCTTTTAAACTTTGGCTCTGATACCAACTTGTAAGGCCCCGTTCCCGGTCAATCATCGCACATAAAACATGAAACATACATTTAAATTTATTAAAACATCGCAGCGGAATAACTTAGATACCATTTCATATATTAATGACTGCTTTTTCAAAATAATACATCATTGTTAACAGTTACAAAATATCATTGTTTGCATTACATCACAAAAACGTCATAGTTATACAAAATGGATGCCATCCAAAAATGCCAAGTAGCTGCCCAGTGCCATCCTCAGCAACATTCACCTACCAACTGGAAAATACATAAAAGCCAGCGTTGCTAAGTGAGTTCTAGCTTTATAAAAATATAAATTTTACCTTCCTTTCGTTAAAACATTTTCTTTACCATCTCACGTGATCATACATCATACATACATCAAGGTAATATTCATTATCTTCCATCATCGTTCATTTCGTACATTTCGCATGTTTCGTACTTTTCGCACTTTTATTATCTTTCACTTCTATCCAGATCCTGTCGTATGCTTAAGCCCCCTCTTGGGCACAAGCCATATCATCTAGGGTTAAGCGACAAGGATCCCATATCGCACATATGGAGCAATCACCAAGACTGACTCCCCTGTGTGTGAACCCTCATGAGTTAGCCAAGATCGCACGCTACATAGCACACAGTTATTACCATATTGCACGTATGGAGCAGTCACCAAGACTGCCTCCCACTGTATGTGAACCCTCATGAGTTAGCCAAGATCGCACGCTACATAACACACAGTTGAGCTAACAACTCTCATGAGTTGTGAACCTCCTTACATTTGCTTGCAAGACTTTCTTACATTCATTCTTTCATTAATGCATGCATTCATTCATTCTTTACGTTCCTCTCTTCATTATCATTAACTTCCGCTTTACGTTACATAATACTTTTGTGACAACCGACCTCCAGGTTGTTACCCTAACCCTAGATTACTTGCATCATTATCCATGTTATGAGTGCTAATAATTGAAACTATACAACCTTACTATGGAATTGGAAGCAATTCTTACTATTTGATGTAAATTATGATTTCATGTGATTTTTATTATTGACTTTTAACCAATTTAGGTTTCTACTTTTTTTTAAAAATTAGTGTTTCGGGAATGTCAACTAGTCACCCTTACAAAATTAAACTCCAGAGAAGGCAATTAAAATGTGAGCATACACACTCACACTTGCATAATTTCGGCCATGCATGCATGGGTATGCATTAGACACCTCAAATCACCTTCCACTAAATAATACATAATACCCAATACTACAAATTACACTACACAATATTAATTTACAATTAAAATTAAATCAAAACTCTTCCCCACTACCCTCCAAGAACGGCCGCCCCCTCCCTCACCACTCTCCTCTCCTCTTCACACCACCCCTCTCACCCACTAATCTTTCATGCATTTCTCTCCATCTCTCTCCCTCTCTCTCCCTTTATTCGAACCAGCTGATCCAAACATTCACACACATCTCACAATACTCTCCAACTATTCTCTCTAGTTTTGTGAAGAAGAATTCGAAGACTACACCAAGAACCATTCGGCCAAGAGCAAAACCGCAAAGGAGTGACCTTATTTGCAAGATTTGGTCACACAACCGTGTTTGTTCCACCCTTCCAGCCTTAGTTCGAGTTTCTCCATCCAAGTCCAAGGAGTTTCAAACCATTCACGGCCATCAACACCTTCTGAACCGTGAGTTACATCGAGTGTAAGCTCAAGATGTCGGTTTTGTGACATTTCTCTTGTTTTCATCATTTAACATCTAAGAACCGTGTATTTCTTTGTTGTAGCAGAAACATATCACCATCATCTCATTCTTAAGGAGTTCGCAACGTTCTTGAAGGTAAACATCATGTTATATTAGTCATTCTTGAGGTGGAAACCGATTTCCACCATGAAAACCCTCATTTTGAGTGTTTTGACATCATCTAACTTGTGAAAGCTTAAACTCTTGTAAAACAAACTTGTGACCTGTATTTTTATGACTTAATGGACTCCCAAGAACCTGTTTTTAAAAGTTCCAAGTGGCTACATACTCAAACCCACGGTTGATACATGGATTTCACGTTGAAACCCTCCTTTCTACATGTAACAACACCCTCTTGAGCATTTGTTTGAAAAATCCTTTTAACCAAGACCCATAACCTACTCATGAACGACTTAATGACACCTTAACAATCTGTTTGTGAAGTTAAACGAAGTGTTGGTAACATCTAAACTCAAGTTATGATGGTTTACACTAGTGTAATTGTCGGTTATGGCATTTTCTACATATTTGAAGCATATGGATGTATAGATCAACTAGGCAACATGTTGGGACTGAAATTACAGTAGGTTTTAGTGAATATTAGAAGTGTTAGCAATGCTTAATCTCTGGAATAAAGGACATGTTGTGATTTACCCTCTTTTAGTCACTTTCGGGACCCGAAAACATGGTAAAATGACTTAAAAATAGTAAGAATACAAGTTTAACATTCTTAAAAAGAATTCCAGGCTCAAAATGATAAATAAAGTACTCTGGAGTCAATGGATAATTTAAATGGTCAAAGACTCAAATAAATGACATTTTAACTAAAAACGGGTGCAAACCGAGCATAGTTTTTGAGAAAAATCTATAAAAATAGAGTTCAAAACTAAGATTCATAAAAATCATATGATTTCAGTAAGATGAGTAATAAAGGACTTAAAGGATTTAAAAATTCGGTCAAATGAGCTTTAATTGGTCAAACCCGGTCAAAACCGCGTATTAACGGGTCAAACGTAAAAACAAGATTTTTAACTATAAAAGGCCAATTTACACAATTTAAGGACTTAAAAATTTATAAAGAAATCTCTTAGAAAATACCTACTGGTCCAAGATTTAAATATATGAAAACTCCAAATTACTGTTAAAAACTATCCGGCTTTTACCGTAACCGGGAGCGTTAAACGCGCAGTTTTTAAAATCGAACCCGTAGACTAAAGTTTTGAATCACATACTCCATAATAATCATAATGTGACTCTAATAATCTGATTTTGGACTTAAATGACATAAAAGGCAAGAAACTAAACTTAAGGGTAGAAACTGCCAATTTTGAAACTTGAGGGACTAAACTGTAAAATTTTTCCAAACCTTATAACCGACTTCCAGGAAGCTAATAAACACTTGAACAATAAAATCTCTTAATATACTTAATCTAATGAAGTGAAAATCCCCAATTTTCATGAAGACGCCTTGACTTGCCATAAAAGGAAACTTTTTATACAAACCTTCACGAAACCAAAGCCTTACCCTATAGCTAAACTCTTGACACCATTGTTGCACTTTGAATGAGTTTAGGGCAGTAGCTTATTGCTTAATATGTATATGTTAGGGTGCTAGACTTGTGACACTTCCCGGCACACCAAGAGACTTTGATTTGGAAAACTAAGGTGAGTTCTAGTGATCCTCCTTTTTACTATTGTTTTGGGATGAAACATACTCTACTTTTCATGAACTATGATTGTGCTTTATTTGATGATTCTATGTGGGATTTGTGGTTACCTGCTGATTCTTATATCATGATCATTAATTCTTTCGTGAACCGCTTGATTTATATGGATAGATCTATTTGGGAAATCCCCCACACACAGTGGCTTCCGTTCCAGGAAGGTTACCCCACTAAGATCCTGAGGGATCGTTGTGGCATGTAACAAGTTTTGCTAAGATTCTATGGTGAACCATCCGGGCAGGTAGGGTTCACTGGTATGGGGCTCAGTTTCTTCCTTCGGGAATATCCGGTAAAACAAACTTTAGAAGAGGCTAACCGGGACTGAGTGCAGGGTTGATTATGATTTTATTCTTCCCAAGATGACAAACAATGATTATTTTCTTTTAATCAAAGAAGGATTTATTAAGTCCTTTTGTTTTTGAACTTTAAGCACTTGAATTCACCAACTTTTTAGTTGACACAATTTTCTTTTGAGCATGTTTCAGGTAATATTTGAAGAGATCCTAGCAGTTGTGAAGACCTAGACTTATCCCCGTGACATGGCATTGGCTTATTTCCTTGATGAAACAATTGAACAATTTATATTTTGTGTTGAACAAGTACAATTTCATTTTTATGGATGATTGTAAAACTTAATTGGGGCTTGATGTGTATCTAGCCCTGTTACCTTTTTAAAACTTTAATGCCATGTGATATTCTCTCCTTTGAGCTCTTATAATGGTTTGTTTCCGCTGCCATATGTTGTTGCTAGTCTGTGACAGATTGGTATCAGAGCCAAAGGTTGTAGAGAAGTCGGGAATGCCATAGTAGACCCTAGGCTACAACCCTGATACCCTAGGACTGTCCTTGTGGGAAGTGTTGGGATGATCGGGTTGGGTAAATTGATGATACACTTGATCAACGTAATCATGAATTTACCGGACGCGTAATTTCCATCACTGATCTTTAGGTTATGGTTGGACTTTTTCTGGTTTATATTGATGATTTGAAACTAATTTTTAAAAGGGGATTTAAATGATTTTTATGATGAATTATGTTATCCGATACTACTTGAAGAAACTATTGATCTGGGCAAAACAGACAGCTATATGTTGGAATAACAGATACTATTGCCATCACTACTATTATTAGTACTATTATGTAAATCATGAGCTATGAGAAACCAAATTACTCATGATGTATTTCTTACAGGATAACGACAATGGCTGATAAAGGAAAGGCGCCTGCTCACCCCGACGCTGAGACCGCTCCTACCGGACACCTGAGGAGAGAGAAGCCCCAGACGGAGTATGAGGCGTACCTCCGGAGATGCGGACATCCAGGGTGGATATCCGTCACGTCCGAAGACACTGAGGCTTCCGAGGACTCTTCCTCCACATCACCTTCCCGAAGCCGAACGCGATCCCACTCTCCTCAAGTAGCTGCTCCGACCCTCTCACCCATCCCACCTATTGGGAATAGGGGTGCGCGTACTGTCACCCGACCTCGCAAAAGCGTTAGGCCAGGATCCTCCGTATCCTTTAGGATGCCTCCTCCTCCTCCCCCGCCTGTTAGGATTCCGACATCGGTACCCCCACTGTTTGACCCTCGCGACGAACGCCTGATGCCGCCGAGACATAGTATGTATGACGGCCCTACTGTACTGGCTGGTGATAGGTACTCCCAGTCGAGTCGCCGGGCAAGTGATGTAGGACCCTCCGATGCGACATTAGATGAGATTTTGAGGACTGTTCGCCGTCATGAGCTGACTGTTCAGCACGCCACTCGAACTTCTCAGTCGGCTCAGTTCCAGGCGATGATGGCTACACAGGGAGTGAAGCGTTTGGAGCAGGAGCAGAGGAAGAAGGGTACAGGATGGTTTGGATGGCTAAAGAGGAAGTGGATGTGAGAACTGGAGTACTCAGTGGGATTTATCTGTCTGTGGACAGTAGAAGGAAACTATTTGAATTCTTATTCGAGACTATTATTTTATTATTATGGGGGTGATGGCACCTTCCAAATTGTAAGAGCATGACTCTGATTCTATTTGTTTGGATGATACTATTGTTAACTGCTTTTGAGATGCTAGAATTATTAAACTGTCTGTATTGAATTGCTATATGTTTTGTTGTGCTTTGAAATTGTCTGTGCCTTTACTAAATTGTTGTCCCAACTATTATGTCATGTTTTGAATTGGACTTTTTAAGGTTCTTTAGTGGGTTGTAAATACATATGTGCATGCCATGATCCCTCTTCCGAGGCATGGTGTGATAGGATAATGATGCCTAGGCTATCCGAAACAAAATTTATGAGATGCTAAACGAATCTATTTGTGATACTATCAGAATGCCGACTCGCAGAGGAACACGTTTTGGTCGACGTGGAGCCACCAGGGGCCGCCATGAGGAAGCAAGGCCTATTGGAAACCAACCTACTCCACCAGGGACTCCCCACGGGGAGAATACTAATCAAGAGAGTGATGAAAGGATTGCTAACCTCGTAGCTCAGCAACTGGCCAACGCCATTCCGACTATCATTGCACAGATAAATGCAGACCGGGATAACACTACTGGTAATGAACGGCCGGTAAACGATGAGAGCCACGACGATGAAGCTGAGGAGTTAAGGAATGGGTGCTCTTACAAGACCTTTATGGCATGCAAGCCCAAGGACTTCTATGGCACCGAGGGTGCTATAGAGACTTACAGGTGGATCGACGAAATGGAAGCCGTCTTAGACATCAACGAGTGCAAGATGGAGCATATGGTGAGATTTGCATCACAATCTCTCAAGGGATCAGCTCTTGAATGGTGGAAGTCCATTAATCAGAGCCGTGGAAGAAACGTGGCTAATCGAATGGGTTGGACTGAATTCCGAGAGCTAATGACCAACAAATATTGCCCCATCAATCAACTCGAGAAGCTGGAGACAGAATTTTTAAGCTTGGAGATGAAGGGACCCAACTACACCGAATACATCATTCGTTTCTTAGTCCTGTCCCGACTTGTGCCACATTTGGTGACGCCAGAAGCCAAAGGTGTAGCACGGTTCATCTGGGGACTACACCCAAGAGTTAGGGGTATGGTTCGTGCCTCTCAGCCTGTGACCCTGCAAGCTGCTGTCGACCTTACCAGCAGTTTGACTGATGATCTAATTAGGGCTGGATGGACCGATCAAGGAAGGGCTGATGAGAAAAAGAAGTTTGTTGGTGACAAGAGGAAGTGGTTTGAAGCAAAAAGAGCGATTGGAAGTAGCAGTGGGTCAAGTAGAAGGAGTTCTGAAGGAGTGAGACGTGATGATCAAGGAAGCAAAAACTGGAGATTGTATACGGGGACAAGCCCACTCTGCAGCAAGTGCAAGTTACATCATCAAGGAGAATGTAACCCGATGCCCTGTTTTAGGTGCAAGAGAACAGGCCATCTATTTAAAGACTGTACTTATGTACCGGGGAAACAATGCTACGAGTGTGGAGACCCAGGGCATATGAGGAACAAGTGTCCTAAGCTGGGTAGAGACAAGGATGCCAAGCACAACAAGCCTAAGGGAAGAGCTTTCGTTATGGACCTAGCAGGAGCTCGTAGGGAACCCGACGTGGTCAACGGTACGTTCCTTGTAAACAATCATCCCGCTACTATACTGTTTGATACTGGAGCGACTGCTAGTTTTATCTCTAGTACTTTTAGGCAATTGATTGACTTAGACGCGTGTACCTTGACTGATACATTTACCGTAGAATTAGCTGACGATAATATTTTAGAAGCTAACGAAATCATTAGGGATTGCCCCCTGAATCTAAAAGGGAACATGTTTAAGATTGACTTGATGCCCATTAAGTTAGGAGGATTTGATGTGGTCGTGGGTATGGACTGGTTAGCGAAGCATAAAGTCGAAATTGTGTGTGAGCGACTGCTCAAGATACCGTTAAGCGACGAAGAAGTGTTAGTGGTAGAAGGTGAAAGGAGTAACACTCTATACCCTATGATATCCCACTTAAAAGCTACCAAGAGCTTGAAGAAGGGATGTCCAACTTTTATAGTATATGTGATGAAAGCCCAAAAGGAGAAGAAGATCGAAGAGATTCCCGTGGTTTCGGAATACCCAGAGGTGTTTCCGGAAGAACTACCAGGACTTCCCCCGAATCGACAAGTGGAATTCCAGATAGACTTGTTGCCTGGTGCTGCACCAGTAGCCAAGGCACCGTACCGGCTCGCCCCACCTGAGATGAAGGAGCTAATGGTACAAATTCAAGAACTAATGGACAAGGGATTTATACGTCCGAGTGTCTCTCTATGGGGTGCCCCGGTACTATTCGTGAAAAAAAAAGACGGAACCCTGCGAATGTGTATTGATTACAGGGAATTGAATAAGCTGACCATAAAGAACCGTTACCCTCTCCCGAGAATAGACGACTTTTTTGATCAACTGCAAGGAGCAAGTTATTTCTCCAAAATAGACTTGAGGTCAGGATACCACCAGCTGAAGATAAGAGAAGAAGATATACCCAAAACCGCCTTCCGAACTAGGTATGGACACTATGAGTATTTGGTCATGCCCTTTGGACTGACTAATGCTCCAGCAGCATTCATGGACCTCATGAATCGCGTTTGCCGCCCTTACCTCGACAAGTTTGTGATCGTGTTTATCGACGACATACTGATCTATTCTCAAAGTAAAGACGAGCACGAGAAGCATCTCAGGCTAATTCTTGAATTGCTCAAGAATGAGCAACTATATGCCAAGTTCTCGAAATGTGAATTCTGGATGCGCCAGATCCAATTCTTAGGTCATGTGGTAAATGAGAATGGGATTCAAGTTGACCCTTCCAAGATTGAGGCCATAAAGAATTGGAAGATTCCTGAAACTCCTACGGAGATAAGGCAATTCTTAGGACTGGCTGGCTATTACCGAAGATTTATAAAGGACTTCTCACGTATAGTGCAACCTTTGACCGCACTAACCAAGAAAAACACAACCTTTGTGTGGAAGCGAGAGCAGAATGAGGTGTTTGAAACGCTTAAAGAGAAATTATGCAGTGCACCTATCCTTGCTCTTCCAGAAGGAGTAGAAGACTTCGTGTTCTATTGTGACGCTTCACGTCAAGGGCTAGGATGTGTATTGATGCAACGCAACAAGGTGATTGCTTACGCATCGAGACTGCTGAATGATCATGAGAAGAACTACACGACGCACGATCTGGAGTTGGGTGCCGTAGTGTTTGCCCTTAAGATGTGGAGGCACTACCTTTATGGCACAAAGTGCATTATCTACACAGACCACAGAAGCCTGCAGCATATCCTTGACCAAAAGATGCTCAACATGCGTCAGAGAAGATGGGTTGAGCTATTGAACGATTACGAGTGTGAGATCCGCTACCATCCTGGTAAGGCCAATGTTGTGGCGGATGCGTTGAGTCGAAAGGAAAGAGAGAAACCTCTTCGAGTACGAGCCTTAAGGATGAGTGTGTATACCAACCTTATAGCAAAACTGAAGGAAGCTCAAGGCGAGGCATTAAAGGAAGAAAAATTAAAAGAAGAAGGATTGACTGGAATGGAAAAGTAGTTGGAGATAGGGGACGATGGTACATATAGATATGGTGGAAGGACTTGGGTGCCAAAACACGGAGGAATTCGAGAAGTAATCCTCGATGAAGCACACAAGACTAGGTATTCAATTCACCCTGGAAGTGATAAGATGTACCAGGATTTAAAGACACTTTTCTGGTGGCCGGGAATCAAAAGATCAATCGCTGTTTATGTGGGGAAATGTTTAACTTGTGCCATGGTAAAAGCTGAGAACCAAAAACCATCGGGAACGTTGCAGCAACCTGAAATTCCAGAATGGAAATGGGATAATGTTACGATGGATTTTGTTACCAAGTTGCCTAGAACGTTTAAAGGTCACGATGCTATCTGGGTAATTGTGGATAGATTAACGAAATCAGCTCACTTCTTGCCAATTAGAGAAGACTACGACATGACGAAACTGGCCCAACTTTATGTCGACGAGATTGTAACAAGGCATGGAGTGCCTCTGTCGATCATCTCAGACCGTGATAGCCATTTCACCTCTCGTTTCTGGAAATCGTTCCAGCAAGCTTTAGGAACCCGTTTAGATCTTAGCACGGCTTACCACCCTCAGACTAACGGACAGAGCGAAAGAACTATTCAAACGATGGAAGACATGTTGAGAGCTTGCGTGATGGACTTTGGCGAAACTGGGATAACCATCTTCCTTTGGTGGAATTCGCCTATAACAACAGTTACCACGCGAGTATCAAAGCCGCTCCGTACGAGGCCCTTTATGGCAGGAAATACCGATCACCCTTGAGTTGGAATGAGATTGGTGACAGCCAAGTGATGGGACCCGACATAGTGTTGGAAACCACCGATAAGATCTATAAGATAAAGGAACGACTGAGAGCAGCCAGAGACCGACAGAAGAAGTACGCCGACAGGAGGCGGAAACCTCTAGAGTTCCAAGTGGGCGACAGAGTGATGCTAAAAGTAGCACCGTGGAAAGGGACAGTGAGATTCGGAAAAAGAGGAAAGCTAAGCCCAAGATACATTGGACCATTTGAGATAATGGCAAGAATTGGCCCAGTGGCATATAAGTTGAAACTAGCCCCGGGATTGAGTCACATACACGACACCTTTCATGTGTCAAACTTGAAGAAGAGCATGGTAGACAAAACCCTGGAACTACCATTAAAAGAAGCAAGGATAAGCGGCAAACTGAACTTTGTGGAAGAACCTGTGGAGATCACGGATCGTTTGGTCAAACAACTCCGGCGGAGCCGCATACCCAAGGTTAATGGAACTCCAAGCGAGGACCTGAATTTACTTGGGAGCGTGAAGATGAAATGAGGAAGAACTATCCACACCTCTTCAAACCCACCCGTTCAGTCTCTAATCAGAGTTAAAATTTCGGGACGAAATTTCCTGGTGGGAGAATGTGACAACCGACCTCCAGGTTGTTACCCTAACCCTAGATTACTTGCATCATTATCCATGTTATGAGTGCTAATAATTGAAACTATACAACCCTACTATGGAATTGGAAGCAATTCTTACTATTTGATGTAAATTATGATTTCATGTGATTTTTATTATTGACTTTTAACCAATTTAGGTTTCTACTTTTTTTTAAAAATTAGTGTTTCGGGAATGTCAACTAGTCACCCTTACAAAATTAAACTCCAGAGAAGGCAATTAAAATGTGAGCATACACACTCACACTTGCATAATTTCGGCCATGCATGCATGGGTATGCATTAGACACCTCAAATCACCTTCCACTAAATAATACATAATACCCAATACTACAAATTACACTACACAATATTAATTTACAATTAAAATTAAATCAAAACTCTTCCCCACTACCCTCCAAGAACGGCCGCCCCCTCCCTCACCACTCTCCTCTCCTCTTCACACCACCCCTCTCACCCACTAATCTTTCATGCATTTCTCTCCATCTCTCTCCCTCTCTCTCCCTTTATTCGAACCAGCTGATCCAAACATTCACACACATCTCACAATACTCTCCAACTATTCTCTCTAGTTGTGTGAAGAAGAATTCGAAGACTACACCAAGAACCATTCGGCCAAGAGCAAAACCGCAAAGGAGTGACCTTATTTGCAAGATTTGGTCACACAACCGTGTTTGTTCCACCTTTCCAGCCTTAGTTCGAGTTTCTCCATCCAAGTCCAAGGAGTTTCAAACCATTCACGGCCATCAACACCTTCTAAACCGTGAGTTACATCGAGTGTAAGCTCAAGATGTCGGTTTTGTGACATTTCTCTTGTTTTTTTCATTTAACATCTAAGAACCGTGTATTTCCTTGTTGTAGCAGAAACATATCACCATCATCTCATTCTTAAGGAGTTCCCAACGTTCTTGAAGGTAAACATCATGTTATGTTAGTCATTCTTGAGGTGGAAACCGATTTCCACCATGAAAACCCTCATTTTGAGTGTTTTGACATCATCTAACTTGTGAAAGCTTAAACTCTTGTAAATCAAACTTGTGACCTGCATTTTTATGACTTAATGGACTCCCAAGAACCTGTTTTTAAAAGTTCCAAGTGGCTACATACTCAAACCCATGGTTGATACATGGATTTGACCTTGAAACCCTCCTTTCTACATGTAACAACACCCTCTTGAGCATTTGTTTGAAAAATCCTTTTAACCAAGACCCATAACCTACTCATGAACGACTTAATGACACCTTAACAATCTGTTTGTGAAGTTAAACGAAGTGTTGGTAACATTTAAACTCAAGTTATGATGGTTTACACTAGTGTAATTGTCGGTTATGGCATTTTCTACATATTTGAAGCATATGGATGTATAGATCAACTAGGCAACATGTTGGGACTGAAATTACAGTAGGTTTTAGTGAATATTAGAAGTGTTAGCAATGTTTAATCTCTGGAATAAAGGACATGTTGTGATTTACCCTCTTTTAGTCACTTTCGGGACCCGAAAACATGGTAAAATGACTTAAAAATAGTAAGAATACAAGTTTAACATTCTTAAAAAGAATTTCAGGCTCAAAAATTATAAATAAAGTACTCTGGAGTCAATGGATAATTTAAATGGTCAAAGACTCAAATAAATGACATTTTAACTAAAAACGGGTGCAAATAGTTTTTGAGAAAAATCTATAAAAATAGAGTTCAAAACTAAGATTCATAAAAATCATATGATTTCAGTAAGATGATTAATAAAGGACTTAAAGGATTTAAAAATTCGGTCAAATGAGCTTTAATTGGTCAAACCCGGTCAAAACCGCGTATTAACGGGTCAAATGTAAAAACAAGATTTTTAACTATAAAAGGCCAATTTACACAATTTAAGGACTTAAAAATTTATAAAGAAATCTTTTAGAAAACACCTACTGGTCCAAGATTTAAATATATGAAAACTCCAAATTACTGTTAAAAACTATCCGGCTTTCACCGTAACCGGGAGCGTTAAACGCGCAGTTTTTAAAATCGAATCTGTAGACTAAAGTTTTGAATCACATACTCCATAATAATCATAATGTTACTATAATAATCTGATTTTGGACTTAAATGACATAAAAGGCAAGAAACTAAACTTAAGGGTAGAAACTGTCAATTTTGAAACTTGAAGGACTAAACTGTAAAATGTTTCCAAACCTTATAACCGACTTCCAGGAAGCTAATAAACACTTGAACAATAAAATCTCTTAATATACTTAATCTAATGAAGTGAAAATCCCCAATTTTCATGAAGACGCCTTGACTTGCCATAAAAGGAAACTTTTTATACAAACCTTCACGAAACCAAAGCCTTACCCTATAGCTAAACTCTTGACACCATTGTTGCACTTTGAATGAGTTTAGGGCAGTATCTTATTGCTTAATATGTACATGTTAGGGTGCTAGACTTGTGACACTTACCGACACACCAAGAGACTTTGATTTGGAAACCTAAGGTGAGTTCTAGTGATCCCTCTTTTTACTATTGTTTTGGGATGAAACATGCTCTACTTTTCATGAACTATGATTGTGCTTTATTTGATGATTCTATGTGGGATTTGTGGTTACCTGCTGATTCTTATATCATGATCATTAATTCTTTCGTGAACCGCTTGATTTATATGGATAGATCTATTTGGGGAATCCCCCACACACAGTGGCTTCCGTTCCAGGAAGGTTACCCCACTGAGATCCTGAGGGATCGTTGTGGCATGTAACAAGTTTTGCTAAGATTCTATGGTGAACCAGCCGGGCAGGTAGGGTTCACTGGTATGGGGCTCAGTTTCTTCCTTCGGGAATATCCGGTTAAAAACACAACTTTAGAAGAGGCTAACCGGGACTGAGTGCAGGGTTGATTATGATTTTATTCTTCCCACGATGACAAACAATGATTATTTTCTTTTAATCAAAGAAGGATTTATTAAGTCCTTTTGTTTTTAAACTTTAAGCACTTGAATTCACCAACTTTTTAGTTGACATAATTTTCTTTTGAGCATGTTTCAGGTAATATTTGAAGAGATCCTAGCAGTTGTGAAGACCTAGACTTATCCCCGGACATGGCATTGGCTTATTTCCTTGATGAAACAATTGAACAATTTATATTTTGTGTTAAACAAGTACAATTTCATTTTTATGGATGATTGTAAAACTTAATTGGGGCTTGATGTGTATCTAGCCCTGTACCTTTTTAAAACTTTAATGCCATGTGATATTCTCTCCGTTGAGCTCTTATAATGGTTTGTTTCCGCTGCCATATGTTGTTGCTAGTCTGTGACAACTTTACTTTCATTACATAATCATACCACGTAAAGCCATGGAATCACACATAATAATGAACATAAAGAATCATAACGTATACACAACATAAGCATGCATAACATCATCATAAGCATCATATTCTCATCATACATCATCCCCGGAAACCTCCCAAGTCATAGCCTAAAACTTCCATTTTTCCTAAAATTCAGAAAAATATTCTAAGTCCTTAGGCGCATGGGCACTATGCAAGCGCATGGCCTTCCAGGCGCATGGGAACACTTAGGCGCATGGGCACTATGCAGGCGCATGGCCAACACTTAGCTATCCTGGCAACTTTTTCAGGCGCATGGGCACTATGTAGGCGCATGGCCTGACGTAGGCACATGGGCACTTAGGCACATGGGCAGGCTAGGCGCATGGGAACACTTAGTTTCCTGGGCATAAATCTAGGCGCATGGATACTATTTGGGCGCATGGGTTTGGGCGTTTGGGGAAACACTCAGGCAATTCGACCGTTGGGCGCATGGGCCACTATTCAGGCGCATGGGCAACCAAATTAAGCTAATCAACATCATTCAATCCCCAAATCAAATCCGAACATGTTCTAAGCTTAGTTCTTACATTCTAAGCATCATAAACACATACTTAACATAATCATAACATCAAATACACCCAAATCACACCCCACCCACATACACATTCGAACAAGCATACGGGTGTAAACACCCACTTAATAAAAACATACATACATGCATTTCCAGCCCCAAAATCAGTGAAAACATGTAAAAAGGGGGTTCTGGAACTCACCTTATGCAACTTTCAGGCAAGACTTCTTCAAACCCGTATGCAATGAGTTTAACCACCTAAAACCCACCAAAACACACACACACACCCGAGCACACAAACACATACATAAGCACAACTCGAGGCTGTAATCAGCCAAGAACAACTTAAAACACGAAAATCTCACCTCAAATCCGTTCTCTTCTTCTTGTTCCTTGAAAATCCGAGAGTTCTCTGCTCTTTCTCTCTCTTGAATCCGACAAGAAGGTTGATGTAGTAGGTTATGGGCGGCCATGTTGCCTTTTTGAACAAAATAATAATAAACTTCGGCCCTTGTACAATATTAACCCCTCTACTTGGGTTTTGTTGCATTTCTTTATTTTCTGCACCTTTATTCTTTCTTTCTTTACATCTTTTAAAATATCCGGGTGTTACATAAGTACACCTATAGTTTTCTAATTATAGTACACACAAAAATCCTCACTGCCCTTAAATTAAAGGCAAAGAATTACCTCGTCCAGAAGTACCAAACTAAAACGCGATCGGTAAACTATTGTATCTTGAAAATTCACAAAACATGATATTGAATTCTTAGTACATGTGTTAAAAATATACTTTTAACTAGACATGTTACAATATTCTTACCCTTCACTAAGTATTGTTCCATTGTGTTTTCTTGGTAAGGTTTATAATGAAATAATATAATTGATTCAAAAGCATTCCTGTATCTTATAGGTCTTGAAGTACCGATTTAACATAACTATGAATTATGTCGTTAATTGTGTATAATTTTTGTTACAATCTTTTTTGCCTTAGCTACAATTTCATCCAACTAATATTATCACACCCTGGATTGGGTACCCTCAGGGGTGTGAGCTGGATTGGTTAGTATCATATGATAGTTCTCACTTTATTTAATCAATACGTCATAAACGACAGTGAAAGTCTTTTAAAATACTTTTGTAATTAATTAACATAATCAGTTGATCCATTTTGAAATCAAAATTATTTACTCCTTAGATTAAGTTAATCAATTTCTTGAGTTTGATTGAGAAATTAAATTCTCACTTAGGAAGACGTTTTAACATTTGGGATTAAACTCAAAATATTCATATATTACAAAATAAAGATTTGTCAATCCTTAATAGTTACATTGTTTTAATTTAAATGAAATATTAGTGGTTAAAATAAAATATGCAAAAGATTAGAGCCACAAAGTCTACATCTAACTATCAAGCCTTCACGAAATCTTGTGGTCGTTCCCAAGATGCTAGGTTATCATAAACCTTTAGTTGGGAATAATATTATGCACATCATTTTCCTAAAAATAGTGTAGAAAATAAAATGCCAGCATAATGTTTGTGAATCATGTTGCTAGACATTTTTGATAAAATCAAAATAACACGTTTCATATCATTATTTTTAAGACAACTTGTTTTATAGCTCTCTCGTTTATTGATATGGCCCATAGCGGATAGCTGGTATACTTTGAACATCCAGTTCGTATATGCTGAAATGATTTCAGCCGCATTGTGGCATGACACTCAGTCATCCATTAATGTGTGTATCCTCCATCGATATACGTATTGCTTAAACCCTTGCTTTAAAATATAGCCACATACTAATTTTATAATAATGTAAATATTATAAACTTATTTATAAATATTTATAAACATATATTTCATAAACATGTTTGAAATCATTTTAGAAATACTGTGCACATAAGTATAGCGTGCAAATAGAATTTAGGAAGCATTGTCACCTTAAAAGTTGGCTAGAATCTCTACGTAAGTCTTCTAAATCCCGACAGTGACTCAATAGATCCACCACGAGTTTACCAAGGTACGAAACTAGCTTAAAC